>JARHVA010007532.1:0-345000 GCA_037957365.1 Torreya grandis | reverse complement strand
ATATCCTTTCATTTATCTTATTTTTTACTTACTACACTTTACTTAGCATCAACATTGTGTGTTATCATGTTCTATCTTAAAACACCATCCCATATTGCACTTATGTGACACATGATGAGATTTGAGTGGGTCATATGTATATACATAATATTTTCAAACTTTAATTGATTAATGACAATTTATATTTTAAAGTAACCCATTGAGTCTCAATCTCTCTAAGTGTATGCCTTAAGGGGTGCACCGAGAAAGGGGTGTGTAGACCATTGGTGATTTGTAAGATTGTTGTCCCTTTTTACACTTTCCATCTACACACTTATCTCCTAAAAATATTAATCCTAATCTTATTCTTATCAAATTTCCCTTTCTAATCATTGTCATGATTTATCCATCCTTTTCTTACCTTAACATCCTTTTGGATAGTCAATTGTACTAGGTTGACTAGGCTGATCCTATATAGTTTAGGGGTATTTTTCACTCTTTGAGTTTATTAGCCTTTTAGCCGACCTAGCTCAGACCTAGTGAATTTTCCTTGAAAATATATAGGGTCAACCCTATATATCCAACATTTTTGAGAGGATTTAGGGTAGGATCCACCTATATATACAAGTTAATTTCCAACCATTTGAGAAGAATATAAGTGAAGAAGAATAAACACAAACAAATGTCTACTTATTAACCATTCAACTTGAGGAATAAATCTTAGGGTTCCATAATTTCTTTGGAGATATGGATTTTTATCTTGTGGAGAATTCTTTTAGATGCATAGATAGGTTGTGTATCCTAGATCTAATTTGTCTTTATTATCTTTACATACCACAACAATCTCTTGCAAAGCACTTTAGCCAAGGGAGAGATTGAGGCTCGATGGATTCATCTTCAAGGTAAGTATTCCTAAATCTATTTATCCTTTATAAGAGTAGATAGATAGTGTAGTTGTGATTCTATTCCCATGCATTAAGATTATGCATACATTGACATGAGTATATGCCTTATATGTATTTTTAGTTTAGTTTGTTTTGTTTCTAACCCCTACTTTGTGCCCCAAGATTTGGTGTGCACTAGATTAGATTTAATTTATTATTTATTAGAATAGAGTGAAAATTAAACCTAGGATTCTTTTAGGGTTTTTGTGTGATTATGTTATACTGTAGGCTTTGGAATCCTACCTCACATGGTGCATTATGACAAGTGATCCCCTAATTGGGTCTAGTGGATCCCCATATTGATCATGTTCCCTCTTAAAAAATGTATTCCCAATCAGAAATGTAGGTATGCTCTATCTTCTCTGAGTCAAGATCGATTTATAGACATGATCCATTTTTTATTACATACAACATATATAACAAAACTTTATTGATTTAAAGATAAATTACAATATCAGACTGATCATCAATGATACAACTTTATAATAAACATAATTTCCACAAATGTTCATATACTTACAATAAATAATAATAAATTTAATTTTAACCAAATGAACCAACTCCAATTTTAATTTATAGACATACACATAAATCTCTATCATAATACTCCTTGTAACCACTCTTGAACTATTTCCCAATCTAGATATAAAATCCAATTCCTTTTAAAATGAAGTGGACATGTATATATAGATTTAAAATATACCCATGTTACATTAATTACATTAAAACCCTATAATTTAAACAAATATTAAATGGAAACAAGTCCCTAAAGTCATTAATGACCCTTACACTCCCAAGGAACAATAACATGTCACCAAGTCTTATCACTAATGTCATGATTACATGAATAGGTCTTGTCTTGATGAAATTAATTTATATATAGGTTTTTAGAGAAAATTTATTTTTATAAATGATGTATAACATTTTTCCAGAAAGAAATTTTATAGTTGGGATCAAAATGATGTCAACACGCTTCTTCTTAAATCGTAGGTTATCATGACACTTGTAGCATATTTTTCATTTTTTAGCCAAACCATGATAGTTATCTAAGTTATGATTTCACATATAGATTAATAATGACCAAAATAATATTCCATATAAAATTCATGTTACCATAAGGCATACAACATATATGTGGTAAATAAAAATTCATCACATGTTTGAGGTATTGTGCTAGTCTGAGGAACTCAAGATTATCATAATTTCACTGAGTGCTTCAATTTTTTTTTTAAAATATTATAATGGAAAACATATGTAATCTCACTTATTTATATCTATCCTAATCATTTTTTTGTTTATTTAAGATTACATGTGAACCTAAATATTCTTGCATCATTTACTATTATTATTATTATAATAGCATGTATGCCATTATCCTTACTTAAGTTTTCAATATACTGAATAAGTTAGTATATTTATATGGTGCTTAGGTATTCAATTTATAGTTTAAAATGTATAAAATATATAAGGTCCACCATTACACCATTTATTTCTTTATATGTTTCATTTTTATATTAGATTTAGGTTAACTTTATTTTTTAGTTCATTGCATGTGGTTTATTTATTATATCCATGATACCTACTTTTTAACATTACTACATCATATGATTTATAGTTTTATATATTTATAACCTTACCTTATATCTTAGGCATAGTATTTGGAACCCTATACCATCGACATTAATTTTCTATTTTCCTTTTCTACATATATGACCACCCTAAGCATTGTTTTTAAATTATCCAAGAATATGTAGTCTCTATGTTATGACTTCCTATTTGTATCCTAATCTATATATGTAAATAGAATTTTTATATTAGTAATCTTAGCCCATGCATAAAAAATAAATTCAAGGAATATAATACATGGGAAATATAAGTAAAAGAACCATCATATAAAATGGGAATTAATACAAAAATAGGTAAAACTAAAATTAATGGAAGAAATGGAGAGAACTAATAGGTCAAAAAACATAATTATTAAGTAAAATAGTATGGAGAGAATAAATATAAAAATACTTGGTAATAATATTTAGTTAATATCAATTTCTATGGCAAGGATAAATATGCCAAGCTAATGGGCTAGAAAAGGTAAGGAAAGGAAGGAGAGATAGAAATATATAAATTATAATTAATGTAAATGATTATATAAGACAAATTATAAGAAACATATGGTGATAAAAAGGTTCATGTTTATATGTATATAAGGATTTGATGCATATTCAATAAGAAGTGCAAAGGAGGGAATTGGAAAAAATAAGAATAACTAGGTCAAAAGGAAATTTTACATGGATCCAATATGGAAACACGTGCATTAAAGTCTAATGATATGTAGAAAATAGGGAGACATAACCCAACTTAAGTACATAATGATGATATATTATAATTATAAAGGTTACCCTTAGATTATATGTCCCAGTTTAGGTCTGATATCTAAAATCAAAGACATACTTGTCCTTATATAGATATATGAACATGATAAATAACAAAATCCCAATTTTTATGGTACAATAAAGCATAATTATGGAATGGAGTGGATGAAAATGGGAGGGGACATGGAGGGGTGATGATACTTATAAAAGTAATATGATTTAGACATATTAAAATAGTTAAAAAATACATACACAAAAATACATATAGATCAAGATAATAGACAATGAAATAACAATCAATATAATGCCTTAGATAACAAAATTTAGTTTAAATCCATTATTCTTATATTTTTTTATCCAATTTGATTTTTTTTCCAAATTTTCAAAATTTAAACAATTTTTAGGATGTCCCAAACCCCACATGAGTCTATATTTCATCTACTAAGCCTAAAAAACATCCCAATACTAATATAGAAGGTATATGTTAGTACATATGAACTATTTGTCACATTTTATCCAACCCTACCTTGGGAATTAAACCCTAGTTATCTCCTAGAGAAACTTGTAAATGTACAATCTAGGCCTAGATATGACTATAACCTCTATGGGATTATCTATTTTTTATTTTTGAGTCATTTTGATTGTTGTCTTTAACTTATAACTTAATACTTCTAATTTTTATATATATTTTTTGGATAATACACATGGGTCATTATAAACCATCTTATAAACACAAAATCTTGATACAAGGATCTATGATGAATAAATAAGAGGAAGGAAAAACTTCATAGAGTCAATAGAGAGAGAATACACTACCACTTTCACCAAGGATATAGTATATATCTAAGACTTTTTATTCAATTTGTGATTCAAAATACTACACAATTTTGACATTTATCCATCTTGGTCTATTTATAGAATCCATTATGCCAAAGGAGGGTAATTTTTATTAAGTGTTTAAATTAAAAATTATATGGAAGAGGAAGTTAAAACTTTTTCTCAAGATATTCCATTAATTTACCATAGAACTATGTGGAGGTCTGATTCCAAGTATGTGTGATACATAGTTGCAATATTTCTTTAGAAGTTTTATTTGCTTTATTATTAATGTTTTGTTTTAAAGTGTGCAATCTAGTTCAAAGTGAATATTCAATCCTACAACATATTTTTACTTTTAAATATGCAAAGTAAAGGTACATACAAAATTAGGAAAGTGCAAGATATGGGCACTATAAAAACCAAACTATGAAACCCTATATATACAAGCCTTATAATGCATATACAAGATCAGTGACATAAACATGGGATCAATAGGCTAGACTTCTTATGTCCAAGTGTGTACAAAATAGGATCATATAATTAGATACACATCTTAAATAAAATATAGGTCCATAAATTTAGGAGTTGGTAAAACATGATCAACAAAATTATAATAAATTTTCATAGTTATAGAATAGTCAAGGTGCATATGTTTCTTAACCTCTTTGTCATTTCATTGCATTATTTTAAATTATATTTATCACACTTAGGATTTTTTTCATATTTATCCATATTAAATAGGTTTAGATTATGTATTTAATTTTTTTATATTTAAATCTTTTTAATTCTATATTATTTATTCTTATTTGTGTAAAAATTAGAATTAGAGTAAACCTAAATGGTGAACCCCAACTCTTTCAAACATTTAACATAAGGGTTATTTTTAAACCTTATTTCCTTACCTTTTCATGGCACAATTTAGATATTATTTTCATATCTAAATTATTTACATGGGTGATCATTTATTAAAAAAATAATCTTTATTTAGGTACTTCATTATCCCAATCTCATATAGGGTTTGATATTTTACTTTTATTTTAACCTAGGGTTTTATAAAACCTTATTCCTATTGGGGTTTGGTCCTCTACTTATGATATAATTTTATAATTTTTACATTGCATGAATATACTCATTCACCATGGACACCTCCCCAAGATGAACCTTTAATTCAAAATATTGATACAAAAAACCAAAGTGATGATGAGCTCTATAAAGATCTTGACCATGAACCCAAAAGTGATCCCCATAGGAAGGAAACCTTATAAATCTTAAAATATGTAATTAAAAAAAAATATATGCTGTATAAATCATTTATTACAACATTTAAAGTCCAAATAAAATCATTTTGAATAAATAAAAAATACCTAAACAAATTTCAATAGATACAACTAGTTTTTTTTCATTAGTTATTGAGGAAAATCCTCTAGCTCATACTAATAATCCAAATAGAAATATTCCACCTAAAATTTCATATATGAAATTTATTTATAATCATCACATTAATTTTAATACTAAATTAAATCCTATATGTAGTGTTGTATCTAGTGCCTCGATATACAATAATTCAATGAATAAGACATTAAAAAAATACAAATTTCAAAGACAAAAACCAAAAATTATCATGTATTATCATCTCTAGACATATTAAATTATCCTCTAGCTCATGAGGTAATTATCTAAACTTTAATACCATATTTTCATATGCCCAAATTCACCCATTTAATGTAAAATGAGATCCTTCATTACACAAAAAATATTTCTGTACATATTGCTTAAGTTATCAACATGACTAGATTATCATGGAAAAAATGTTTCCTAAAATACTCATGGGCTATTCCTTAGATTAGATTTAATATTTACCTAAAAATTCAATAACTGTATTTCATGAAATCATTTACACCTTCATATCTCATTTTTTAATTACTCAAAGATTCTGCAAATCAAACACGGATCTCATAAATGAATCACATACTACATCCTTAAATTCAAGACCTTTCTTACTAAGTTGACTGATTCACTTAGTGATAGTGATCTAAAAAACATATTCTAAAATAGATTACTTAATAATATTGGGATAAAGTAATGTTTATTATAAATTATTAATTTTCTTACCTTTGTCATGCCTCATGTAACATTGATACAAGGATTATAGATGAAAAAATGTTAAAAATACACTAATTAATTACATCCAATGCTCCCAAATATCAAGGGAAAATTACATTAAAAAAAAGGGATAATGATGCATCTAATTCTCAAGATAAAAGAGAGGATAAAATTATTAAAATATTATTACAATTTAAAATAAAATTACATTCACAACCACTTGGCTAAGGTGAGAGTTCATAAATTTAACTAACCCAAATAATAAAGTATTAAATAATATTTTGGACTGCAATGTCATTTATGTACTTGAATCACTTTGGTATGATCCAAAATTTCAATCACTTAAAAATGATAATCACAATGAATTTTGTGATTTTTATTAAGGATAAAATCATTAAACCATTAATTATTATAAGTTATTCCATAAAATTGTTGAAGATAACATCATTTCAGTAGATGGAAACTCATCTAGAGTGAATAAGATTCAAGATATGATTGAAGATACTATCATTTCAGTATTATGATTAATAATGTTTCTAGAAATAACCTTATTTACTTATCATTATTATCTAATATAAGATTGACTCATAGGGAGCTATTTTGTGTAACATCAACATTATGAAATAATGATGGACATGAGAAAATGCCCTTGGGTGGTATAACATTTCCTATCATCATTGGCCCTAAGATGTGTTTAGTTTTGTTCTATACTATACCTAATTTAGGATATATAATTTATTTATTAGACTTCCTTTCCTAAATTAATTTAAATAAATTCCATTAAAATTAGAAAACACTCTTAACTTTGTGGATAATAATGAAACTCACATTATTTATGGATAAAATTATGCAAGACCTAATCATCATCCAACCACCATGCCTAGAAATATAAATATTATTTATCCTAAGAAATTAGTTATAACTCATTCAAAAGAATAATTATCTCATTCAATTTCATCATTTGAGACAAAGACATCATCTTATATTTATATATATTTTCAAACCTAAACTCCCATATTTTCACCCTTGATACATGTTGAAACTTTGTATTCATGTATTAAGGTTGATTTATAACATCAACTAGTAGGTATGATATAATATATTCCTACAAAATTATTATCACGAACTATATGATATATTCAAAACATATCTCTCATGAATTATGAAAATTATTACACATATGTAGTTTTTTTTTATGATACATCAAGAAATGCATCTAAATACTTAACTTTGGATCCAATAATTGACAGCAATATAGAGTAGCACAACTACCTTAATTGAGGGATTACATTCATATGTATTTTCAAACCCTTTGTTCTATAGATTATGCTTTTTTATTTTATTACACATTTCATATTTTATTTCAATTAAATTTTGTAATAAAAAATATTATAAATTATAAAAATACATAAATTATTTGGTGATCATCAGCAATGCATATCTACTATACCATAATATTTTAAAAAGATTTTATTCTTATATTTTTTGTGCCTTACATGTGCCATCTTCTTGATGTTTCATTTTTTAAAATCAAAATAAAAATCCAAAAATTTTCAGAAAAGAAAAAAATTTAAAAATAACTTTTGGTCATATGATGCACATCATACCTATTTTACCATATACTATAGAAGTCAAGAATCCATATTTCACACTCACTTTCTAAATGGTATTCCTTGATCTCAATAGGGGGTAGTGTAATCTAGCTAAATATTCTTATCAATACAATTTATGACTCTCTAGGGAAATAGATGTTACTTATTAGATTAAGCAATGGCATTAATCTATATGTAGATACCTTTACATATATCCTAATTATTAATCATTTACACAAGGTATATATATCTTACATGTGTGAATGGATTTCATCATGATACTTATATTATAACATTACATTTTAGGATGACATTTTATACATCACTATCTACGACCTTGATTTAGGATGTTTTTCTTGATCTTCATTGAATTATTCTATTTTATATATTTCACATGGTATTTTCCCTTTTTTTTGCATAAATATTATTATAAACCACTCGTTTCATGTTACTTGTGATGTTTCCTTTCCCTTAAACACTTTGTTTTTTATTCCCATTCTTATCACTTTCATTAATGTTTCCAATGATGAAAACATACTTATCATTACATTTCATCATAGCATGCAATGAGTTTAGAGGGATGCCTATAGATGCTTATAATCCTCTTCATCTCATTCTTCTACTTTTCAAGCCTCACTCCTTATTTTTATTATGAAACCATGTGATTCCTTGTAATAACTTCCATTTTATTTTAAATATACAACTAAAAAATAAAAACATGGTTACATATAGAATCATATCTCTTTTACCTATGGGGGCATTACACCCACACATAATATTTATTGGCCTATCTATATACACATTTTTTCCTATGCGAGGGCATGGTTCCCATGTATGTTTCTCATTGAAAAATTATGAGTTTGTCTTTAATCGTGGTTTTATCCGAATCCACCCATGGGGCTATGGTACTAATAGTTTCATATTATGAATTTTATTGATTATACATGTATCAATTTCACTTGACATATTAATCACATACCAAGTTACATCTTGGCATTATTTTATTACATATAGTCACTTGATTATATATTTCAATTTATGGGTGCATGAAACAAATTTATTTATGGGGATTGGTAACAACATATATATATATATATATATATATATATATATATATATATATATACATATATATACATATATATACATATATATACATATATATACATATATACATATATATACATATATATACACATATATATACACATATATATACATATATATATATATACTTATATATATACATATATATATATATATACATATATATATATATATATATATATATATATATATATATATATATATATATATATATATATATATACATATATATATATATATATACATATATATATACACACACATATATATATATAGTTGGCACTACATTTTCTGACTTTAGACTCAAATTTTCATGCTAGATTTTTGACCTTATTTTTGATTAAGTGAACCTAAACAAGATAAAACTAGGAATTATTCAAGTTTCATGATATATTATAATAAAACATTTATTTAAATGTAAAATTTGAGTGTGATTTCAAAATTATACTTAAAATTTATGGGAACAATACAAGGTGTTTAGATATTTAGCATGTTATTATTATGTGTCAATTTGAGATTGACTGTAGGTGAAAAAATGGATGGAAAATGGATTGGGAATTGTTTAGATCATAATTGGATCTACTTGGAAATTTTTTAAAGCCTCTATATGATATCATTTGATATATACATTATTATTTTTGGATTCATATTGTGAATCCATGCCTCAATATTTTAGCAAAAGTCATTGTGCCTATTTTAAATTTGTCTTCCTATGAAATATTATGTTATCACTATGTGCATAAATATATTAAATTTATATCATATAAAAACCATGGCTTAAATTTAAACACTAGATTAACCTAAAAAAATGGGAAAAATAGTTGGATTGAGTTGATCTCAACCACTCCCCAATGAATGGTTAGAACACTCCATATGTGTCCTATACTCCAAAGAGAGAACTAAAACTACATGTAGTTACCCCCATTAGGTATATGTGTGAAATAGTGTTTATTTTATGCATGTAACCTATAACATATCTTTTGACACTTAAATATTAACAAATGTCTTGGATTGTGTGCTTCAAACTTGTCAAGGCTCTACTCCTTTTGATTGATTTATGAATTTGGAAGTTTAGGGAAGTCTATTTAAATGTTCAAGGGTTAGAATCATCTTTCTCAATGTTTTATTGACAATTCTAGATGATAAAATAGGCTTAGAACTATTTTGTATTTATATGGGACTCTTTGGATACTTTCTAATGCCAACAACATGTGAAATGTATGGGCTGACACATATATTATTTGAATTTGATAAATACGAATTACATAGTATAGAGAGATGTCCATCAAGGTTGGACATCTATACAATTATACATTTGTATGATTCTTCTAAAATAATCTAAAAGGTAAGATTACTTATCTAAATATTTATATATAGTCTAAATATGATAATGAACATGTTAGACACAAATTAGGGAGTTATTGTAATGACTGATAAAAATAAATTGGATAGAATAAAAGGGTATGAAAGATACATATGTGTACACACAAGTCATGTAAGGTGAAGACATGTCAATAATGACATTGACAAGTGTCTAATAATATATTTTTAGTGTCTACAAATGACCCTTTTATTATAGTATTGAAATGAAATATTATTCTAGAGTAAAAGAATAAAGAGATGTACCTAAGTTCATAAGAACACTTTATATTTGGGAGAAGGTTTCAAATGTGTAAATTTATCCATACAAACTTAAAATAAACATGTAAAAATCATTATCGATATGTGAAATAAAATATAAAATGAATTAGATAAATGAATTTTTTGGAAATTTGAAGAGAAAAGAAGGAATACAAAATTAAGAGGGTGAATCATGTTGCCTTGTGAATGCATTGGAGATGATGTTTCTTATTGAAGCATTGGATAATAAGCTTCCTATTAAAGCATTATAGAACATGCTTATTAACAAAATAATAGATATTGGGAGTTATCATTACCCAATGGGTAAATATATGAAGGAAGGGGTCACAGGATGGGAAAATAAATTCCTTGTCCCTCATGAAGAAGGGGTAGTTCTAAGAAATTTAAAAATGCTAAACCTCAAATAAATTACTCATTTAACTGATATTAAAACTTAAGATGAATGTGGAGCCTATATTAAGCTCATTTAGAGTGAACCAACCACTTCAAATGGAATTATAAATTTAGTATGTCACCTTAGGTACCATCAATGTCAAATCAACTCCACTCTATTGAAAATAAAAAATGTAATAGTGTGTTTATGAAGAATATTCATGCCCCATAATATGATCTAATTAGTGCCAACACAAGAAATTAAAATAGTGAACACATTAATAATGTTAATTCCCATAATCTAATCTAATTTGTGCCAATATGATATAGGATGTTATACATATATATCCCACTTTATTCTGAATTTGAAAAATTATAACTCATGTTCATAAAAAAATGTGTTGATATGCATTGCATATGCCCCAAATATTATATTAATTTATAAATTTTAGTCCCAAAATCTAAACCAAACTAATAATTTTAACCAATTTTTGATTTTTAAATCTTGTATTCTTTCAAAAAATATGAAATTTATGTAAATAGAGGCTTAAATATCTATGATGATCCCACCAATATGCCCTATTTTGAGATGAAGAATGTAGCTGGTGAATACTCATCTCAAAATAAAGGATTTAAACACATCATGTTATCTAAGAAGATGTAATGATTTATAATCATGTGTTAACATGTGGATAATATGCCATAATATTATTAATGTACCATCAAATCACATATGAAATATGTATTTTAAGGAATACAAGTCTCATGTTAAGATAGATATATCAAATAGACACATAATAGTAATGATCACTAATATAAGCATTAAGTATTAAATACGTAGTAAAGGTGCATGATATGGATCATGGAACCACACACAATAAGAAATGTGTGTAACATGGATCACAATATTAAAAAATCAATAAAATATTATATATTTATCCACTTATAAGAAGACAATTTTCATGGCCATGATGCACACAAGAAAAACACACATGGTAGCACTCAATGTCACATAAGGTGATATCCACACAATTGGAAATAAAATTTTATGAAAGGCAAGGGAAATACTCAAAAGTTGATAAAATGTCACAAAATAAAGCACATTCCATAAAAAATCATATAATAAGTTAAGGTCATAAATAAAGAGTCATTAAATAATACACTCAATAAAAAAATGTCATACAAGAAGGTAAGGCTCCAAATAAAGAGGTATACAATGATACACTCAATCAATAAAATTCATATAATAAGGAAAGAAATACGTAAATCATACTAAGTGGATAACATATGTAAAATGAATTAATAATAATGTAGTATATAACATATCAAACTAGTCTACACCATCAATATATATCAATGCCATAACATAGTAAAGTGGCATATCCATGAAATGTAGCATTTTAAAAAATCTAAGTGTAGAAAATATGTAATCAATCAATGTGGCTAAATATGTTAAATGGAAATGACATAGAAAGATATAACTTGTAACAATGTGACCTATGGCATAAAATGCCTTTAACATTGGGATGATTCTTGGGTATAGGAATGTCCTACATCTATACTTCCATGTATCATGTATGACCTCTATGTCTTTTATCTCACTCACATATACCATGAAATGCATGTCCATATGGAAAATTATATTTAATCTACCAAATATGTGATAAATAACATAAAAGATATGCATGGTTCATGATTTTTTTTTTATATTTGGAAAATAAGATGCTTATGATTAATACCAATTCAAGTGAATGATGTTATAGGGTTTCTCATAGGTTTCATATTAATTATATCCAAATTATAACCACATGTAACCACAAATGGGCCCAACTAGTTGGGTTTAAAATTTCTCCTTATTTACATTGGTATTTTTAATTTTATTAGTATCAAGTCACCAACTTCAAATATAAGATATCAAACTTATTACCATATTATCTTTTAATTTGATCCTAATTAAACCTAAGATTCCCAATATCATGTATGTGTTTTCCATCCAATTTTTCTAATTTATGCAATCATTTTTATTGATATTCATTATTTTTAATATTATCTTTCAAAGAGACATGAAATTTATTTATTTATCTTCAAATATATTCAGATGTCAAGTTGAATATATCTCTTTTTCCTACATTGGTATGCAATAGTTTAAAAGAATAATGGAGAGAAATTATTTAAACCCTCTCTTATAAATATTTCAAAATAAGTTGGTGGGATGGAATGGTTGCCTCCTTAGCTGAGTGGTTAAGCTATAACTACTAAATAGATATGTTTAAATCCTTCCTATTTATCCAATTTCCATTTTTAAGGTTCCAAAAAAGGTTAAGGATAAAATTGAAAATATTCAAAAAATTTCTTGGGTTAGGGGTCAAAGATAAATATAGAATAACCATTATAGCTTTGGATAAGGTATCTTATCTTAAACAACATGTTGGCATTGGTTTAAGTAGAGTTAGAGAAATAAATAAGGCTTTTATTACCAACATGAGATGGGGACTAATGAATGAAGATAAATTATGGATAGATATCATCAGATCCACATATATCAACAACATGGAGGTGGATATGTTCTCAACAATGGATTAACCACCTTAGGGTTTGGTGTTCTAGACCAATATTTCTAAGAGAAAAAAATTTATAGAGAAAGGCTATAGATAGAATGTTGAGAAGGGTAATGAAGCTTTATTTTAGAATGATGCCTAACTAACAGATTACTTTTTAAGCTCCATAAAACCTTGGAAAAGACTAATTAATTTATAAAAAGGGTCATGGGAGATGATATTATGTATTAGCTTGAATAAAATGGCTTTGTTAAATTATGGAAACACTTGTATATGAATACCTAAAATTTAGTGGATTTGGCTAGCATAATATCATTGAATGAAAACCTTAAAGGTTATTTTATAAGCCAAATAGCCAAATAAGATGAAATTGTTTGGTCATACTTAGACGATGGACATTATAATGGTAAAATAAGGTATATTATGGAGATAAACTCAAGTTCAAATGAGTTCCCATGGAATATAATTTGGAATAGGGACATTATCTTAATAATTAACCTAAACTTTTGGTTAGCGACTCAAAATAAAATCCTTACTATCAACAATTTAATGAATAGAGGTTTTATGATGTTGAATAGGTGTGCTCTATATGAAAATAAAGTTGAACCAGTTCACCTATTTTTGATATGCATTTTTGTGAAAAAAATCTTGATTACATTATTTTATTGTTTGAAGTATCTTGGGTTAGATTAAATTCCACCTTTGATTTTATTTTTTAGTGGATCCCTCCCTACCAAACTTCTCCTCTTAAAAAATATTTGGAATATAACTTTACCACATTTGTTTTAGGGTCTTTGGAAATGGAGGAATATAAGGATATTTCAAATTAAGTAAATTTTCATCCCTATGTTGGGCTCAAATTTTATGACTGCTATCAAAGATAAATTTCTAGTTACAAAGACCTCTTAGAAGGATAAAGTGAATCCTAAAGATAAAAATCTGCATTTAGGGGGATCTTTGTATTATGAATATTGAAGTAGCATGAGGTATAAATATGAATATATTTTCTATCACATGGATTTGTCGACCCCCACTATGGTTTGAAATTAACTTTTATGGTGCTTAAAAATGTGACATAGGTTTGGTGAGTGGTGGAGGGCTGATCTAAGATAGAAATGGAGACTTTGTGGTAGCTTATGCAATACCCCTTAAAATTTAGTATAATCATTTATTGGAAGTAATAAAAACCATGTGAGTCATTCAATTTAATAAGAAACTAAACTTAAGACATCTAGAAATTAAAGGACATTCCATAAATATCATAAACTATCTCTAGAGACTAACCACTCTTATTATCAAGAACTTGGTGAATGATGGCATGAGTTTACTCTAGTATTTTCAAGATTTTTATATCAACCATATCTAAGGGGAAAGAAACAAAGGAGAAAACTAGTTTGTAAATTTTGGGGTCACTAAATCAAGCATTATCAAATGGTTAAATCATGATGAATCCCCTTATTCTATCATCCAAATCCTTAAGGGAAAATCTAAAACATGATGTTAAATATTCTTAAGTTCAAGATTTTCCTTAGTTGAGCAATACTAATTATTTACATAGATGGGCATTTTTTGAGTTTCAAGATAATAAAAACTCTCAACCAATAATTCCAAACTCTTAGATAACAATGATAATATTTTATAAGTAAAATCTTCCTATGGTGAGGTAGATTATAATAATCAAGGAAATGATTTGTTCTATGAGAAGTAATTGAAACATATGAGTTGTCCATCATTTGACAATGCATAGTTGGTATGGAAAATGTAATAATTATCTAGTTAGGGGGATCATAAAAATTTAGTGAGATAATTTTTTCATTTAATCAAGTATAATTTTACTCACTTTTTTGGTTTTCTCCCCAATCCATCTATGTTTTCAAAATCTCAGCTTCACACAATGATTTTATATCCACACAGAATGGTTTTTCAACTTAATATTAGTGTATTGGGAGGTGATAGAGTTAATATTGAGCCCTATTTTTGTGATGGATCTGTAATAAATCTAAAAATTTGGAATATATTGAGAAGAAGGGTTATGTCTAATTACATTTAATAGATTAAATGGTATGATCCTATGTTTTCAACTAATTTTTCTAGGGATTGGAAAGCAAGGTTGGTCACCTTGAGAGGTGTTACTATGGTAATATCTAAGGAAATAATAGTTAGGGTCACTAGCATATTAGTGGAAGGAAGTAAGACATTTAAAGATATACAAAATAGAATTAAGAAATAAATTTATTCTTCAAAGAAAGGGAATCCATCCATGAGTTTCAAGATGGAATCCTTAAGGCTTCCTTTATAGATGCTTAGGGGAAGGTAAGTTTGTTTACCATTGAAGAGCATTTCATGAGACTTTATTCCCATCATTTTAGGCACAAAAGGCTTGCAAGTATCCTTTTATTTCTATTATTGTCTCTTAAATTTTTTGTGATGGAGGTTAAATAGGGAAGGAGGAAATCCCCATTCATCAAGCTCTCATATTGTTTTGTTTAAGATTTCAACCAAAAATTTATATGGTGAAACTATACCTTGTTTTTAGTGATCTAAAAGATAAGGATAAGGAGAAAGAGTGCCCTCTTAATACTCCTCACTGGTCCATGGTAATAAGCACAACCAAAGGTTGAATGTCTATTAAGATCAAAATTACTAAAATGAGTTACTATAGAAAAGGAAAGGAAGATGGTGAATAAAATGTGGTTTATCATAATAAGGAGTCAAAGAATAATTTTTGTGGAATAAATCTAAAAACAAATTCTAATTCCTCTAAAAGGGAAAAATCCATTTTATAAATTAATTCCCCATAAGAGGAAGAAGACAAACATAAGGATATTAAATCTAAAGTCATTGAAATCTTGGATTAAGAGAAGGACATTGAGAATGTGGATGAACACATGCACATGGGGAATTAAATCTAACATACTAACATCCATATCCATGCTATTAATTATATAACTGGAAACCAAAATACCATGGCAAAGCTTGTTAATATTGAGGACATCTAAAATAGTGTAAAGTCCCTTGAGACTGAGTCAAATTTATAGTTAAACATTTTAAAGTGGATATTTAATGAGAATGGTAAACTCAAAGATAAAATTAAATCCATAAAACAATATTTAAACATGTATTATCATACCCAAAATAAGGACATTCAGTCATAAAGGGAGAAATGGAGACTTTTCCAAGAGTTATGTTAGTTTATGGAGGAGAATGCCAAGTTGAATCGTAGTCTAGAAAAGAAGAATAGTGAAATGTTATCCATCAAAGACAAAATACAAAAAGTGGCTAATATAAAATAAAAATTAAAATAAAAAATTATGTTACAAGCATGAAAACATTTATAGAATGCCTAAAAAAAGGAAAAAGGAAGCTACCGAAGGAGGTTTAAGAAAAAAGAAGTAGAATTCAGAAAAATAACCAAGTGTCAAAGGAGGAAGACCCTAACGTTGTATTCATTTAAGATCATATCTAGCTTATAAAATAGGATTGGGAAGTAACATCTATATTGAATGATATTTATAATCTTTACACTTTTATATGATGTAGTTTTGATTTTGTTGTTAGATGTTAGCTTTATATTCCCCTAACTTGTTATTCTAGGTTGCTAGTAATATTGTTATTTGTTTTGGGAATTCATTGTATTATCTCTTATTATCAACTCTGAGATCTTGGTGTGTCTAAAGACACTCATGGGTTTGAGTTTTATGAAGAGGAAAGAGGGTGAAAATTCATGGGATAAGATAACCCCTCTCTAATTTTAGGATTGATGTTGGTTTATTCTAAGAACTAAGTAGTTTGACATTGATTTACTCATAGAGTAGTAGTTGTTACCAGCAGGGTTTAATGTATATGCGTATTCACTAGAATTTAATATCAAGTAAAATTACCTCATTCATTACTTGTCATTAAATCAGACCTCATTAATTTATAAAGTATGGGATATGTATTTTAACTCCAAAATAAATTTTATACAAGGGAAGTCAAAGTAGAGCAGAAAATAAATGATTTTAGGATTAGAAGGATGTCAATACTTCAATAACCGAGATGTAGTTTTCCATACCATATTTATACCACCATGTAATATGTTTAATTAAGGTATAAAACTCATCATTAATAATTAAAATGTTCTAAGGAAGTCATATAAGGATTTTTTATTTATGAATATTTCACTAAATATGAACACCTATAATAGCTTGCAATAGGTACCACATAGATTCCTTAACATAATCTATAACTTAAGTACTTAGATTGAATGTGTTGTGAAAAAATCAATAAATATTTATAAATGAGTTATAAAAATAAGAAAATTATAACTAATATATTCATTGGAGTAACAAATTAGTTGATTAATTATTTAACATCAACATTCATCACAAATGAAAATGACTAACATAATAGAAAACAAACCCAATAGTTTAGCAAAGGGCAAGAAATAACATTCATTAAAACATAGTCTCCTTTACAAAATTTCAATCATGGAATACACTTAAACCTTGGAGGGTGAGGAATATTAGGTTTAATCCTATCTTAATTCTAAAAACATTTTGAAACCAAATTTATCGACCTTTCAAATGGATCACAATTTACCATACATAGAGGATGGAGATCACCGCCAACTAGTATGAGATTCCCATACTTGGACATGTTGGAATCTAAAAGTTTGTTACAACCACATAAATTCAAAAAAAGAGAGAATATATTTAAATTATCTTAAAATATACCCATGGGCCCACTTAACTAATATGTGGATGAGTTATCAATGAACTACCTCACAACTATGTCAACTTTACCTCCTTAGTAGTTAGCATGAATTCTACCAAGTCAAACTCCTAATATAACTTGGCAAAATTAATTGGTGGATCTTAAAATATTACCTTTAATTGGGCCACTAATTTTTGATATAATTGGAATGGGGCCACCATGGACACTTTAACATTTAAGACCTGACTAATGCTTGCAATGTATTGAGTAGAGAGTTCAAGCACTGCCTGGGATCCAATTTTTTTTGCCTTCACTACCTCTTCCTCATGATCTGATCAAAGTGATAAAGTTGAAATAAAAACTCCCCTCTATCTATTAGAGCGACATCTAGGTATAATAACATAGTGATTTTAACCTCCTTGAAGTAGTTAACATATTTTATCTACCTTCTTTTAGAGGCTCCACTATTATCGATGTTAGGCTCAACCATTCTCTAATTGAATCCTTCATGCTCCCAGCATACAACTAGTAAAGGATCATGTTTAAAGTGGTAATGAGATTTAATTTAAAGAACATTCCCTTGTGTATGATCATTAATAGCTTTCATCACATGCTTTCCACAATAGCAATTCTCTTTAAATATGTATGGGATCTTATAAGATGTGCTTTTCTATCCACCAAAATCTTGACCATTTCTCCCAAAGCTATGAAAATTTGTAAAAGGGTGTTGTCAACTCATAAGATCAGTTTCATATATAAACTCTTTACTTGTGATTCTAAGGCTTATACCTACTCTTATATGTCCTCTATCATCTTCTCCAACATATCAGGTGTAACTATGAGCACATAGATTGGGTCTTCAACCATTTTATCTTATCCCATGGATGTCTTTACTTTGGTTATGGAGAAGATGTCTTAGTGGGTTTTCCATGCCATAGGGTTTCCCTCCTAGATGAACTTCTAGGTGAATATTCTCCTTGTATTACTAGTGGTGTGGTCAAAGTCCCACTAGACTTTGGGTTTGCCTTGCATAGTCATCTTAAGCTCCTAAGACATTGTGTCTACTCATAGTATAAGAGGAGGTGTTAATGGGGTGGAAAATTTGGATGTGATAGGTAGAGGTGGAATAGATGAAATAAAGGGAATAAAGGAAGAGATAAATAAAAAGAAGAGGCATGGGGGTGAAAGATGGCAAAATGAAAGGAGAGGCCCAAGGTAACATCTATGCCTACCATTGGATCTGGGTCAAGCTAACCTATGGGGAAATAACACCAAAGAGGGGAATTTAGTAGAAAGGAGGAAATTATATGGTTAAAACCAAGTACCTAGATTCTTAGGATAATGGAAAAAGGAGGTTTGGGAATGATGTAGAGAGAAACATGAGGTGGTGTAGGAGGATAGGGATGAAATCACTTTTTGTTTCTTTATTGGACTTGTTCTTGAGTTATGTTTAACTACTACAATAGATGGATTTGGGATGGTAGAGGTTGTGTATGTTGACTAAAGAGGTTATTGGGAAACCATAAGTGTTAATGATGTGACTTGGTATAATTGAATAATGCACATAGGTGCATTTATTACCATAGAGTAAACATAACTTGGTGGAGTTGGGGAACCTACAAGGATTTGAACATATAAAATAATAAGTGGGGGCACCACATATATCCCTATTTGGGGAATGGATTGTATATATGAAAATTAGGAGGTGAGAAATTTATGCATAAATAAAACTAGTGAAACTTGGGTGAATTATGGAAGGGGTGGACTAGGGAAAAGTGGGGTCACAACCTGAGTGGGTTGTTATGGGGAAGGGAAACTAGGAGGGGTTCCACTAGGTTGTTGAGGAATGGACAAAGTAAGAGGATGTATTTGTAGGGAAGGAGACTATTAATCTAGCCTTGGGCTCATCTCTAGGATAATATTGATTCCAAACATGATAAATTACACAACTTGGGTTGGGTTTATTAAAATTGAGTTGCTTTAGGTTGAGTCACCTAGGCTTAAACTACTTGAGGCTAAGCTACTTAAACCATGGGAGGTGAGGGAACTAGAGTAGATGGTTATGGAAGTGAAATTCATGAAGGAGAAGGCTTTGGAGGAAAAAGAGCTATAAATCCTTGTATAATTATTCATGATATGTGTGGGGATTCACTTTAACATCCACTATAAGCTGAGCTCATGCAGAAGAGACAATGCCAACTTGGGTAGATGGCCTAGGATGAGCCTGATTTCTTTTCTTCTTCTTTTCCACCTCAATTTAGGTGAACAAATCCTAATCATTGGTTAGGTTGAGATAGAAATAATCATCCTCATCGGTATAGTACCCATATTTGATGTTTAGGTAGGACTAATATCTCACCACATGGACCCAGGTGATGTTGTGTGGGCCCTAGTCTTGATGTTTGGCCCTACCTATGACATAAGAGTCCCTTCCAACTACCATATTCAATAAATGGGGGAAACAACTATATATATGGTGCCTAATGGTGATTGAGAGATGTAGGTAGGCCTTATTTTGGTGGCTAATTTAATGGATGAATATTCCCTCCACCAACTAGTAGGTGATTTCCTAATCTACCAAGAAATTTGGGACTTGATAGGGTATATAAAGGGGATCCTTAAGAGTGCTAGCCACTTGAATGATGGTATTGTCCCTATAGTACTAGTAGTCACCAATATGGGTAATATATTACCTTATCTCCTTTTATATTTAAGGCATGGATACCTCATTAATGGCCATGTAGATTACTAGGTAAAAAGGACCTACATATCTCATAGATATGTTCTGGTAATGGTGGCTATATAACTTGTAAAAAACTATATGGATCATTGAGATTTTAGAAAACCATGATTAAAAGGAATAATGTTTGAATGTGATCATTATAGAGATAATGCATACCAAATATCTCATCATGTAAAATTTTCCTCCTCCTTGAGTATATCCCACTACCTTGATCATGCTGAAATTGATAACTCCCCTAAGGTTAGGAACATGATCACCCTTAAGGTTTATGTGGAGTATGGGGATCCACATGAGATTGACATATAATTAGTAACTTTATAAAAATAGTCAATCCAAAAATATCATACCAATGCAAACTAATTCCTTCAATGTTTAAACAATATAGACATTCAAATCTATCTTATTAACCCATTTTACATCTAGGTTCTCTACCCAATCTTTTAAGACATCATATAATTAGTGTGTGCTTGTTTAGGTTCTCACCATATTTGAATCATAGGTGAATATGCAATATATGATATTATATTAATAATTTAAGGTGCCTCCCAAGATATCTATGAAGTGTTGTCAGGAAATCATGAAGCAAACCATGTCATGAACACCATCTTGTGTTTGCTTAGCCATGAGAAGTAGTTTACTAAATAAATTAACATAAGAGAATACCTTTAGATTAGATGAAACTTGGTGTATCCCACACTTTTCATATTCTTAGAGGAAATATTCAAACTCAACCTCATCTTAATCATCAATTGTAGAGGATTTGGGCACCAAATCAATTGCATTAAACATATCATTATAGTGCTTAAAGTATGTCAGTTTATTTGGAAATGTGGTATCCCTGTACTTAGGCTCAAATTTAGGATTGGAAGAATTAGTAACTATTATATAAAGGATTATATCTCTTATGATAATGATTTCTAACTGAGGGAAGCATGGAGGACACATGAATGCATAGAAAATAAAAATCTAAACTGGGAAATTGAAGAAATAATGGTAAATGAGATCACCTAAGGGAAATTATAGGGATATGAAAATATCTCATGTATTTATCGTGCATGGTGGCTCATTGAATATTAATTCAAATTTGAGATGTTAGATATATTTTCCCATTTATTTCCTAATCTGGACTTAAACTCAATGATCTATAATATGCACCACCTACTAGATTTAGAGATTGTTATGTGACATTCCCATTTATCCAATCAAATCCTAGTTTCATATTTAATTAATGCAAGGAGTGTGATAAGAACATGGTCATTTCATCCTAGTGTCATCTCAGATAGACTATTTGATGTGCCACATGTCTATCATTGATTAGTGTAGACTATAAAAATGACCACCTAGACATGGCTTGATACTTCTCATTCACATTTTTAGGAGTAGGAAGAACCATCTAGAAGAGTGAAGTGACATGTGTAATATTTTTATTATCCATTTATGTCGATTGAAATTTATTCTAAATGCTTGGGGACTTTTCAAGATTCCTCTATCAATATATATAGAAGTGTTATGTGGGATGGTCTTGTAGATCAAGCTCTCTTGGGCTTTGACATATTTATTAGGTTTTATGGGCCATGTGGCATCTTTTCATTTGCTTGAATCCTCATGGGATTTGACATCTCTCTCAAAATTAGGAGACTAACACACTTGACATTAGGTCCATCTAATTGGTTGAGCTATGACACCTTTGGTCACCATATCCATTCAACATATTCTCATTATATAGGATCTCCCAAGATCTAACATCACTATCAGGATTGGGAGATTAGCCATTTTGATAGTTGGAAGATATGATTGGTTAGAATCTCCTAGGATTTGACATATCTATCAAGATCGAGAAACTAACCATTCTGATAACTATAAAATCTTATTGGTTGGGATCTCCTAAGATATAACATCTTTGAAAATACTAGGATATTAAGATGTTCTGATAGTTGGAATCACGTGGCATTTTTTAGATTGGTCACTTGTGAAAATACACAAAAAGAGATTGAGTAAAAAGGAATCCATGTAACCAAATATAACTCACCTATTCATCAATGTATCTTTACAAGGCACCACATAAAATTATAATAAACTAAGACTAAGGGAGATTGAGATTTTGAGAATTTTAAAATAAGTTAAAATATATATATTTAGAACATTACTATAATATTGAAAGAGTTCACAACACTCTTCAGCTAAGATCTCTTTAATACACCATTATCATATCATGAGTACTTCCACATATACACAAGGAATAAACCAATTGTGAACAAAACTAATTTTTATTCACAAAAGAATATGAAAAACATGTATAATACACTAGAGAACCCTTTCTTGAGTAGGGAAGGAGAAATAAGACTCAAGCTAGTCTAATAAATGTGAGACAAATCCACACATAGGAAAAAAATAATAAAAAACAAATAACCTATCTAAAACCTAGAAAGCATGAGAAATAATACTCTTAAAAATCCCCATCAAGTGAATCTAGGGGATAAAAATAGAGGATGTAGTGTGAGGTCACATGTCCCTATGGATGGCAATTTATCTTGTTAGATTACATGGATGTTGAGTCACTATAACCACCAAGTTAAAGTAGGAATGGTGTTAAAATGAAGATCATTTAACACAAACAATATTATTTAAATTACTGGTTAGAATGATGAACTTGAGGAAGCATTACTTGAACACCCTCCAATAATATGGTGAAAAGTGAGTACAAAGATTGGTGGGGCTGGCACATTGGTGTCACTGGTGGGGATACCACACTAGTGTCACTATAAGAATTGCCAAGAAGGCCATGTAGTCAAGTAATAAATCCTCATATAGGTTCTTTCAAACAAAATTATTAAATAAGATACCCATGTATAAAGGAGGAATCTATAAAATACTCAAAAAAGTACAAAATATACATATAACTCTCATAAAATGGAGAAAAGAAAGAAAATTCATAGGAAAAACTCCCCCCAAAAGAGAGAAAAGAAGATAGAGATATAAATCCCCCCAAATATGATGATGAATTAGTATACACTCTAAGTAATCACAAGTCATGAAGGAACTCAATCTACATGAGTGGTCTGAATCCACTACTCAATCATAAAAATAATTGATACCAGGCTTAACTAAAATAGATTCAAACAAAAAGATTTTTAGTGGTGATGAAAGTACAAAAGAGCATTGTATTTGTAAAGAATTATTAAAACCTAAGAAGCATAATATACACACATCCCCCCATACTATTAATTATGTGGAGTGATGAGAAAAGGTCTACACAAGTGGTTCAAATCCACTAATCGAACACCAAATAAGTTGATAATGCATACACCAGAATAGCTCCATGTCACATTGATAGAGACTATCAAATTTTCAAAAAGATAATATGACAGTAGGATTCACCATAATAGATACACTTAAATATGTGAGATAATATCAACTATCATGCAAGTGGTGTCAAACATATATATAAGGTCTCTCAAAGATGATGGCCCATGATGGTGATGGAAGAGACAAGAAACTAAAAAAGTGAAAAAGGTGCCTAGAATAGAGCACATAATTTCATGAAATTAGATAAGGTTGAATTAACAAACCCCCCATGGCACTTTATAAATTAATTTGTGTAAAATATAACCCATACATAAAAAAACACCAAATTTAAATAAGGAAGACACTGGGTTTCACCAAAATAGCTATAAATAAGGAGAATGTCAACCTGTCGAATAAGCCATCAAGAATAATAAAAGATGCTCCAAATATAATGGAGAATTTTTTTTCTCTATCTAATAAGGAAAGGTGCTAAGAAAGGGGCCTTGAAGAGATATGAAAATAACTACCATTATGTCAAAGTACCAATGCATATTGTGAGTTGAAGGAAGAGTGTGGCATATGGTAAAAAGAAGCCATCATGTATGCAAAAACACATAAAAAAGTATCAACAACCAAAAATAAAAACCTAAAAAACACATGAAAAAGGATTTCAAGATTATCCTAAAATGAATTTGAGACTCTCTGTGTGTGTGTGTGTGTGTGTGTGTGTGTGTGTGTGTGTGTGTGTGTGTGTGTGTGTGTGTGTGAAGTACAATGTAGAAATTAGAATGGCCCATAACATAAACAACCCCCTTGAATATGTAAATTTATAAAAGTAGCATGTTTTTAAAAAGTGATGACACCAATGGATAGATAAATAAAAACCATAAACTTTTGAAAAAATTAAAATCAAATATATGAGCTTTACAAATTCCTGTAAATGGATAGTTATGGTTTAAAATATATAAGCTTTACAAATTCCTATAAATGGGTCAAAACATTAAAAATTACATTATAAGATAATTTTAGTGTCCAAATCAAAAAAGAAGACATCCTTCCAACCAGTTGTTGTAACCAGAATTGAACCACACAAAATTAAAAATACTTAAAAAATCCTCCTATATACCCTTATGTGTACTTTAATGGAAAAAGAATTCCACTTAAGGGACATAAAAAATATTGTATTTTTCACTTAAGAAAAATAAGAAATAGTTTTTAGTAAATCTACCATAACTTTTACATCATTTAATTAAATTAATAATTTCAAAATGATATAGAAATCTAAAATCAAGGTGCTTAAAATCCAAAAAAAACTAGTGTGATTCATCATAGATCAAGAGCAGTTAGTAGAAAACCAACCATTTCTATATGGTAAAAGAGGAGTACATAGAATAGTAGATAAAAATGACCATAACTTTATTGATACTCATCATAATTTAAAAACATGAAATGCTATGGAAATATATGAGAGAGGAACTCATAACCCAGAAATAGTTTCATAAAATTAGTTAAGAGTAAAGATTAGTTGATCAAAACATATCATGTTTTGGTAAAAAATGCATTTTTGCCCAAAAATAGACTTGCCATAATGGAACATAAACAATATTTTAGATATTGGGACCTATTAATCTTCAATATAGTCTCCTATAATGTTACATGTAGATCAACGTCTTCTAACCCAAGTTAAAAATCAAGCTTTTAACACTCCACACAGTTGAGTCACATAGAAAGCTTTTTCTACTTCTTCCACCTAAAAAAAGGTTGCAACATAAAATCACTAAGTAATGGATATTTGAACTTGGATATAATATCATGAAAGAGTTCACAACACTCTTCAACCAAGATCTCTCCAATACATCATTACCATAGATATGAGTCTTCAACATACACACAAGGAATAAACTAACTTTGAACAAAACCAATTGTTATTCATAAAATCATATAAAAAAGCATGTATAATACAATGGGTAACCCTTGATTAATTATACAAGGAGAACCAAGACTCAAGCTAGTCTAATCAATGTGGGATAAATCCATACATAGGACAAAACTAGGAAAAAACAAATAACCTAGCTAAAACCTAACGAGCATGATAAATAATATACTCTAGAAAATATAAATATTCTAAGTGTGAAAATGAATTTTTCTACTTAATACATGATAAATATTCAATTGTGTTTAAACTCAAAAGATATGGGGGGGATTAACATGGATCAAATGTCATTCTAAGTATAATGGATGCTTGACAAAACCAAGGCAAATAAATATTTGAGGCATGAAAAAGAAAGATGTTGATCAAGGAGAGGCCAAAAATCTAAGAACCTCAAATTTTAACAACTTTAAAGATGGGACTCCCTCTTTTCAGAAGAAGGGGGTGTTTTAGCCAAAACAAATGGTGGCTTATATCGAGAAAGTGGTGTTAAGCACATAGAACCCAAGCCATAAACCTCCATTCTTATAAAAATCATATATTGAATTAAAATCCTTCGACATAGATAGATAAAGATGAAAATAAATCTAGTTGTACCAATTGACATACTAAGCTTTATATCTATAAAATACCATGAATGTGTGTGTGAGGTGATAATTTTCTACCCAATTCAATTTAGATTTCACTTAGACAAGACTGAATCAAGCTGGATATTAGAACTTATAAAAGGAGAATTGATTTTTTAGATGGTGTAGAGGGGGAATGGTATGGATATTTCTCTACTACCATCCAAGCATCCATAAACCCAATATAGATACATTTGGTCCCAATCAAGGCCTTTTTCTATTTCTATCTAGTTTATAAAACCTGTTATGGAGGTTACATGGATAAGCCTTTAGAGGAAGACTCAGGATTTAGATTATGTAATTTTTTATCTAGAATTTTTTCTAAAATTTTATTATGAAAATATTTTTAGTTCTATCTATTAAGGGTTTGGGAACAATCCATGGGTGATAGGATGTTTGGAAAGATCTAAATACCCAAAATATCTTAGACTAGGTGAGTGATCCTTAATTTTAAGTGTAGTTTTGATACCTTATTTCAAAAACTATAGTTGTTATAAAATATAATTTTTATATTATGAATCATTAGCCTTAAAAATATAAAAATTAAATGACAACTCATAATATTTTAATTGTTTCAAAATGAAAGGTCACCTTCTAAATTTGTAAAGCCTGAACTATATTCTAAGATTTTGCCACTCTTTTAGAGTGGTTATAACCCTTTTATGAGATTTGTTCCCCATATTTAATCATATCATCCCTTGAAGGAGGAAAATGAGGAAAGGTTGGAAAGAGATAAATGGACAATAAAAAAAAAACACAACAAAAAGTAAACACACAACAAAAATCAAACACATAATGGAAAGAAAATTAATCTAATATATACATTACCATATTCATAAAAGTTAATCTAAAACTATAGTGGAAGGGGTTTTAAATAATTAATACTTCATGAAATATCCATTTATAGGTAGTCAGAGGTCATTGCCCTCGAGGTCTTTGAGGTAGAACACATTCTATCTAAGTAGCTCAGCGATTTGGTATGTACTAATCCATAGAGGATCAAACTTGACATAATAATCCTTATTTTCATGGGATTTATCTCACAATATTACTAAATCATAAATCCTAAAGAATTTAACCTTGTCTCTTTTATGAAACCATCATTTGATAGTGCCTTGATGTTTGCTGAAGTCCATTAAGGCTTCATCCTGGGCTTCTTCTAACTAGAAAATGTCTAAGAGCTGAGAGTTTACTTTGTCATCATGATCCATCTATTAATACATAAATTTTTAGGTAGGGATTCTAAGTGAAACTATAATAACTAGTTCTAATACATATACAATTATAAATTGTGATATTTTAAGTGGTTATTTATACCTAGTGTGGTTAGTCCACAAAGAAAATTTTAGTAGCAAATACCATTCTCAAGGATCCTTCTCTATAATTTTTTATTACCTCGATAAATTTTTTGTTAGTTTAGTATAAAAATCCATTCCCTTGTGTGTATTTATTATATTAAAATATCAAGGTGAACCCTTCATCTTAGACCCATTTAGTGAACTATATAGATTGAAATACAAGACCATTATCACACACCAATGATGTGGGGGTTTTGAATTGAGTGGTTATATTTTCCTTGAAAAATATGAGGACTTGAGTGGTGGTGATTTTATTTTTCCACTTATTTGGTCCATCTCAAGTATTAGTTTGTGCCTATGATAATAAACTTATGCCCTAATGAGGAATTGGGGTTTATAACCCCAAAACTTTCTAGTCCCCAATGTGAAAATGGTGTTGTTTCTATAACTAGGTACAACAAAATTGTAGCATGGCTTTTTATTTTAATGAAGGTTTGAAATTAATAAATATCCTAACATTATCATGGACATATTTTAATAATGTAGGCTATTAGTAGCCTAATTATAGTATTTTATGTGTCATTGCATTCACTATCAGATGGCCAACACTTAGATATTCATATAAATTTACCATTACTTCTTTGGCCTTATCTTTTGATAAGCATATGAGATATACACCTTCATGATTTTTCTTAAATATATTTCCTTTATTCAACATATATTATGTTGATTTTAGATACAGATATATTTCATACATTTGATTTATCCCAGGAGATGTGTTTCCATAGAGTAGGTAATGTACGATCAAGGTGTACCGATCCTAATGTGGTAATATCTCTTACTATAAATCATGAAAATAAATTATTAGATAAATTTTAGTTATAAAATACATAAGTTCCTACCCTATAACTAGTTTGGTAGGTTTTAATTCTATATCATAATTTTGCATCTTGGTCATCCATCTACCTTTGCATTCACTAAGCTCATTCTAACCCAACATTTTCTTAATGGATAAGAATAACATGATTTCATGTACTTTGTTATTTAGAATGTAATGCCATAAATTCTTTACAATTTTGATGAACACATAAGCGTGTTTGTCTAGGATGGAATATTTTAGCTTTGCATCCTTGAGATTGGTGATCATAAAATCAATAGAGCAATATTTTCCATATAATATTTATGTAAAATAGGTAGTGATGGTGTTCTCAGAGGTGAAAGGTTAAATTTATAAATCCTTGCATAGTTTGGGTTGATCAATATGGGTCCTTGCATGATAACATATTTTATATCTTGGAAAGCCTTCTTAGATTTAGCATACCACTCCACTTGTTCATCCTACTTCAATATATAATTTAAAGGCTTTATAATTTCAATAAATCCAAAAATGGACTTGTGAACAAAATTGATTTTTCCAAAAAAAGATTTTAACTCTTTCTTACTATTAGGTAGAGTTAATTTGTAAATCACATATATTTAGGGGTCAAAATAAATACCTTCCTACGTGATAATATTACCAAGAATTTTACCTTTGGTGACATTAAACACATTCTTCTTTGGGTTTAAATATATTCCATACCTCTCACACATGTCAAATACCTTTTATAAATGGTGAATGTAATCTAACTTGTATTTTTAGAACACAATTAAATCATCCATGTAAATTATTATGCTTTGGACAATTAAAACTTCAAAATAAAATCCATATCCTTTTGAAATGTTAGATTAATGTTGACCAATCCAAATGGAATTCATTTGTATGAAAATGTACACCATTTAGTGGTGAACATAGTTTTATCTCGGTCCTATGAATTGACCAAGACCTGATTGTACCCTAAAAATCCATCCAAGAATGATATCATCTAGGATCCACTCACCATTGGGATTAATTAATCAAGGGAAGGTAATGTATAATTATCCTTATCTAAATCTCAATTTAAATTTAAAAAATATATACACAAAGAAATTTATCCATTCTTCTTGCATATAGGTACCAGGTCGGCTACCCATGTTGAGTGATGTGTTAGGAAGATTATTCTAGCAGAGAGCAGTTTGTGAACCTCTTCATGTATCAAGCACTCCATGATTGGGTTCATAGGTCTCTACCTCTACCTAAATGGATTCTGGACAAATTTTTAATGGGATATTATGATTAATCACCTTTGGGTCAAAGAATTTTTGGTATCCATAGGTCTAATACATCACATATTTATAGCTTAAAAACAACTTTTGGAGTTATTCAAGCTCTAGGTTCATCCAATCAAGACCTATATTAATAGTTTTGGGTCTCTCTAAAAAACTAAGGTTAATAGTTCAACACTTTTGAATCTCAAACTTGGGCTTATCAATTTGGGGTGAAGTTATAAATGTATCAAATGCATTTTATAGTGAAATCATCCATTTTAGGATGTGATTCCACTGAATATTGAGAATCCCATCTTTATTGAGTTCATCTCCATTATTATTTATATATAATTCATCAATTATCTTGTCTTAAAATACCCTAATGTTATTAAGGAACTGGATAATTTTATGATAATCCTCAAAGACCTAGAAATTTATTACATTATTTGGGATAGATGGACAAGGTATGAGATCCATAAAGAACTCCTAAAATTTAGTGTCATCAAGGGGAGTTAAAATCATATCCAAGGATGCCAGTGTGTCAATGACTTGGTTTTCCTCCCTAAGGATAGGGATGACATTAATATAATGAACATTTATATTAAGTCACATGGCCTATGTTTATATTTTATAAAGTATGACATCTTACATTGAAATTACTCTTAACCTGATTGACTACCAGCTCAAAATCACTAAAATTTCTTAGTTATTTCACCTTATGTTTTAATTCAAACTATAAGCCTAGGATTAATGCCTAACACTCCATAAAATTATTACTTCTAGGGAACTATAACCTATATGATGATAGGTATCTCTCTCCTTGTGGATTTATCAATAGAACACCTACTCCACTTTTATGTTTGGAATGAACCCCATATACATATAAATACCATAAGCCTAAAAATTATGGTTCATTGCTAGATTTTTATTTAGTAGGTATCATGCTCAATGTATGAATCTCTAAGTCTATGGACACTAGGTTCACTCTCTTGTTGATAACATTGTATTCATTTATCATATATTTTATGAAGGATTCCATGTACACTCTAATCTAATTGGATACACCTCTATAGGGTTACCACATATGAGAGAAGTTAGTGAATATGTACCCATTTAAGTTTTTATACCAATCATTATTAAGGATCATTATGTATGGCTAAAGAATATATACCACCTAGATGCCTTTGAACAGTTGAACCCTATGTTAGGACTCTAGTTTCCTATTGAAATTTAGAATATCACCTACTACCTTGACCTCTAATTTGTTGAGTTAAACCACTACATTTTTTGACTTGATGGGGACCAACCCTAACTTTTAAAAAATGCATGTAGGCATTACATTCATTGACACTCATAAATCCACTAGGAATTTATGTAAGTTCTTCCCAAAGAACCTAATAGTTAGGATAAGGGAGGAACTTTGGTCTTATTTCTATAGATGATTATATTTTGCTTAGTTTGGGAAGGCCACCATTGGGATTTTCATTTAGGGACTTCAATAGAAGATTTTGTTGATCTATGATATAATCAAGTTAATGAAGGGTGATATTTTATTTTATATTATTCATGTCTTCTAATATTTTTTAGCCTACCTTATTTTAAACTAGTTGGGTATCTCCATGAGCTTTTGGTTCATGAGGATTTGGGGTAGAGGGTCATTTTTAGCATTATGATCTAGTGGGGTTATGCCATTATTTGGGGGAGTTGAAGTAGTGAGGGGATATTGAAGTTTCATGATCCTAAGGGCATAGTTTCTCCTTTAGAACTATTGGATTTCATGAACCTCACTCATGCTTTCCTCTGGTCCATTTTCATAATGGCTAGGAAACTACATGGTTTCCATTACCATTGTTGTTCTAGGGGGTATACCTATGTTGGATGGTTTTAGGTGAGTTGGGACCACCTCATATTCCTCCATATCTCTTTAGAAGATCTCAAAGGCACTATAAACTCTATATAGTTAATTTCCCTATACGTGATTGTGTTATGCGCTCAACACCAGTTAGGCAAAGATATTTCACATATGTTGACTTCAAGTAGACTATTTTGGGATGGCTCTAGATGATTGTGAGAATGACTACAATTTATGTTTTTATTTAGTAGGTAAATTTTTTGTTTAAACTTTCAACATTTGAGCTACCCATTTATCTTTATAGGTGAAAGAAGTCATTACTTAGTTTTTGTACCATTAATTTTATGACATCCTACTCATTTTTTGAAGAATCCTTGGGTATAATTTAGGTGTGTCTAACTATTTGTAACATTACTTGGTGTTGTAACTAAGGAACCATTTCATTGTTCACTAGGTTTAGAAAACCCAACTATTGGTTTGGCATGACATGACTCAAAGGGAGTTGGTTCATTATGGGTAAAGGATAAAGCATTAGAATTTTATTGTTTATATTAGGTAATAGGCTCAACCATTTGACCTTGGGGGTTTATTTACCTATCACATTTTATGGCTTTAGCATAAGATAGGGGAAAGTTTATTATCATGGGGTCTTATCTTAAGAACATGGAATTTTATGGGTCCAATATAATCTTGTATATATCAAGTTCTAGTCAAGTGTTAGGTTGGTAAAGCATGGTGACTTTGTGATACATTTTATCAAACATAGCATTGAATTTTATAATAGGATAATGGGGTTCTCATTTAATGGAGGAAAAATACTAGTAGAGGATGATAGGGTCAATAACTTACCCAAATTGGGCCTATAAATCATTACTTAACTAGTCCCAACTTATGGTTGAGTTTTCACAGAGATTAAGTAACCAATCATAGGTCAAATCCATCAAAGTGAAGGGGAAAATCCTACACACCACATCTTCATATTCCACATTAAGAAGTCTTAGGGTAATATTGTATATGGTCACATGTTATTTATCCATATATCCTACACTAGGATTGAAGTAGTGAAAGTAGCTTTCTTGATTTCTAGATAAGTCATGGATAACTTTAGGAATGTTGATAATTGATCCAACTAACTAGGGTACTTAGAGAACCATTATGGGTGGTCTATTTTGGGGAGACTTGAAGGATGAGTTAGTGGAATCAATGATAGTTATAGGTATATTTATATGAGACTAGGCTCTCTAATGCACTTTTAGGGGTGAAATAATTAGCCTACCTCACCCAAACTTGGAACTAGTAATCTATGCAATAGGCTCTAGATTTTCTTTGGGGTAAACTAGTGGGTTAAAACTTCCTTATCAAGGTATACCTTAGTTTTTATATATTAATATGAGGGTTAGAGTTTAATAAATGTGTCAATAAAAATTATATAAATATAATTTTTTTAGATAAAATAACAATATTGAATAAAAAATCCCTCTTCAATCCCTCTTAGTACTAGCTATTATTGGCCCTAAGATACTAGTGCATTTAAAAGCACTCATGGGTTTGAGTGTTTTAAATAGGAAATTAGGTGAAAATGCATGGGATAAGATACATCCTCCTTAATTTTATGATTTATTTTTTTTGAATCTAAGGATCGAGTAGTTTGACCTTGATTTGCTCATAGAATGGTATTTGTTACCATTGGGGTTTAATGTATGTGTGACTGCACCAAAGTTTACTACTAGCTGAAGAAACCTAATTAATCACTTTCCATTAAATTGGACCTCATTAATTTTTAAATTAGAGGAGAGGTCTTTTAAATCCAAAAAAAAATAAAAAAAAGGGAAGTCAAGGTAGAGTAGAAAAGAAATGATTCTACGCTTGGAAGGATATTAATGCTTCGAAAACTGAGTTGTAGATTTCCCTACCATAATTATACCACTATGTGGTAAGTTTCATCAAGGGATATAACTCATAATTACACATGAAAATTGGTCTAAGGAAAACATATAATAATGCTTTATTTATTAATCTTTCATTAAATATCAACACTTACAAGAGCCTATAGTAGGTAACAAATAGATACCTATTTTTAATCTATAACTTAAGTACATATATTGAATGTGTTGTGAAGAATTCAAAAAATATTTATAAATGATGAGATAGAATATAAATCACATTATAAATAATACTTAATTATATTAACAAAAAAAAATTTAATTCTTCAACATCAACATTGATCCAAAATGGAAATGACTGATACATTAGAAAAAAAACCCACTAATTTAGTAGAAATAAAGAAATAATATTTATTAAAATAGAGTATCCTTCATAAAATGACAAATATGACATGCACTTAAAGATCATAAGGTGAGGGATAGTAGGTGTAATCCTATCTTGATTCCAAAAACACTTTGAGACCAAATTTTATGACCTTTCAAATAGATTATAGTTTACAATATATAGAGGATTGGGATCACCTATAAATAACATGAGATTCCCATTCTAGCATATGATGATGTCTCAAAGTTTATTACAACTACATGAATTCAAAAAATGAGAGAATATATTACACTTACATAAAAATATACCTAAGGGCCCACCTAAATGATACGTGGATGAGTTGCTGATGAACTACCTCCTAATTACTTGGATTGTGCCTATTTAGAAGTTAACATGACTTCCACCATGTCAAAATCCTGATCCATCTTAGCCAAATTCATTACTATCTCTAAAAATATCACTTATAATTAGGCCACTAATATTTGATACACTTTGAGTGGGGCCTCCATGGACACTTTGACCTCTAAGACCTATTTAACACTCACAGTGGCTTGAGTAGAGAGTTGAAGAACCACTTGGTCTCTAGCTTTGTTGGCATTTACCACCTTCTTCCTCATGACCTAGTCGATGTGACCTAGGTTAACTCCAAACTTGCCTCTATCTCATAGAGTGCCATTTTGGTGGAATAACATAATGATGTTGACCTCCTTGAATTATGCTAATTTTTTTCCATACCTTCTTCTAATGGTTCCACTACTAGTTATACTAATCTCAACCATTCTTTAGTCAAAGACCTCATGCTCCTAACATACATATGGTAAAGTCTCATGTTATAAGTGGGCATGTGATTAAATTATGGGAAAATGCCCTTGTGTATGATCACTATTATCTTATACCACTTACTTTTCATAAGAACAATTATCTCTAAATATGTCTGGGCTCTTAGATGATATACTTTGTTATTTACGAAAATCTTAAACACTTCTCCCAAAGATAGGAAAATTTATAGAAGGGTGTCCTCAACTCATCCAATCAGCTCCATATGGAAGGATTTTTTTACATATGCTTACAAGGATTAAACATGCTACTACAAGTCCTCCATCAACTTTTATAACATATCATGTGTAACTCTAAGCACATAGAATGAGTCCTTATCCACTTTATATTCTCTCATGGATGTCCTCACTTTGGTGAGGGAGAAGAGGTATTATTGGGTTTTAAAAATAATAGATTTTTCTTTTTGGATGAACTTTTGAATTAAGATTCTCTTCATGTTCACTGTGGTGTAATCAAAGTCCCATTGGACTTTGGGATCACCCTGTATAGTCATCTTAGGTGCCTAAGACACCATGGCTACTCCTAGAGTATAAGGAGGTGTTGGTGGGGTGGCAAAGAAGGATGTGATAGGTGGAGGGGAAATAAATGAAATCTAGGGAATGAAGGAAGAAAATAATGGAGGAGGAGGAGACATGGTGAGAAATGGGGAAAGATGAAAGGAGAGGCTGAAGGGAACATTTGTACCTACCAGTAGCTCTAGGTGAAGTTAACCTATGGTGAAATGACACCAAGGAGGGGCCTTTAACATAAGGGATGAAATTAGTTGGTTAAAACCAAGTCTCTATGCATTTAGGGTAATGGAAAAGGGATTCCTATGAATGATGTTGGGAATAACAAGAGGTGGTGCAGGAGGTTGGGAATGAGTCACCTTTTGTTAATTTTTGGGTTAGATTTAACTATTATAGTGGATAGAATGGGGTGGAAAAGCCAATGGAGGATAATTAAAGAGGATATTGGGTGACCATAGGTTTTTTTGATGTGTCTTGGGCTGATAGAATTATGTACATGGGTGCACTTATTGTTGAGGAGGAAACATAACTTGGTGGAGTTGGGGAACCTAAATTATTTGAAATTACATAATAACTAATGGGGGAACCATAGATATCCATTTTTGGGGAATGGATTATGCAGATGGGAATTAGGAGGAGAGAAATATATGTATTTTTTAACCCAATGACACTTGGGGAAATTATGGAAGGGGTAGAAAACAAAAGTTTGGGGGTACAATCAAAGTAAGTTGTTCTGGGGAAGGGAAAATAGGAAGGGTTCCACTAGGTTACTGAGAAATGGTGAGATCAAGACGAAGCATTTTTAGGGGTGTTGATTTCTAGTCCCACTTTAGTATTATCTCTAGCCTACTGATGACATCAAATGTGAGCACCTTTATATCTTTGGGTAAGTTGATTAAAGTTGAGGTTAAGCCACCTGATGTTGAGCTGTTAGAACTATGAGAAGTGGTGGAGCTAGAGTTTTAGGCCACAGAGGTGAAACTCATGGAAGAGAAGGCCTAGGAGGAGGAAGGGATAGGATTAATTTATAATTCTTCATGAGATCTAGGGGGAGTCACCTAAATATCCCCTCTAGGCTAAGCTAATGTGGAAGAGGCAAGGCCAATTTTGTTGGATGGCCCAAGTTGAGCCTACCTTCCTTTCTTCTTCTGTTTCACCTCAATTCAGATAAACACCTTTGGATCATCATTCAGGTTGAGATATAGCTCATCATCCTCATGGGGATGATGGCTATATTTTATTTGTATACATGATTTTTATCTTCCCATATGGGCTTAGATGATGTTGTATGGCTCCCACTCTTAGTGTTTGTCCCTACCTAGGGCATAAAAGTCCCTTATAACTACTATATTCTATAAAGAGGGAAATCTATATACATGTAGTACTTGATGGTGATTGGGAGAGGTGTGAATGCCTTTTATTGGTATATGATGCAATGGCTAAAGATGCCTTCTAGCAAATAGTAGGTAATTTCCTACTCTTCCAAATGACCTAAGACTTGATAGGGTAGATAAAAGGGATCCTTGAGAGTGTCAACCAACTAAATGATAGTGTCATCTTTATAGTAATAATATTCACCAATGGGGGTGAGAGAGTCACTTATCTCATTTAAAATTCAAGCCATGACTACCTTGTTAATGTCCATATAGACTACTAGGTAAAAGGACTCACATATCTCCTAGATATGGTTTTGGTAATGATGGCCATATAGTTTTTTAAAAACCTCATGGACCATTGAGCCTTTGGGAACCCATACTAAAAAGGTATAAGGTTTGAACATGATAATTGCATACATATCATCTACCAATTAGTTCATCATGTAAAATATTCATCCTCCTCAAGCATCTCCCACTGCCTTGATCAAGTTTAAATTGATCATCCCCTAAGGTTATGAACCTAATCACCCTTAAGGATTATATAGAGTAGGGGGATACATATGAGGTTGACATGTAGGAAATCACATCCTCTAACATTATGTATAATAGTATCATATTGACATAGATTCCATCCTTGAATGTGAAAATGGTATAAGAATCATGTCCATATTATTTACCCATTTGTACTTGGGTTCTTTGCCTAGTCTTTTAAGACATAACATATCTATTACATGCTAGTACATATGCTCATTATATTTGAATCATAGGTGACTATGTATTCTAGGAGGTTATAGTAATATTTGAATGTGAATCTAGATATATCTAAAATTTGGTGTCGGAAAATCATGGATCAGACAATGTCATGAACAACATCCTACACTCACTTAGCCATGACCAATAGTTCACAAAAAAATTCACATAGGAGAATACATCTGACTTGGTTGTAGTTATATGTAGCCCACACTTTTTGTATGCTTAGAGGGAATCTTAAAACTTATACTCATCTTCATCATTAATGATAAAGGATTTGGGAACCAAATTAATTGCCTTGAACATCTCATTATAGTGCTTTAAGTGCATCAGGCCATGTAGGAATGTGGTGTCCCTATATTAAGTTTTAGCTTTAAGTTTGGAAGAAGAATAAGTATCCATTACATAAATGATTATCTCTTTTGTGATAATTATTTATAATCAAGGGAGGCACATATGGCATAATAATTCACAAAAAAATAAGAAGGTAGATTAGGAAATTGGGAGTAATAATGATATGAGCTCACTTAGGGGCACTTATAAGGAGCCATAGATATCTCATGTATTGATGGCACATGGTTTCTCATTCAACATGAATTTAAATTTGAGTTGGTGGATATATTTTCCCATTTATTTCCTAATTTGGACATAAACTCAATGATCTCTAATATGCACTACCTTTTATATCTAGTGATTGTGATGTGACATTCCCATTTATCCAATTAGAGCCCAGTTCCATATTTTATTAATGCAAGGAATGTGGTAGGAGAATAATCATTTCATTTTAGTGTCATCTTGAATAGATTATTTCATGTGCCACATGTGTATCACTGATTAGTCTAGACTATAATGGCTAACACTTAAGCATGGCCTAATATTTTTTATTTAAATTTGCTAGAGTGGGAGCAGCCAACTAGAGGAGTAAAGTGAGGCATGGACTCTTTTTATTATCCCTTTCAATCTAATTATACTTATTTTTGGTAAGTGGGGTATTCTCAATATTACTATATTAATCTATATAAAAGTGTTACATGGGATGGTCTTGTAGGTTAGGCTTTCCCAAAATCTGACATCTTTATTAGGTTGAGAGACTGACATATTTTATAGTAAGTCATGTGGCATCATTTCATTTATCTAGGTCCTCTTAGGATTTGACATCTCTATCATAACTAAGAGATTAATGTCCCTAAAATTGAGTCCATATAATTGGTTGAGGTCTATCACATCTAGTCATTGGAGCCATGCTACACATTCTCATTTGATTAGGATCTCTCAAGCTCTAACATATCTATCAAGATTAGGATATTGACTAGTCTAACAGATTTAGGATCTGATTGGTTAAGCTTTAACATCTATATCATGATTGGGATACTAACATGTTTTGATAGTTATAATCACATGGCACTTTCTGATTTGGTTTCTCAAATTGTAAAAACCCTTGAAAAGAGACTAAGTAAAAAGTAAGCCACATAACCAAATACAATCACCCATTGATCAATGTAAATTTATAATGTACCACATTGGAATTTGGTAAACTAATAATTCAAGAGATTAAGACTTAAATAATTTTTAAATAATTCCAAATATATAAATTTATAACATTAGTGAAATAAAAATATTCAAGTGTGAAAATGCATTATTATACTTAGGAAACAATAAAGATTCAACTACACTTAACTCAGAAGTTATGAGAAGGGCTTAACAGGGATCAAATGCCATTCTAAATATAATTTACACATGGTAAAACAAGGGAAAAATAAAAATTTAAGGCATGAAAAATAAATATTTTGATTAGGGAGAGGTAAAAAATTTGGGAACCTTGAATTTGAGTAACTTTGAAGAGGGGACCCCCACTTTTAAGAATAATGGGGTTGTATGCCACAACATCTCCTAGTTTATGTTTTATAAGGGTTATGTCCCTTAAAAAAAACCCTTTTAATTGTAATAAAAAAATGGTAATTATAATTATAAAGGAACTATCATGTATGTTCCTTAAACAATAGAATAAAGTGTAGAATTTTTAGGTGTGAAAACACTTTTGTGATATGCCCATAAAACATAGTTAATTTTATTATATCAATCCTCACCATGTTTGACAAATTTTTTGATTAATAATTTAACAATATTTTATTTATTTTTTCTACTTTCCCATTTCCTTATGGATAAGGTATGAGAATTCTTTTATTTAGCATAAAATTTACTAAATATTTTATTTTTTAAAGATGATCCATTTTATGCTATGATAGTTAATGTGATACTAAATTACAATAAAAAATTAATTAAAATATTTCATATTATAGACACTATTTATGAATTATAGAGCACTTTAGTCTTTTACACTTAAAAAATACATATCATGGATATACTTTCAACTTCTAAACCCTTCCTATTGTAAAGGATCACATATACTATTTATTTATGCTTATTGATTATCTCTTAGTTTGACCAATGTTATTATAATGATTCAAACTTTTTATCATGATAAAAATTTTATAATCCTATTGATAATTATCTCTGCAAGTTTTGGACTTGTACTTATTTTCTATTTACTTAAACACTTGCATCTTAGTTATATGCCTATGTCGATACAATTATCCCTACCTCAATGTAAGTGCCCATTTACCTAAACTAATCCAATTTACAAATGATAATTATTTCTAGGGTTGACATAAGTGATTTAATGTGAGATATTATCCAAAGGGATTGATATAAATACAAGATCAATCTTTATGCATTCCTCACCTAGAAAAGACCTAACAATTTCATATCTACTCACAAGGCAACTTACCAAAGGTATTCAATTAAGTACTCAAGTGATAAAAACATCCCTATTTTATCTTATTTTCATATCATCCATAGGGAAGACACATATACATGTTTTAAGTACTTAAGGAGTATCCCATGAGCCACATTTTCTAGGTTACAAGTTAGGTCACTCTATGTACTTGCCTATCACAAATTACATGATACACACCCAAGACAACATTTAGGGTAAACATACATAATCATGAGGCCCTCTTCAAAGTATTGTATACATAGTAAGTGATAATTGGCATAGGGGCATTTGGGGTAGCTTGAAACAATGCTCCCATTAACTTATTTTTCTCAAAACCAATTTGAAGTTGAAATACTAGGGTTTTTTAATTTAACAAGTAGTGACATTTTATGACCTAGATCTAAATACTCCAGAACAAAGGTGAAAAAATACATAAGCTTCCAAGTGGTCACATAAAATTTAGTAGGTATTCTATACTATACACTTGTATTCAATTTAGATACAAATGTTGATGCAACTGTCCTAGGTTGATACAAGTGTCTACATCTACAAAGGTAAAATTTCAAGAATTAGGTGACTAAACTAGAATCATTTTCCAATCTACTTCCTGTATTTTTTGTATCTAGATTTATGTTAGCACTAGGACTAGCTAAGTATCTTATTTTTATTATCATTGTAATATCTAGCATAGTTTTACATTCCATATTTAGCATGTCTCAGTAAAATAAATTTAGTATATGTTTTATTTGAGTTTTAAAATTAATTGGCCTACTTTAGAGATAATATACCATCCTTGAGCCCTAGGATATCCTTACCCTTTAACCCTAAATTCCTTAATATATATTTAAGGGTTAAACATGAATGTATTCCCCTTTAGTTAACTGTATTCAACCCATTTTATAAAATATTTTGTAGCTATAATAATGAATTTATAACCTCTTAATGATTACAGATTTATATTTCCAATCAAGTCAAGTCCCCTAAGAGAAACTATTCATGTAGAGATAATAGGTTGTAATTATTATAATGGTGCTTGATTCAAATTACATTTTTTTGACATTGTTAACATAACTTTTCATGTTCTTGGAATTATTATTTATCATAGCCTAATAATAACCTTGTCTTAATAATTTTTAAGACATTAATTTTACATAGAAAAATTCCCTCCACATTAATTATCATGTACTTTATTTAAATATATTTTAGACTCCTCATGGATAAGGAATAAAAATAATTATTCATCAAATGATCATTTAAAAAAGGTTCCACCAATTATAACATAACAAATTGATTTGAATTAAAATTTACATTTAACATTTTATGTAGCATTTTATGATATAAGAGCCTTATATAAGAGATTATAAATGTCATCGTACATTATAAATAACCTATGTTATGAATAACTATAATTATTTCCAAGGCATCTTCATTTGTTGTAGTAATTGATGAGTGTTGTAATTTTTGTATAGTAAAAGTTACATTATCATCATTTATGTTGATAGTAATCATAGAATATGAACTAGTCAGCATTTTTGTGTTTTTTTCCTTGTGAGATATTTTTTCAATTGAAAATATATCTAAATATGTCACTAAACATTGTACCATTACCTTTTAGGGGATATATTATTTTATTAGATAAATATCCATAAATTGATTTATTAAAACTTGAAAATCCCCTTACACTTGAAAAAGTTTTATTTACAATGTGTATGGGGTAAATAATATGAGTATCACTTCCTCATTCTATGATATATTATTTGTACATGAAAAACCTGAGTGATAAGCAAATGACATAGGATGGATTTATGGAGTATTGAAAACTGTACCATCTCCAATACTTTTATCACATTTGTATCCATTAAAATACATGGTATAAATATCACCATCAATATTATATGTATAAATATAAAAAAAAACATTTTTAATTGGCAATGTGTCAACTAATGGCATTATAGATAATTGATCTGTAGTGACTTGTCCATTGATGTAATTCAAAGATATAAATTTCAAGTTAAAATAAATAAGTAGAATTACTCATTTATATATACATATTAATAAATTTGGTTTTTACAAGAGTAATTATAGTGGATTCACCTTTGTGACGATATGTGTCTCATTATTAATAATATGTCAAATATTTTTTTTGATGATAAAATAAGGGCTAGACATAGTTTCTCCATGACATTGTAACTTATTTCATAGTCTAGAAGTGCACAAATTATGAAATAGAATACATATTATATATGATCATCATTGTTTTTCTAATAAATCCCTTGAGGCATGATCCATAGAAAAAATTTATAATAAAAAGGCTTATATGGTATTGGAGGCATGCATATAGGTGGATTAAGTAGATATTAATTTATTGGACAATTATTTTTTGACAATTTACATCACAATAAAGTTTTTTATATCTATTTAACAAGTATATTAAAGGCTACATATTATTGGATAATTGATAAATAAAACACCTTATTACTTGAATCCTTCGCTATAGATAACATAGTTGTTTTAATCTTTTTGGAGTTAGCATATCTATGATAGTTTTGACTGTCTTTGTGCCTAATTATATTCCCCTTTGAGATGTGATAAATGTGAATAATTTTATTGAAGACACATAAAATAATAATTTATTTGGATTTAAGCACACATTAAATTTTTATAAATGTTTGAATATTTGTTATAAGTCTATAACAGGATCATGTCATTGTCTAGATTTTACAATTAAATAATTATCTTTGTCTTCCATAGTTTATGTATATGAAAATGAAAGATGTGCATCATAACTTTTTGATAATTGTCTCTTTCATTTTTATATTTTAAGGGCATGACCACATGAAAAAATGTCCCCCAATGTGTATTAAATGATGTATTTTATTCATATTTAGCACTAATATTTATTTGATTGTATTTTAAAAATTCCATAAATGAAAACATCTCATAATATGTAGATTATACAAGAATATAAATATTTTTAAGAGGGAAGTCATATTTATGGAAATAATTTTTTAAATAATAGTAGTATATATAACATCTAATCTATCTATTAGGTTTTGCAACTATCACTATATTCAAGTCACTCCCTCTCTCATAATTTGAGCCTCTTCCAAAATGGAACATACATTAGTTGGCAAGTTTATGAGAGCTAGACCCAACATTGATACTTTTAGAGCATGGGGCTATGAAAAATGGAACCCAAAAAGACATATGGACAATTTGGCCATGGTTAATGGTTTTTCATGATAAAATTCAATAACCCTAAATATTGTGTCAATATTTTAGCAGTGTAACCCTCATTTTTTGGTAAACTAAGGTTTTTTCCTAAAAAAATGGTGCCCAAGCTTTGATCCTAAGATATAAAATATTAAATTTATGTCAATTTAGGTACATCTTCTGAGGATCCCCATTGAATTTTATGAGGAAGATCCTTTTTTTAACATTAACAAGTCTTTGTCTACCTAATATCCTTTGATTCAACCACTAAATCTAGATCTAGGTTGGTTCATGCTAGATTCTATGTTAATACTTTTGTGAATCAATATTTTCCTTCATTAGTCATCTTGCATAATCATTTTAAGATTAGAAATTAGAAAATAGAATTTGAAAAATTAGTTAATTTATGTGATAAGTGTCATAAATTGGGACACTCCTCAAAATCTTGTATCCTTTCTTCTAAATAAATACAAAACAAGCCATCCTAGAAAAGAAAAGGGGGGCCTCTTTTAAATAATATTATCATCTTGAGACTTTAGAGGTTGGAAAAAAAAAAAGGTAAGCACTAAAACAAGGGATGTATGTGTCTCAAACAAGCTAATTTTAGGTGATGACAATAGAGCAGAGTAGTTCTTGGCTAGTATTATGAACAACCTAGATCATTCTAAGCTCAAATCAATGCCCAAACAAGATCATTAGTTTATATTGAAAAAAGGGGAGGAGGTAGTCTCTATTTCTTAGATAGATAATAATGTTTCAAATAATCTAGATCTGATTATCCCTCAATCTCCAAACTAGTTTGATGTTTTAGCATGGCTAGAAGAGATGCAACTTTAGCTAAATAACAAGAGTGAATCATAAAAGGTAGAGGTGGAAGATTTTACAAGCTAATCAGTTAATATTTCTCCTAAAAAATCTTAAGAGGGAGTTAAGGAGTTTAAAAAAATTATAGTGATGCCTAAGAGAAACATCAAAGCAAAGTTCACTTCCATGATCCTTACCAAGACAGGATTAAAAGGCCCAGGCAATAAGACACCGCTAAAATTGGTAAATTGTATAAAAGGAAAATTTTAAAAAACTTATAGAGGAAGATATTATAGATGGATTTTAATGGAACCTACTATTTAAGGGAGGTATCTCTTTTGGTAGTCAATTATGTTGACTTATTTTTAAAATATTAGAGGAATGCATTATTTATCAAATCAAAAAAAATTTAGTGATTTTAAAAGGACTCACAAAACCATTATTCTTACTATTCAAGAATCTAAGTTAGATGAATTTTTTTCTTGAATCATAAGAAGGCATATTGGAATGAGGCTGAAATAACTTGCTTTAGTGCTTAAAGGGCTTTTGGTAGATTAATCACTTTTTGGGATACTGATTCTTTGATGGGGGAAGCTATTCTCAAATCTCAATGTTATGTAGTTTTTCTCTTCACTAATTTAAAAGATAACAAACAATGTATCTTCTCAAATATACATGCACCAAATTCTATTTTTCCATGTAGAAAACTATGGGAAGATATTAGATCTTGCTAAAATAATTTCAACAAATTACCTTGGATCATGGCTGGAGATTTCAACTCCCTACTTCACCTAAGAGATAAAAAGGGAGGGAACCTTGCTTACTTTGATAGTATGGAGGATTTCTCATCATTCATCTCAGATACAAGTTTGATATATTTGGAGCTAAGTGGGTCCAAATAAACATGGATTAATAGGAGACTGGTAGATAATCTCATTCTTTATAGGTTGGACATAATTTTTGTCTCTTTGAAATGGCTATAATTTAAGGATTTATCTTTAAAAGCTTTATCATGGATTGGCTCAGATCATAACCCAATTAAGTTGAGATTTATTGACCAATAAAACAAGGATAATAAATATACTTTCAAGATCAAACACATGTGGTTCTCTCACACTAAAATCCATGACCAAATTTTAGAGTGGTGGTCCTTCAATGTTAATGGTTATAATTTTTTTAAACTTGTTGAAAAATGAAAAATGTGAAAATTAAAATCAAGTAGTGGAACAAATAAGTTTTTGGTAATGTCCTTATGCAGAAGAAAACATTAAAATATGAAATATCCAAGATGGAAGAAGAGATGTAAATTAATGGATATGACACTGATATGCAAAATAAGGAAAAATAGCTCTTATGTGACTATCATACTATGGCTACTAGGGAAGAATCAATGTGGAGACAAAAATCTTGAAATATTTGGCTAAAAGAAGGGGATAGAAACACTCTATTTTTTCACATGTCTACTTTAAAACAAAAAAAGCATAATTCCATAAAGGAAAGACTGATAGTGAAGGGAATATCATAATTGATTCTATTTGCATTAACTAGGAAAGTTTAAATTTATTCAAAAATTTGTTCAAGAATGACTTTAAGAAAAAAATATGTTTTGAGCAATAACTTTTGATGTGATACCCAAATTGGTTAATTAGGAGGATAATGAGTTTCTTATATCTATCACCATTAATGAAGATCAAAATTTTGTTCTTTTTAAGATGAAACCTAATAAAGCCCCAGGCCTAGATGGTTTTCCCATTGCTTTCTTCTAAAAATTTTGGGATCTAATAAGATATGATGCGGTTTCTACTATTAATGAATTCATTTGATCATCACAATTGTTAAAAGAGTTTAATAACACTTTTTTAGTGTTAATCCTCAATACAGAAGGGGCTTTTAGTTTCTCAAATTTTTGGTCTATCAATCTTTGTAATTCTATTTAAAAAATAATTACTAAGCTGATAGATTTGAGTTTGCAACTAATCATGGAAAAAATCATTCAAATTCAACGAGGTGGCTTCATTCCTAGCAAACAAATTCAAGATGGTGAAATAATTTTTCATGAATATATTCAATCGATGGACAAGAGTAAAAAGGCTATAATGATCTTGAATCTAGATATGACAAAGGCTTATAACAGATTAGATTGGATCTTCTTGGATAGAGTGTTGGATTAATTTGGCTTTCAAGATAAATGTTGAAAAATCATTAGATCTTGAATTTCTACCTATATGTTTTTTATTCTTATTAATGGTATTTATTAATGTTTCTTCAAAAGTGCCAAAGGAATTAAGAAAGGAAATCCCATCTCCCCTTTCTTGTTCATCATCATGGCTAAGTCTCTTAGCATATACATCTTCAAAGTAGTTAATTCAACAGAGCTAAAAGGATTTAAACCAGCTCATTTTGTGGAACTAGTCTCCCAATAGTAATTTATAGATGACATAATTCTCTTAGCTAAAGATCCATTCAAGAATATAGGACTCTAAATAAAATGTTGGTAATGTATAAAAGAGCTTCTAATTATAAAATTAACTTTGAAAAGAGCTTTGTGTTTTTATTTAATACTTCAATAGCTAGGAAAATTTGAGTTTTTAGTTTTCTTGGATGTCTAATTAAGGTATTACCCTCTTCTTACCTAGGATTTACTCTATTGAATAATCATATTTATTTATCTGAGTGGAATCCACTTATTGAGATATTCCAAAGGAAGCTTGAAGGTTGGAAAGGTAAGTTGATTTCATAAGTAAGAAAACTTTTACTTATAAAGAGTGTATTCCAAAGCATCCCCATTTATATTTTTTCTCTTTTAAATCTTCCCAAGAGAATTTAAGAAAAGCTAATAAATATTGAAAGGAATTTTTGGTGGTCAGGAGTTGAAAAGAGAAATAGATTCCATCGTATTGCTTAGAATAAAGTTTGTGTGTACAAAGAATATAGTGGTCTTGATATCAATAATCTTTAGTTTATGAATAAAGAGCTTATTGAAAAATTTATTTAGATATTTTTAAATAAAAATATGACCTGGGCTAGAATTTTGAGGTTTAAATATTTAGAGGGTCGATATTCTATATGTATTGTTATTGAAGAATATTATGTCAAGGGCTCACACTTTTGGAACTTCTTAATTTATAATAAAAATATTATTTATAATGGTTCTAAGTGGTAGATTATTAATGGGTAGAAGGTAGATTTTTGGAAGGATTCATGGGCCATTGATCTTCCCCTTAGTTAATATGATAGTTGGTAGCATTTTCAAGAGGGCATCTAGAACAAATATGGACACAAATTTTGTGATTATTGGGAGTGCAATGGAGTTAAGAATTATAAATTCTTGATGCTTGATAACCTTGACCAATAAGACAAACTAAGTTTTAATAATATGAATAATCTTCTAATAAATTTTTATTTATTGATTAGTAATAAAAAAGACCAACTAGTTTCGAGGGAGTCATTCAATGGTCAATACCAAGTTAAATCAAGATAGTTGCTTTTAGAGTAGAATCCTGGTTTAAATGTGAAGTGGGAGACTCTTTAGTATTAATGGTTAATTATAAAACTAAATATTTTCCTTTGGATTGTTGTTCAAAATAGAATTTTAACCATGGATAACCTAATAAAAAGAGGTTGTATTTTAACCAATAGATGTGTGTTGTGTAAAATAAAATAAAAATGTATTTCATTTGTTTGTGGATTATCATTTTTCTCAATAAATTTAGAGTTTTTTCTCCTTAAATTCAACTTGGAGTGGGTTCATGTAGGGTTTCTATTGTAAGTATGGTAGTCTTGGGAGTATTCCTTTAGGAATGAGCTACTTAGGAAAATTTGGAAGCTCTCTTTGCCTTGTATCAGTTGGGGTGTTTGGAGAGAGAAAAATAAAAGAATATTTAAAGAAAATAAATGTAACAATAAAGTTTTATCCACAATTATTTTTTATGACATCCTAGAGAACTAAAACATTGATTTGAATAATAAAGGTAAAGGCCTTCTTTAGGTAGAACAAGTTCCTGCTCTTAATTGGCATATTGATACTTCTAATCTAGGTAAGATAGATCCTAAAAATGAGATCATAAAAATAATTAAATGGAACCCCCCCTTTGGACTAGCTAAAGCTCAATTTTGATGGAGATTCTAAATGGAATCCATACCCTACTAGTGGAGGTGGCATTCTAAGAAACCATCAAGGTAGGTTTATCATAGCTTATGTGGGAGATATAGGTGTCAATTCCAATCACTATGTTGAATCCATGGAAGCCCTATGGGGTCTTAAATTAGATCAATAAATTGGGGTTCATATACTCATTATTGAGTGAGACTCCCTTAACATTTTGAATTGCTTAGCTATAAAAAATGCTAATAACTAGACCATTAAATTGGTTATTGATGAAGCAATCTCCATTCTTGACTCCAGACAATAGGTTCAAATAAAACACATTTATTATGAAGGAAATGAAATAGAAGACTAGTTTCTTAATAAGGGTGTGATCTCTTTGGGTAACCTTACTTGGATGGATTTTGAATAACTCCCTATGGACATAATCCAAGGGATTAAAAATGAAGCTATGACTTATGTTCATATCTAGAGAGAATATGAGGATCTTTATTAAGTTGAGATGGAGATTTTTTAGGGACTTTATACTTTATATTAATCTTAACCCCATTTTTATTCATTATTTCTTTCCCAACCTCATGAGGAATATTCTATATCCATTATATAATCTTCTTGTTTTGCTTAGTATCTCCAAAGGCATCAAGAAGACAAAGTTGGAGCTTAGTGGTCCTTTAATCTTGGTGAGTTGGGATACCATTTGTCATTCCTATTTGGGTCTCTCTGAGATTAGTATGGGTTTAACTAACATAATCGAACCAATATTGTCTATTGAGGTTAATAAAAATGAAATAATCTAGATCTTGTAAATTATGGGCTTTGTATGTTTTATGGAAAATATTGAAGGCCATGAAATTCATATTTCAACCTTGTTTACCAATTTTTTGGATAACTAAACTATCAAAATCAATGAAATTAATTTGGAAATCATTGATGAGTTAATAACACACATTACTAGAATGACTATAGAAGAAATAAATATTTACAAATCTAGATATTTCAAAAGAGATAACAAGGTTCTTATATAAGGGGAAATGTTGGAGACTCTGCATAATGGCTTTGACCATGAATCCCTCTCTCAACCCTTTTGAGAAGTAACCTTCCATTTGATTCAATATATAATTCTCAAAGGTAGGTATAATATAGTTAAATGGTCCTTATTCATTTTCTTATACTACTTTAGACATGTTCTGCCTTTGGACATTCCTTTCTATGGTCTTCATTCCCTTGAAGCATCCATTTTAAAATTCAAAGATGTCAAATACCTTGCCCCCAATCATGATGGGGTTATATTTTTAATTCATAGATATTTAAAGGGAATTAAATAGTTGAACCTTAATTTATATCAACCCCATAGTAAATTAGTTAAAGATAGACATGTGGACATTAATAAAATAGAAAATGTGTGGATAAAGTATCCAAGTAAAGTTAGTAAGAATATTGAAGATCAAAATTCTAAGAGCACAACTGCCAAAGGTCCCAAAATTTTAGAGGTGAAACCATTATAGAATCAAGATAGCATCAATAAATTTTTAAGGAGTATGGATAGGTCTCCAAATAACATATACATTACCCTAGGCAAGAATTCTAATATAGGATAGTCTACCAAGGATTCCATTTTAGTAGAAGAAGAAAGGATGGGAAATGAATCTTTCAATCAAAGGAAGAAGATGGGTAATATTGGCAAGACACCTCAAATGAACCTTTCAAAAGATAGTAAGAGGAAGAATGTATATGATGTGAATAAAAAAGGTAATCTCTCCCCTAACATACAATATAATGATTTAAATGAAAATTTCAATTCCCTTGTTAGATCTTTGAAAGGAAAGGAAAATGTTTATAAAATTATTCAAGAGTTGGATCTTCAAAAGGCCATCATCTAATGGTTTATGAGGAAGTTAACAAACCTTATATGGAAGTTCAAGGTCCTTCAACAAGAAAATGATAGGTTGTATCAAGATAAGGTGGATAAGGAGGAAAATCAACAATTACATAGTCTTGAATTTAGGGTTTAAATACTTGAGATTGAAAATGATAAGCTCAAAAACAATGTTAGTTTCTTGGTTAATTATAGTAAGGCTGCTATGAATGAGGGGATTCAAAATGTAGAGAATTTGAGGGATCACCTAGGTGAGTTATTTGACTCAAAACACATTGGTAAATGAAAAGGCAAACAAATATAGTGTAGTGGCAACCACAACGATCTATAGAAAGATAAATTATTTTTGTAAATTGATTCAAACCTTAAAAGGATAAAAATTTGTTGGGAGGACATCTCAAGAAATATAGACATGGCATAGACTGTTTAGTTTTTTTATTTTTCTATTGTTGTTTCTTGGTTGTATCTAAGATGTCTTTTGACTATATCTGACCATGTTTTATCTTTGTTTTTCTCTTGGGTCTTTGGTAGACCCTTGATCTTTCTTATTTTGTTCTTCTCCTAGGGTTTGGGGACCATAGTTTCAAACCCCCTCTTTAACCTCAATAAAAAAACATGGATACTATAAGTACTAGTCTTGGATCTCTATCTATTTCATAATTAAATTAAAATGTTTATTATTTTATCAGAGCTAATATATCTTCCATATATGGTGTATTAAGAATAGTATTATGGACTTCTATTTAGACATTAGTATTTGGATATTTAATTTCTCAAAAATATCATGGGAATTTATGGTATAAGGATACCTATTCCTATGATATAATTAAGGGAGATCCTCATATGCCTCAAGTATTCCAAAAAAGAATCATCATTATAAAATTCATCTAATGTCCAAATTTATAGTGAAATATTATCATCAATGAGATGAGGGTAAATTATCTATAGTTTTGATACATAATGAATTTTTTGTGTGTGCTCAAGTATTGATTTAGAGAAATGTGTTTAAATATTATTTTTATTGAATTTAATTTCCTTATTAGGTGTTACTGAATCATTTATGTAAATCTAAGGCCTTGTCATCCTATATGAGTAAATGTAATAATGGGCTCGATGATGCCTTATGCATGTTTTCCCAATATTTGTCATATGTATCCCATATTTTGAGATATTTTAGATCAAAACCATATTTATTTAAATATTTTCATGATGATGAAGTAATATCTAAAATGTGTGCTAGTTTTGGCATCTCATTGTGTTGTATATGATGTCCTTACTATTGATAAAAGAGTTACACACAAGGTATGCAATGATCCATGGGTTGAATCATTTCACAATGCTTAAAATTTTCTTGATCGATACGAAATGTATATATTTATCCTTGAAAACTAAATTTGGGACACACATGTAATGCATAAGTACTAAAATCATATAATGAATTCATGGTATTCTTAATTGAATATTATAATTAAGGCCATTGGGCATAACTTTAAATAATATAGTTATTATCTTAGGACCCAAAATTATATTCAATATAGTTTGTCTTAATACATTCTAAGGGATGTTTTCAAATCCATGAATTTTCATGTCTGAATATGTGATATCATTTTCCTATTTTTTCAATTAAATTTTGGAAAGAGATACCAACAATATTTATTCTCGATTCTTTATCCACTAAGACTTGTTTGACCACTTAAATATATAATACAAGATGTTTATAAATAATATGTTTATGAGGTAGGTTCTCTTTACTAAAATAGATACTTTCCTCCATCCATCATAATGTGGGCTTGCATCATTCACTAGAGTTGTGTTATACAATGCCCCTTAAAGGATACCATTATAAATTGGTTTCTTATGTAAAATTATAACATATAAATTTTAGTTGATGTGTTATTAATTTGATCAATACTATCACACCCTTTGGTTTGATGGGATGGAATCATGAGATGTGGAAGGGAGTGAGGAGGAAAAATATGATGACCTCTACTTTTTGCTATGGAATGTGTCACCCTACCTCTTCACATTGTACCAACATCGACCATAGAATCCAATATAGGGTTAGGGAAAATAATGGGAATAATATGGTGGATATTAATAATATCTTTGGGAGGAACAAAATGAGTCATACATGCTCTTTGAAATCCAGTATTAATCGAATTAAACTCAAATTAAATATTTAAACAATGTGAATTATAAATTAAGGATAAATAGTTTCTATAATCAATTTCAATCTTATTATTTCACATAAATTTGATCCTTTTATTTACATATATGTTAAATATATTGTATATTTTAGGAAGAAAACATGTAATTATTAAAATCCTAAATTAAAATAGAATATAAAAATAATTTATATCCATTATAGCCACATGTAATTTGTAAATGATGAAAAATTAGAAATAAATTATAAAAATTAGATTTACATTAAAATATGAAACCTTAGAATGATGTATAAAATACTAATGAAAACTAAGGGTTTTCTATGTTATAAAAAAAAATACGGGTTCACTAATATGTTTTACCTTATTTTTGAATAAGTTAACCTAAATAAGATAAAACTAGGGATGATTCAAATTACATGATATGTTACAACAAAAAATTGGTATGAATGTATATGAAAAATATGTTTCCACAATTACACTTATTATTCATGGAAATAATATAGTGGATTTATATAATTATCATGCTAATATTATGTGCAGGTCTAAGACTAATGCAGGTGAAATATATGGATAGAAACTAGACCAATATTCACTTGGTATGGATATTTCTAGACAAATATAGTAGACTCTACATGATATCACTTCATTTAGGTATTTACTATTTATAAAAGCATCCTATGAATTTGTGCCTCATAATATTAGTACATGGCACTACCCTAGTTGAAATATTTCTTCTTATGTGATATCAGGTTCTCATTGTGTGCATAAATACATAAAACATCTCCTTTTCCTCAAAACCTTAATTCTATTTTTGACACTAGGTTAAGTTGTAAAATAGGGAAAAGAGGTGGGTTGAGTTGAACTCAACCACTCCCAAATGAATGGTTGAGAAATTCCTACATATCCAATAGTTTTAAGAGGGAATTTACGCAACATGTAGTTTTCCACATTATATATGTGTGTGAAATAGTGATCATTTTATGAATGAAACCTATAATATAGATTTTTATGCTTGATAGTGGAAAAATTGACTTAGCTTAGGAGTTTCATACTTGTTTAGAGATTTCTCCTTATGAGTAATATATTAATTAACAAGTTTATGGTAGTCTCTTTGAATGTGTAAGTGTTAGAATAAGTTTTATTAGTGATTTATTGATAATGCTAGATAATTATAGATGATAAAATAGAATTATAAATATTGTGTATCTATATGGGAATATTTTGGTACTTTTTAACACCACATACATGAGAAACATACAGGCTAACCCATAAAGATATTAAATTTTAAAAAATGACCATTTCTTGTTATGTGGATAAGTCCATTAGTGTTGGACATATATATAATTCCATAGGTGTTTGAGTCTAATAGAATAGTTTGAAAGGTAAGAATATTGATTTAATGATTTGGATACAACCTAAGTATGAATAAATAATAGGTTAGATACAAATTATGGAATTATTATGAGTTAAAAATAGAAAAAATGGAAGGTCTAACACATAAGAAACATGTGGATATAAGATAATGGTGTGTAAGAGCCATTACTACATGAATAAGTAATTTAAGGTTAAGGTAGATCAAGTCTAACATTTATAGGTTTTGAATACCATATTTTAGTGTCTACACTAAGATTAACATATGATAGTTTCAACTATTCTATATGACTTTATTTGCACATTTTTCCATATTGGGGAGGTAAGATGTCTTCCCCATAATACACCAATATCCTTAACTATATATTCACATTTTATTTTGATTTGGCATGTAGTTGAATTTATCCTATGTTATGACATCTCTATTAGAAATAACACTTAAGGACCTCTATTATGTAATTGGATTGTACTATTGCATTTAGCATGATACCTATTACATTCATTATCCATCTTATAATTTTTAATGACTAATTGACTCATGTATTTTAAATCAAGGGATAAAAATTTTCAAACATTCAAAAATAGTATATTTTAATAAAATCAAAATCATTGGGAAAAATTCAAACTTTTCAAAAATATATCTTTATAAATGTTACACACACACACACACACGTGTGTGTGTGTGTGTGTGTGTGTGTGTGTGTGTGTGTGTGTGTGTGTGTGTGTGTGTGTGTGTGTGTGTGTGTGTGTGTGTGTGTGTGTGTGTGTGTGTACATAGACATAAATGTAAAAAAAAATGTGTTTTAAAGTATCCCATAACCTTAAAAAATATACCAAAATAAACTAATAAGATGAACAGGGACCAAAATAGAACTAGCTTCCATCTAGGAAGCCTACAAAACCCCCCACAAATCCAACCATAACCAATAAAAGGACCTCAAAAATACAATAAAAATAGACAAAAAAATAAAAAACTATATTAGTTAAACCAACACTCCAACCAATCACAAACATATTCATTTAGCATTCACCAAATTTTGGGTACTTGCAACATCAACATTCTTCATTACCTCCTTATTTTTCATGTTGCCTCTAGTTTTTTTACTCGAGCCTTCCATGCTAATAGTCTTCAGTGGATTATTAGAAACCTCATTATTCTTAGATGATTTTTCCTTATGAATATTCTGAGAAACCTCCTTTCACTTCACACACATTTCCTCCTATTATTTTTGCATTTCATTTTCCTCTTTGAGTTTAGCTTCAATCTCAAGGATTAACACATTAATTGAGCTTTTCCAAACTTTGCTAGCCCTACTACCAACACTATCCCTAGATAGTATAACCTCCCCAAAAATTTATTTTCCTTTCTAATATCTCTAATATCCTACCCAAAAAACTTTAGTCTCACTTATAGCCCCTTTAGTTTTTTCTTTGAATTATTTCTATATCCCTCTTCCTCAACTAGTTTCTCTCCTTGTTCAACTTCCTTCCTTCCATTATACATATTTACTTATTATATAGATTTTAATTATCCATGATTTATGAATAGGTTTTTTCATGATAATTTTATGGAGTTAGTGATGTGTAGGTTCACTAGTTACATAATTTCACATGGTGAGCCCATATGATGGATGGAATAATGCCATAGAAAATATGTGATAACTTGGAGGAATTTCCATTTATGAGGATTATTTCAAAGTGATATTTATCCATAATTTTAAATCATCACATTAAACTAGTTATGTTGGATACTACATTATCTATTAGTGTCTTATACATCTCTTATCACTTGAATATTTTATATTATGATTATTCTGTTGAATTTATATGCATAAATGCTTGATTACATGTGTATGTGTTTGGTTGTGTGTGTGTCCTTGTCTTAGAGGATCTTCTTGTCATATTGTTTTGTGAATTTATCTTAATTTGATTAACCAATTTGGGTGTATTCAATAACATTGTGGGTTTGTTTTTGTGCCTACATTACCATGTTTCTATTGGGGTATTTTTTCTTGATTTTGTTCTCATTTTTTTCTCACCTCACCTTTGGGGCATGTTTTTTTTTATGAGTATACTAGTTTTTCCCAATGAAAAATTATATTTTTCATGATATAATATAACATGGTTGGATGGTAATTAAAAATTTTAAAATTTAAATAAATTCAATATTTCTATGTGTGTAAAATTACATGTTGCATAATTGTATAACATATAATGGGTAAATTTCAAATAGAATATGTTTTAGATAATAACATGTGATTGATAAATTATTTTCCTTTAATATGGTGCTTTAATATGTTCATTTGAGTTTAGTGATTGTAGAATCAGGGCCCTCATTCATCACTTCAAAAGGGGGCATTATAAATGAAACTTCCAAATTTAAGATTTGTCAATTATGATCAAAGATGAGTTAAATTATCTACGTCCTTGATCAATAAGTGATGGGGTGTTGGTGACTCCATAAAAAGTGTATTGGCTATGTTTTTATAAAAATTTGAAATTATAGGGTGTGTATGTCAAGCCTTAGTGATTACTATGAGAAAATTTTGGGATATGTTTTCAATACCTATAGAAAGTCTAGTGATGAAGAAATTATAGTGGAATTTGGGAGTAATAACAAACATGTGTATTCATTCCTATGATACCTTTTAAATTCAAGTTCAAGAGCTAGTTTCTAAATTTTAAATTTTTTAAATAATCATATCTATATCATGAAAAATTTAATTACATGTAATAATTGGCATTTTTAAAGGTAAATAAGCTAATAAGTTATGGGTGGAAACACAATAAGAGTAAGATAAAACCCTTCATTATTCCAAATATAAGAAAATGTGCATGTTTATAATTATTTAAATGTATAATTTGATAACACACACATTCATTTCACTCACATACCCACATCAAAGTGAGGTAATTATATAGACATCCAAATTTGGCACATTTTCTTTTCCTATGTTTTATTCCAAATTTGATTTATTTGGAAAACTTGTACATTTTAATCCATGTCTATGATTTCCCTAACTCCATATGAGTTTCTATTTTGTCCAGTAAGCCTAAAAACTATCCTTATATTTATCAATAAGGTACCTACTAGTAAATATAATATATTTATCACATGTTATCTAACCCTCCCTTGAGAATTTATCCATCCTTATCTCTTGGAAAAACTTATATATGTATGAACTTATTATAGATAGGCTCATAATTTTATGGGTTTTTTTATTTTTTTTGGGTGGTGATTATACATTTTTTCCATTAACATATACCTTGATCTTTCCCATATGCATTTTAAAAATTTAGTTGGTATGAAAGGGTGATACTGAATCATCCTATAAATATAATGCCTTTCTAAATAGATCTATTAGAGAGAGAGAGAGAGAGAGAGGATAGATCTATTAGAGAGAGAGAGAGAGAGAGAGAGAGAGAGAGAGAGAGAGAGAGAGAGAGAGAGAGAGAGAGAGAGAGAATATATTACCAATTTTACCAAGGTTCGATCTTAGAGCTAAGCTTCCCTATTCAAGTTGTATTTTTTGCTTGATGACATAAAGACAAAATCAATGACACAAAAATGGGATTTGTGCATCAAGATTGTTGCATTTGTATTTACAAAACATTATCTTATAGCTAGGTCATGCTTCAGAGCATAGTATATGTATAAAAAAAAAGGAGTATGTCAAACAAAATCAACACAAACAAAATATATTTTAGGATTCATAAAGTAGTTGAGGTGAATTATTTCTTAACTTTTTTCCATTTAATAAATTTAGCTTATGTTTATAAAATTATGGTGTTTTTATATATTTATACATCCTAAATAGGCCTAAATTCTATATTTCAGTTGTGTATGTTTAAATATACTTAATTTTCTATTATTCCCCTATTTTGTGTAAAAAACTAAATTATGGTAAAGAAGAAACATGCTAATTTAATTTGAAAAAATCAAAATATTATAAGAAAATTAATCTCAATTTCAAAAAAAAATATGATGAAAATTTAGGACATGACATCTAAATCAAAATTATTGTAAAGTTAATGCAAATGGGTAATTTCAAAGCCAAGGAAAAAATAAGAAATTTAGCACCCTTGACATAAGGGTCACATAGATGATACCCTATTATGGCCAAATAAAGAATAAGATATTTGGAGGGAAATGAGATTATAAGATGATAAAAATAATGTAACATACTTTGGGTAGAAACTACTAGGTATGTGTAACCTAAAAAATATTATCATATGCAAGGGTATGATGAATGGCCACATTAAATCTTGTACACATGCATAAGTTTGATTTGGAAAATCATGGTATACTAAATCAAAATTTGATCCTAAGATTTGACCTAGTGGATCATAGAGATAGAAATTGGTGAATTGGAATTTTATCTCAAATCTATTCATAACCTTGTATGCATAAAAACAAACATGTTAGGATTTAAACAACATCTTAATTGAATCTAAGAAAAAAGAAAGGAAACATATGCATGACACAATAAAATCTACAAATTTTCAAAACAACATTGAAAGGTATCTTATAATGGTTAGAAAAGAGACAATATAGGTACTAAATGAAACAAATTAATAGTAGCAACACCTCAAACAAATCCAATAAAAATAAAAGGGATGACAAGAGAAAGGAAATATAAATAATAAATAATAAAATTGTGAAAATTTCATCATAGCACTAAAATTTAGCTTAAAAGGTATACAAAAGTGATAATATAGGTCCCATATGAGACACATTGATAGTATAAATATAATGAACATAATCAAATAATCACTAAAAAGTGTAAAATACATAAACTCATGAAAGAGAGAAAATAGGTATTTCTGACATATGTTTCATTCAATGAAGAATGTAAGGCAACAATAAAAAATTTAAAGGAGATAAAAAATAGGGAAAATAAAAAGTGTAAATGCCAATGGTGAATACAAAAATGAAGAATACATGAAAAATGTGAGAAACACTAATATGGATATGGAAATATGAACTTAATATATATATTTTAAGATATAAGAAAAAGTAATAATAAAATAGAGAACAATGTGACAAGACTATGTAAAAAATTTATATAAATATAGAGAAGATAAGGACACACCCTTGGAAATAAACACATAAGTAAATATGTTTATCAAAAAGGTTTAAAAATGTATCACCATGATATTAGGTGGTAAATAATATAATATATATTTATTATAATATAATTTAAAATGAGGGATCTACATATTCACACCTCACATAAGAGATAAACTTAATGGCATTGCTATGAAAGTTTCCATATAAAGTTGTATAATAATGTATCAATATATTTATTAAAAGAATATAGGTTAACCCATAAAATCACATTAATATCATGATCAACCATCACAACTAAAAATTATTTTTAATTATGTGTTAAAGGTTTGATATGTCCGATATAGAATTTTATTGCATATCGATCACAATATGGTTCTACTAGGGTGGGATTAATATTGTAGAGAAAACTACATAGATATTTTTTTATATATATACTTTAATGAATAAAATAAAAATTATTAGGAAAAAGGAAAGAAGGAAAAAATGTAAAAAAAATAATACACAAGTCCAGATTAGATTGATTCCTTATCGATGTAAACATGAAGAAATTTAATATGCAAGAAAATAAAATGAGCACAATTTAATTTAATGAATATGAAGGGTGATATCCAATCTAAGTATGGGAATATGGTAATGAGATTAAAAATTTAGGATAAATATATAGGATATCCAAATTAGAATAATAATATCTTCCATTAATTGCAAGAATGATCACATAAATAACTTTTCATTTCCTTAAAAGGACATAGAATAATTATTGCACAAAAATAACCAAGGATTATATATTGTATTACAAGAATACAAGGAATTTTATTTTATAAAGAATCAAAATTTATAGATAGATGCATTAATATTTACATAAGAGAATAAAAGATTTTTATTATCTCAACTATTGAGTATGAAAGTAAAGAAAATTTACAACCTATTCACCTCATCTAGAAATATTTCAATGATCTATCTATAGATATGGTAACTTTCATATTATAGTTTGGCACACATATATTATATTAATTTATCAACATTTAATATTTTTTTTTTGGATCGTATCCACCTATGTACTATATTGGTTTGAATAGAGATTCCCATGCCATTTTGAAAATTCTTGAGTATGAGACCCAATTGCTCATTTGTAAACTATAGCTTGATCGTCCTCATGGAACTAATATCAACCAAAACTTATGTAATGGAGGATAAATATATGTAAATAGTTTATGAAAATTTTATCCATATAATAATCTTGCTTAAATTATTCATAATTATCCTTGTTTCACATGATTAATTTCTTATCTTCTTTTAGCTCATTTATTACTCTATAAGTTATTTGATTTGGTGATCTTAAAACTTGAGATTAGAATTAGGAGATCATATGTGATGGTGTGATTTTATTTTTCATGCTGATTTAATCATTATTAAAAATAACTCATGTTTTTTATCCTATTAATATCACATGGCTTGAGATCCTCACAAAGTCTTCCTATGCTTAGTTATTTTTAAAGGCTTTTATTAAATAGCCTAAGGCATTGAGAAAGGATATGATTCATACTAGAATTATTTTAAAAAAAATAGAATAAAATTTAATATTTTATCACAAAATATAATAAAATCCCATATTTTATCATAAAATAGAAAAAAAACCCCACTTTCATGATGAAAGACCAAAGATTGATGTGTATAACATAAGGCTGAAATTCCTTAGAATGTGGAAACAAATGGAAGGAAAAAACTAAAATTTATCAATCCTCTTGAGAGAATTGAACAAGGAATAATAAGAGACCTATAGTAACCTACTTTTCCTTAATAAATTTATTTAATAAGCTATGTGTATGTCATAATTAAGCACAATAACCCATTTTGTTTTCACATGCTATATTTTATGAGAGGTGATTTGATATTAAAGCCTAGAAATAGAAATCCATAATGTAACCTTTTAAGTTTTAATTTATTGGTGAATTTAAGGGGATTATTCAATTAGAAGTGATATAAACCCAAAATTCATTGGGATATGGAGTTTTCATTATTGGCCGCAATATATTTCCATTATTTGTTTTGCCCCTTTATGGCTTTAAGCATCCTATATAGCTTTCCCATTTTAAATGTGTCTTAATAGGATAAACCCTAAATTTTGTTGACTGGTTTAATTATTTTAGTCTATCATCTAATTATTTGGTTTCCAATGTGAGTAAACTATTGATATGTAGGATTTTTAGGCTAGCTAGTAAATGGAAACTCACCATTTTTATTTATTTTAATAACTTGCCAAACTAATCAGTTAATACTATTATATTGTTAATATCAAATGGAGAGGGTAGTCACTATTATATAACTTGATCAATGTTTCATATCATTTTAACATTGTTTATACTTAGAATTCCCAATAAAGTTTGACATTTTTTTGTTTTATTCATTTCTATAATGATAATTTTTTTTATTATTTGCATTTGCGCTATCCTTAACATGTAATTTTAATATCTAGTTTCTTGACATGATGTTGAGGTTGTGTCTTAATGTTTTAGAATATACAAGACATGGATTAACATATTAAATGGAATTATCCAAATATTTATACACCTATTGTATTTGAGAGAAAATAATATCAATAAATTCCAAGGAATTGGAAAGACCTAAAGTAACCTAGGCTAGGCTATACTAATAGGCCTTGATACCTATTTTATTAACTTTTGGGAATATATATTTTAATATTTTCCCCTAAGCTCTTATTTTATCTAATAAATTTACTTATGCATATAATCCTTCTCCTTTGTTAGCTTAATTTTTTTATCTTTTTAATTTTGAGTTGAGATGTGTATTCATTTTTGTCTAGGTGATTATTTAGTTCTTTGATTTCACCATCCAAGCCATTCATATTAATATTGTCCCACGTCAAATTCTCAAGGAGAACCATGAATTTTTTCACTTTTTTTTATATATTATCAATACTTAATTATTTATAGAGTATAATTTATGAGTGCTCCTATAATTTTTTAGATTTATCTATTGCTCAAGAATGTGAGTAATCCACTTATGTTTTAGTCATTTAATATTCAAAAAGGATCACATCATTTTTAGGCTTAAATATTATAGGTACCATTTTGTGGTAGTATATTCTTTTTTTATTGAGGGACATATTTAGTTGTAAACCTTATAGTTGCATTAAAATTAGATATATTTTGATCAATCATATCATGGTATTGTTGAGATTACATGGCCAACTCTTTCCTTAGTTTATAAAAATCAATAGGAAACTTAGGGACCTTATTGGTGCTTTATACTGATGATGTGACTATATGAATGTTAGGTGTTGGATATAATGGGGATACAAAAGTGGATGCATGTGATGGATGCAAATGGAAAAAATATTAAAGGCATGGAGGATGATATTGCATGTAAAGTGCCTATGGTTGATTTAGTTCAAAATGGCAATGGATATGAAATGAAATACACAATCAAAGATGTAATGGTAGGATATATAGTGTAAATGGTGATAATAGATGTAGGGGTGGAAATGGTAATCTATTTTGAAGAAGATGAATAAGTATATATGAATCTATAACCATTTTAATGGCAAAAGGAGTAGCTAGGATACTTGTGGGAGTAGGAACAATGGTTAAAAGGGTGTAGGGAAAATTGGAACAAAATTAGATATGCTTAATATAATAAGGGTTGAAAAAAGAGTAGATATGAATTACATAACAAAATTTTGACGAGATAGATGGTTGATATGAATTACATGACAAATGTATGTTTCACTATCTATCTCTAAATTTTAAAACCAACATTTTTTATGTTTTTAAAAAAATTATTCAAGTGTAAAATAACTATTAATTGATTTTATAACTCACAAAATTCATAATTTCCAAATTAATTTCTCTTCATGACATTTTATTTTAGTAATTTCACAAAAAATGATTTTTTATGTTTAAATTCCAACATTTAACCATTAAATTAATAATTTGTAATGATTAAAAAATAATATTACATCACTTCATGACCCATTATAGAATCACAATAATTTTAAATTTCAGGTTCAAGATAATTTTTGAAATAATAGTTGAAGTTTTCAAATTCAAAATTAGGATTGATATGAAAAACCTTAATAGGATGTTCAAATTTTTATAGATCTATTTCAAAAATATCATCAGAAATTCTGAGGTATATATGTTATCATTTACATAATAATTAAGTTCAAAATGTAAATGAAGGAAACATTAACTAGTTAAATCAGAAATGCTAAGATCAAACTTTTACAAGGGTTATGAGCTTCCTCATAGTACACATATGAAATAAAAACATCAGTTTCACTTGAAAAATAAATATTATTAATAGTAAAAAAGTGAATAATCTATTATGTCAAGTTAATGATTAATAGAATTAAAAAAATCATTTTCATTGTTGGATAAGTTAGAATGTTCTAGAAATTATATCCAAAAGGGTATGGGTCACTAGATCTTATGGCAGCTCATCATAATTTCTAAGGAAACTTCACATTTATGTTAGAATATTATGTATCAAGGGAGAAATTTATGTGATAAATTAAAAAATATAGCTCTTATTTATAATTAAAATAAAGATCTTGTATTGTTAGTATTATTTCATACATTTTGAGTAATAGAGGTTGAGGATGTCCTTGCACTCAATGGTTATGAAGTGGTTTATACAAATTATTGTAATGGTGAAATTGATTCTTTTTCTCCATCCATCATATATTAATGTACACTTCCTTTATTTTTATTTAGTTACACTAAGTACATCTATAATAATTAAGTTAGGGAGTACATAGAAATCATACATCTGATCTCATAGATATTATACATAACTTAGCATAATACAAAATTTCTATTATAATTCTACATTGGTTGTCAATTGTATTCTTTGATTTCCTTTCTCATTTTCAAGTTGCATTTTTATATCCTTTAACATTAAGAATTAAATTTTGTATATAACCCTCTTAAATTCATTTAATTAGGTTGTTCATTGGGTTTCCTCTTATTCCCTAGATATGTCATTTCAAATATTATTCACTTTATATAATTTTTGAGTGGTATCATGGTGTTTTTTGAAAATTTTATCTATTTTTATGCCAAATAATACAAGGATTGAATATAGGAAGTCAAGGATCAAGACTTGTAACCATTCTTCATACCTTCCTTCACATCCTCAGATGGGAGACAAATCATCGAAGAACAAAATTCATAAATGTTCAAGAAGATGATAGAGGATGTATTGTAAAGACAATAAGAATATTTGGAAGAATGTTATGTATGTGAATGATCAAGTAAGGTTGATTATTTCTTAATACTTATCAAATATAATCCTTCTTCTAATGCCTCCAATTCATATCAACTATTTTATGGTCACACATAATATAAGGTACAAGTCAATATATATATTCCTATGTTTGAATGAAAAATAGATGTACATGCCATAGATAATTGGCTTAAGTAAATTTGATCATACTATGTTGTTAATCAATTATCTAACAAATAAAAAATTACATTCACTCTTGTAAAAGTTTTTTATTAGTAAATAAATTGGATGAAAATTACTACACTTCACATGAAATTTTTTAACATGAAGTTCATTTAGACACATCTTATACACATGGAATGTCTTTGTAAATTCACTCAAATAAACCTATTACTTATTATAAACTATGAGGATTAGTACATCAAGTTATCATATTTGTGCCAAGACAAAGATCAATTTGTGTAATAATAAATAAATAATTTTGATAATTTTATGTCCAAACTAGGGGTTCAATATTTAGAGAAGATCCTTTTTATGAAGTATAGGTTATGCTTGATGCCACATATCCAACCATATATGGGTTTAAATAAATATTTTCAATATATATATATATATATATATGTATGTATGTATATGTATATATATATATATGTATATATATATATGTATATATGTGTGTATATATATATGTGTGTGTGTGTGTGTGTGTGTGTATGTATATATGTATATATATGTATATATATATATACATATACATATATATATATACATATATATATACATATACATATATATATACATATATATATATATATACACACACACATATATATACATATATATATACATATATATACATATACATATATATATATGTATATATGTATATATATATATATATGTATATGTATATATATATGTGTGTGTATATATATATAGGTATTAGATCAAGAAATAGTGAAAGACTTCCAAACAAAAATCCAAACCAAGAAATGGATCCAAGCATCCTCCATAGAATAATAAACAAATATCAAATGACTAGAAGAATAAATCTAAGAATAACAAGTGGTGTTCAATTCATAACTCTAACAATCATTATAATGAGGAGTGCCCTGCTAGGAAGACTTTTAAAAATTTAGGTATAAATTAAAATCACTATGGCATTGGAAAAGGCTATGAACATCATGTAATCTAAATTTATTTTTATGGTGAGTACTAATTTTTTTATACTACCTTTATGGAAAAAAGGAATAAAAAATATTGTTTCATTCTCAAATTTGGATCAATATCAACCAATATAATTCATCATTGAAAGTGAAAATTATAAGAACTTGATTTCTCCTAAAAACGTTTACAGAATGAACTTCTATTGAACCTTCATTCACAACCAAACTCCATTGGATGGTTAAGTGTGGGATCTAAGAAACATATCACTTAATAATGTCATCTCATATACAACATAAATAATTTTTAAGATATAATCCTTTGTGATTTTATTCCATTACATTTATGTGATGTTATTCCATTACATTTATGTGATATTTCACTTGAAAACACATATATTTACCTTTCACATTCATTTAATGAGGACCATCCTAGAAATGTTTTCATAGATGTTAGTGATAAGAGATACCATGTACCAAAATTAGTTCCAAAGATGTCACTCATTAGTGCCAAATAATGTAAGAATATACTCACATTTAGTTAAAAGTTTTTGCTTTTTATGATTATGTCTAAACATAATAATATCATTGTATAAAAAATCATAAGTTCCTCTAATAGAAGTATAGATCTTAGAGTTGAACCAAAATTTGGGAGAATAAAAGGATATCTTTAAGCCACCAAAGGAAGTATGTACATACTATGTGGTGACTCATATTATTGGTTTGATTCTTATACCACCTCTACCTAATGCCTCTTTATACTACAAGTCATTTCTAAATAATGATGAGATAAAGCAATATATCCTTGAACTTGTGTATAAAGTACATATCAGGACAAATTCACTACCTTGAAATAGCCAAATTATTTTTTCACTAAATAAGGATGGCATATGAAGGATATGAATTGATTAAATATCTCTTAATAATATCATGATGAATAACTTATACCCTCTTTCTAAGATCAATGACATGTTATATGAGCTCTGTGGGGTAAAATTATATATCAAAATTGATATTAAGTCTATGTATAATCATATTCATAGTAAACCTATGCATATTTGGAAGATGTTATTTAGATATTAATAAGGTTTATTTTAATATTTGTTCATGACATTTATATTAATAAACGCTATAGCTACATTCATGCAAATAACGAATGGAACTCTTAGGTTGTTCACTACTTCATTTGTTGTAGTCTATTTTTAAAACATTCTAGTCTTCAACAAAATGTGGGGTAAACATATATTCAATATAGATAAAGTGATTGAAACTCTATGGAATCATAAGTTATACTCAAAAATTCAAACATATATATTTTACATATGGGAGATACACTACCTAGGATACATATTAGATGTAGTAGGAGTGAATGTGAACTTGACTAAGATTGAATTCATCCAATAATGTCTAAAAACAAAGAATATCATAAATATATACAATATCTTTAGATTATAAAATTTATATATAACATTTTTACTAGTTTTTCTCATGTGACATGGCCTATAAATCAAGTTAACAAAGATGGAATTAAAGAAAAGTTCATATAATTAGCCACACAATAGAAATCATTCAAGAAAATGAAATGCAAACTCTTTTCTACACTAGTGATACACTATGGGATTAGAAACCATCTAATATTGAAATTGATACGTTAGATAATGTAATTGGATAAATTCTCGGTCAATATGGTCATTTAGATGCTTACCATAGTGAAATTTCATTACACTAGTGAGAAAATACCCAAAATATGATTTGAGTATTTATGATACTATTTTAGGATTATAAGCATTATAATAATTATAACTTGAGTAATAATAATATGATTCATATAGATCAAAATAAACTTTAATTCTTGTAAACTCAGAATAAGTTACAATAGGAGTGTAGTCACTCAAAAGTGGTATTTGAGAGATAAGAGTGCTATTTGAGAATACCCATCCCTATATTGACCTTAGACCTATCTTAAATCCTATTATCACACTTATTCAGCCTTCGTACAGGCCATAAGCATCCCTAGTCAACCCTAAAGTAGTCCCAGACCCTCAATTCCTGATCTTGGCCCTTCATGTATAGTATTCTACTAGATGGACACTAGCACCATAATAAAACTAGTGTCACATGATACTACTATCCAAAAAATGGTGCTAATGTCCTCTGTACTCTCTTTTCCTAAATGAATATCTTTTCAAAATGATAACTTCCTATGGTCAACCTAGACCTCTTTTATCACCCACACAAGCAATAAAACAATATAAATACATGAATTTTATCCCTCTAATGACTAAATTGAAACTAGATGCAAAATACACATTTAAACTTAGAACAAGTTGTGAAGAATTAAGGTTATCAATCCCATTTCTACCCTACTTGTGCATACTACTATATACAATATCCATAAGCTTAGATTACCCATATTTCCAATATCAAGCACATTCAAGGCACTAAGGCCACTATAATAATATCATGACTTACACTTGAATAAATACTTAGGTGGAAAGAACTATGTTAGGTTGGATGTCTCCTCTAAGTATTAGTATGTAGGAAACTCTCTTCAAATGAGTTGTTGAGAATGTCTAGTCTACCCTACTAGTAAAGACACTTTTCAGCTTATGCCAACTAGATGCCTAGCTAAATGGAGGATTAGGGTTTACTCACTAAATAATTCATTACAAAAAAATATATAGGGTTTCAAGCCTCTTTCATGTAGGAATAGATCCCAGAGATCTAGACATGGGTACACCCAAAAGCTTAAGATGGTCTTGAATAGAGGACACTATTGCCAATATTAAGACACTACCACCACTTTTCAATAAATGGTGGTACTATACAATTATGAAGCTACTATTTAGGAGGGTTTGTGACATTATAATCTAATTTACAACACTCAGACTAGCTTTCACCTCAATTTTTGGCATGCAAATCATTCATCTTAGGTGTTTTTTAGCAAAGTTCTCATTTACATTATTTATTACTATTTTTAAAAAGGTCAAATTAGGCCAATTATATATATATATATATATATATATATATATATATATATATATATATATATATATTACATATTTATACCTTGATTTACTATACTCAGATATTTAATAAACATAAGATTTACATTCACTAAGTCCTAAAAGGTTACAACATTTGGTAAGCCCGACTTACTTTGAACATTGCTGAAAACCTAACCCTATATTCTCATAGGGTTTGTATCAAATTTTTCCATATTTTCATTGGCTAATTTAATTTTTTTTAGATTTCATTTATTCTATTTTATCAGTCCTATTTCAATTTTTTTACTATTTTCCATCTAAAAATGCTATCTCTCTTCCATTAAGAAGTGTTAGGCTAGGTGGTAATCCTATTGAGCATATTCCTATTATTTGAGCTTATACCATGGATAAGGGACCTATTTTAAATCCTATTTTTGATCATTCGCACCCTGATTATGTGGATTTTAATGACAGTACATCTTAATATGAACAATATAATCAAGATCAAGATGATACACAAGATCAAAATCAGGACACTCTCCTTCCACTTAACAATGAAAAACTAATTGTCAATAAGGATGAGATACTATAAATCTTCAAATATATAATTTAGGAATAGACCCTTGATCATCCACATATTTCATAATCCATAATAGAAAATAAGAATAAATCAAACAATGGTCAATCTTTAACTCCCATAACTAATAACATTATTACACCTACAGTGGGGCCAACTCAAATAGCACAACAACCAATTGTAATTAAACCAATTTAAGTGACAAATACACATATTATTGCTATTTATTCCACTCCAAATGTATAATCCTTTATGTACGAGGTTCATAATCTATAGTCTAAGCTATTACATCTTGAGAAGGGAGCCACTAGGCCATCACATACCTTAGATTCTAATGCTATTTTGAATACACCTTTAACACATCACATAGCATCAATTCCTATGCCATTTGGATTAGTGGAACCTAAGATTACATTGTATGATGGTAAAGGTGACCCAGAGCATCATATTTGAGATTTTCATGTAACATGTTTGGACTACATGTCTAATGATTAACTCCTCACTAATTTATTCCCTCACAATTTAAATTATTATGATTTATAGTGGTTTTATTATCTATAAAATAAATATATAATTGAATTTAATCCTTTTAAAGACATGTTTTTGAAACACATATCCATAAACATCAGTGATAAGATCTCATATGCTCAAGTTGCATAATTGAAACAAAATTAAAATGGGCCTATTATAGAACACATATTATGATACAAGACCATATTAGATAAATTGACTAGCCCTATGGTAGATAAAGAGATTTAGGACATATTAAAATGGAGTCTTATACTATAATTAAATGAAGATATCTTATTTAAGAAGTTTCCAACATTCACATATTTGTGTCACATAGTAAAATAAAGAGAAGTCAAGATTTTATCAATGGGAAAACTAAAATATAAAATTTTATCAAAATCAATTTCTAAGAGTTATAGTAATCTTCCATATAAGGTAAGGGACAATAAAAATAAGAGTGATAAAAAAAATCCATAGTTAACGTAGCTTCAAATCCATCTCCTCACTTGGAATTATCAATTTCTCCACACAAAGTTTTCACCAACCTTACATAATTGATAGCATGTGTTTTACAGTATCCCTTAGAATGAAATGTCATCTCTTCCTCCCATAAAATAGGTTGATACAACATGAAATATTCAAAATAATTATTATTCTAATGCATTATGTGAGTATCATAGGGCACCAGGTCATACAAAAAAATATGCATTACCTTGAAACATAAGATACAAGAATTGAGTGAGGCTAACATTATTGATATGAAGCACACCCATAGAGACACTAAAACTACAATAAATGGAATATAAATAATTAAATATATTCTTAGATATGTTTCCAAATCACACAAAAAAAAGAGGCATGTATCACTTTAGGTGTTCACTACACATATCATATACATACAACATCATATTCATATCATACTATTGTAAAATAGGCACTCCCATTACACAATATCATTTATATGTACCACACTATAGTTCCATCTATACCACTCATCACTTTCTAAAAGTAAGATATCATTGGTGATGATACATATTTATATGCACTAATTGTATGATCCTACATAGATCATCATCCTATCTTAAGTGTTATGGTTGACAATGGGTCAAGTATTAGTATGTGCACTATCACACTTCTATAGCATTTTGGGTATTCAAAGTAGGATATATCCCATATAAAAATAGCTATCAATGGTTTTAGTATCATTTTTAGAGCTCCATCAAGGAGATTTTACTTATACTACATGTCAGACTAGCACATGTGGCCATTAGATTCTTAGTAGTACCTATTATATTTATATTTAACATGTTATTGCGTAGGCCATGGATATAAAAACTATGATACATCCCATCTATAATTCATATATTCCTAACATATATACATGCAAATTAGGTATTCATAGTTAAGGGTCTTCCATATGAGTATCCTCTACCTATTCCATAGGTAGTTACATCATATCTACTAGTTACAACATAGTTACCTATTACAACATAATTATCGGTTACAACACCAATCACAATTCCTATTAATACACCATAGAGTTTAGTAGAGCCACTAGTGTAGTCAAGGTCTACTCCTATAATATTGAAATATATGCACACTCTTTCATGGAGACCATTATTAGAGAGATCACTGCATTAGAGATATGTTATAGATTATAGAGGGCCTCCCTCTCCTCATTTTCTACCGAGATCAATATTATTGAATTCTTGGGATTTTCAGCATAGGGCACTTATGCCACCTATAGATTCTTCTAATAGATGGGTCCCAAAGACCCCTAAAGTTCCCAAGACACTATAGTCAGTGTCACAGATTCATAACACCATGATAGAGGTAGGACCAAATATAGATCACTTAATACAACATATTATGGGCCCATAGTTATCCTTTCATATAACATGGATGATCATAGTTTCTTTATTTGACACAATCCATAGTGATAATGATTCTTCCATTAGATTCATTGGTTAGTATTGTTCTTAAATTTTTGTAAATACTTTCCTTCTCTATTTCTCCTTGTACATAGTTCATTTTCATGTTTATTGTACATATCTTATATCCCAAAAATTCAAAAACAATATAATATCTCCTAAATATAGAAACATTCAAATAGTACTTAGAAAATATAAAATTATAGATTGTATGCCTTTCTATGTTTAAACTTCTTATATTTTATAGACACTACATATGCTAGCTATCTTATTATAATCAATTTTATTATACATACATGTTTCACTTATTCTTATTGAGTTCAATCAAATTTCTATAGGACTCAGGTCCACTACCTTGATCCATATTTACTATTATCTACCAACTAAGAGCATAAACAATGATACATGGATCTTCACTTGACACATTCTCCCACTTGGGACACCTTATACATAGTTTCAATTCCTACGTTATATCTTTCTATACACTACATCCAAAATTTAGCATGGTTATATCTTTATATGATCATGTTACACTTACTCATATTTTTTACCAGCTATTACTACTTTAGACTTAGCATATGTACATCATATCTCTTACAAAAATTTGTATTACATATTCTTGCATACTTTTATTTCTAGTTTACCTAGTTTAGATGTGATTGTATCTATATGGTTCTTATATTTAAGGGGATTTGAATATGTCATTACTCTTAGGATTTACACCACTTCTATTTCATAGTATGTATGCTTTGAGAATGTGCCCATGTCCTTATGTGTTCTTTATTGATTGTGTATGTAGACATTTGAACATGTCTTTCTATGTGGATCTAAACAAACTTGCTTATTGCTTACATATGTGGACATTTAAACATGTCTTTGTATGTATTTTTTCTAAAATTTAGTGACATGTGCCCATGTCCCTTATATTGTGGCCCCTTGGCCTAATTTATGTGCCTCATGTGTTTTGTATGTATGATTTACTATATGATTTACTATATGCATCATGTCTATGACACTTGTCTTTAATTATTACACACTCCAAATTTTGATGTCATGAGGTACCTCATACATCTCCCCTTCTTACTTGGGTGCCATGATGGACATCATTCCCCATACCCCTAGGTAGCTACCAAATATTACTCAAATTTGATGTTACATACATTATTATATATATCTTGACACCTTGTGAATGATAGACATGACATACATCTTACATTACATACTTATATGTAGATTATCTTATATTTTGATGTTATGTATGCACATCATATTGGATTATTATGCAATTATCATATATGCTCTGGATAACATAGATTCTATAGAGAATTTTATTTTGAGGATAGTTCTTGCACAGGTTTAATAAATCCCATCAAAAGAGGGGCATTCACAAGGGTTTGTCATAGAGATCAGGGTCTTATATTGCACTCATAATACATTTTTTTGCACATAGGCTCAGATTATAGAAAATTAGACTTAGGAAAACAAAATGGGAAAATAGTAGCCTAGAAAGCAATATAGTTGAACAAAAATTAGACTATAAAGACACTAGTACCCAAATTGGGACACTAGCACCACATTTCCAAAAAAGGTGCTACTATCCAAGATATGGCTCTACTGTCTAATGGCCTTAATTTCAAAAAATAAACCTAGATTGGATTGAAAAGTATGACATGTAAAATATAGGTTTACATAAATTTAGTTATAGATTTATTAATTTTCCTCAGATTTATACTAGTTCAACTCATATTCATATCAGTTTATACATAATTGGGGTATCATGTGAAACATGACCATTCCCATATTTAGTTTAGATAACCAGATATAATTTATTACAACTCAGTCCATAATCTATATGCTCATATATCATTTTAAGGGGCATGTGCATGACACATATTTTTGTATTCTCCCTTACACACCTTGATCAGATGGAATGAAAAATTCCATGTCATTATCTATGTTATATACATCCAACATAATATCTTAGTTTTCATACCATTATTATGCCATATTCCATCTATAGTGGTTGGCATTCTCAAATGGCTTGAAATCATCTAATGTACCTGAGTGGTTATAGAGATGACATACCTTGTTAGCCATTTATAGTTACATCTCACAGTTTCAATTTCAAATATATATATATATATATATATATGGGTGGGAAATAATGGAGTCATAACCTACTTGAATTCTTGAGCCACCTACATGAGAGGGTTAGACACATCATCAATCTAATCCAAGCTATTTATAGGTTATGGTCCACCAAGCAGGGATGGGAAATGATGGAGTCAAAACCAGATTGAGTTCTTGATCAACCCACACATGAGGATTTGTCAGGATATTAGATTATTTAAATATATTCACCAATTGATCACTATATACACACACACATACATAAGTTTTCACTAGGTTTATACATTGGTTTGTGTACCCAGTGAGGTGAATTCATGTTTTTCCTCTCTCATATCTCTTTACCTAGTTTTACTTCTTTACTTAGTTTATTATTTTTATATTGATATATCTTAAGTAAGGATTTTTTAATGTACGTTTCACTTATAGGACACATATTAGAGCATGCTTCACATACTTATACCCAACTTCACATACTCAAACCTAGCTTCATGGGATTCACCTCCTAGGTAAGTCCAGGTATGTGTTAAGTTCAACATACCCCCATTTATAGAAAATAAGGACCCTCATATCAAATTGTGCAAATTTATAATTTAAAATTGAAAATCCATTTGATTAGAACATCATAACCATGTTTTGACATTATTATTAATTTTAAGATCATCCACACCATGTTCTAGTTGGTCTGCTTATTCATGTCTCTGGTTTAACCTTGTCTAAAGTTCACTAACTTTCGGTCTTCTTGTTTTAGGTTATAGATCTAAAAAATGTCCATTGAAGGCAAACAATGTCTAGGTTTCATGATTTTATTGATTTTATCTTAATCTAACCTTTTACTAGCCTTTGGTATGTTAAAATTCAAATTCGATCCATGTTCAAGCTTCCTAAAATGCTTATTTAGAAACCCTATCTTATACCCCTTATTTGAATTCAAATTTGGTAGGAATAAAATTATGCAGGAACTTTTTAATAAGCTATGGAATTAATTAAATTTTTATATTAAGGCTTAGTCATGTTTTTCAACATGACCAAACCTTAGTCTAAAAAATTATATACTGTCTCTTTTACATCCTAAGACCTTTGTCCCCTTTTATTTTAATATGGTCTAACCTTTTATATGCATGGTCCTTTTCGTATGTTATTAACTTAGAGTAATGTCTTAGTCTTAAGGCCCCATTCATGTTTATTAACATCAAAAAGTCCTTAGTCTCAAGACTTTATCCTAAGTCTTATATGTCTTTAACCTTTGAATTAAACCATGTGCTTATTTTTAGGATTAATGTCGCACATTTAATTAGGCAAAGTTGATCGAATAGAGTGAAATGAGCCTGAGTTGCCTAAGACTTTAACCCATTGACCAATCTTGATCAGTTACATAGATCGAGATTGATGATTTGCATTCATGTGGATGATAAAGATCCAATAGAGTGAGATCATTATGGATTTAAATGGGTCCCTTTTTATTATAATGTAGACTTAGCCTAAGTTTTACCTTAAGGTTTTTATTGTATTTATCAGTATAATAAAACCTTAGGATAAAACTTATGTTATGACTTTAATTATTTTAAGGGTATTCATTTTATTATGTTTTAAAGACCTATGTTAAGGAATTATGTTATACTTTGGTCTAAATTCTAAATGGTCTCAAGCTCACTTAATCCCTTTATGAATGTAAGAGCCAATGGCGTCTAACTACCTAGATCATAATCGATGACCTACATTTACTAGAGCAAGATCAATCAAATGATGCATATTGAATCAAAGTGTCTATGGGACCCACTATGTTTAATGGGACTTGAATTTGATGGTCTCACACCCATTATTTTATGTCTATGAAGCCATCAATGATGTCTATGAGACCATTAAATTTTAGTCCCTATGGTTAATTATGAGAGCTTAATTTTGACATTAATGTGACCGCTATGACATCTATAAGACCATCAAAATTCAATCTCAGGAACCAATCACACTTGGATGAATGAACATGTTTGTTTTCATGTTATAGGATTAATGGAATCTCATTTATAAAATAAACATCTTAGCATTTTATACCTCAATGCTAAAATTGGTCTTTTATCAACATTTGACCTATCATATACTAGGTAAAATTCTGTGGGAATAATTAGAGCCACCATAGACTTAGCTTAAATGTTATCCTAAGATTGAGTCATGTTTTTAAACCTTAGTCTAAAATATCATGCTTGTTCCCTATATATTCCATGATCTTTTGGTGTATTTTATTTGCTCGATATAGCTAATGAAGGGTCCTATTATTATGAGACTTAGCCTAGAGATTTTACCCTAAAGTTTTATCATGTTTATTAATATGATAGAACCTTAGGTTAAAAACCTTACATTAAATCCCTTTTATGATTAGGGGTCCCTTTTTAGTATGATCCAAACCTAGCTTAAATATTTTAGCCAAAGGCTTATTTTATGTTTATTAACACATATTAAAACCATAGTCTAAAGTCTTTAACCTAAGTCTTTACATGTCCCGATAATAACTTAAATATTGTACATCTATGTAGGATCTATGTCTTATGTTCATGTGGATGGGATTGATTTGATGAAGCATAGCCAAGGTCAAAGTTTTAAGGGATCTCCAAGAAAGTACAAAATCACCATGTGGTGAAAGCATGCTAACTAACAAAGCTAATAGGGTGCAGAGCTTGAGAGGCCCATGGGATTTCCAAGTGGCATAACCTTAGGGCCTAATATAAACAATAGCCAATGGCATGTAACTCTTAGGATTGAGATCAATTATTTGCATTGATCCTTTTAGAATGATATAATGGAGTGAGATAAAGTGGGTTTTTCAAAAGGAAATGGTCAGTTTTTGAATATTAATGAGTAACTTACTATGAAAATTTCATATAAGTGCCATAATGATGTGACATCAGCATAAAATTGACAAAATTGAAGATCTTATAGGCATAGAAAGGCCAAAGGTATAAATGTGAAGGTCAAAATCAAATCTAAGGCACATAATCACTCAAGTTCAAAGAATTGTCACCATTAAAGATCATAAAAGACCTATAAAAAAACCCTAGTATCTTCAAAAACCCTAATTCAATCCCAAATTGACCATAATCAAGCCTGAAAGAGTCCAATTGCCATTTGAGCAAGTGTAAATTGATCCAAAGGCAAACTATAGACCACTAATGAGCAATTTGAATAAACTCATAGTCATAGTAGCTCAAAAACAACATAGAGAACATACAAAACTCTATCTAACCATGGCTTTAGAAGGGAGTCTTTACAGATACTAAATTTGATGTTGTAGCCTTGAACACAAGAGATAACAACTAGTCCAAGATTTTTTAAACCATTGAAGAGTTGTCAGCCATTTCAAGAGAACATGAAAAGATTACATTAGTCAGCTAGAGATATAATGACTTGTTCACCATTCAAATCACAAGTCTTCACTATGTCGCAACAAAGCTAGAGGTACTACATTGCATCAATATTAGTGCTCCTATTTTTAAGGATTGTAAAATCAATCAAAACATGATAGTCATGAGCATAGTTTTAGAATAATTGATAATATCTCACCTATTACCTTCAATAATTAATACAAGCTACCCAAACCTCAAGTGGATTTACCCACAATTAGAGAATGGTGAAATAAAAATGACCTAAAAACTATCCTTACTCCATGGTTATATTCAAGAACCTAAGTAATCTCTAACCTCAGTGGAACCATCCCAATCACCAAATTTAGGGATAGTATTAATATGATTACGACATTACTAAATAGATTATCTAGAAACCCCTCTAGCACCCTTATCAACAAAATATAGGTCCCTTTTGTGTATTGCATGGTTGAGAAAGGGTGTAATCCTCCTCTTGGAGAGATGATCAATATTTTCTTGAAACAACAATTCTATACAATAAAGAAGAAAACTAGAAACCATTTCCATATGATGCTTATCTTTTGGATGCCTTTCTAGCCACTACCAAAATCCCCAGCATAAAATAATGATCTCCTGATGGGAGACAAATAGTCTCCTAATATTATTCCAAATCGCATATATTTAATTATAGGGACCATATTCAATTCATATGTGATTGTGTATACCTAGATTTAGTTGAGTCCATTACAAAGATCCCTATGATGAGGGTTGACCCTTTGATAAATAAGTATGTTGAGCTCATTGGAGACATTTTTATATATCTAGATTTTACTATAATCTAGATAAAAGGAAGTATGAGTCGACCCCTTAGGTTACTAGTCCATAAACCCACAAAGTCGATAGAATAGATGGTTGCATACCAATTATTCCATGGCATAGACAACATGTCTAAAATCAAAAGGAAAATAATCCATTCCTTTCCTTTAACTATTAGTATGAATGACTATGTTTCAAAATTAGGACCATGTAAAAACTCTCTCTAGGCACATGTCCTCCTTCAATTTGTAGATTGATGACATGAGACAATGGAACCCCTATAAAAGGGTTATAAAACATTTAAAGGCTAAATAGATCATCATGAATTATGAACATCACCTTGGTGTCTATGATTCAATGTACATCCAAGATTCCTCATTCACAACAGTCTTAGTAAGACTAAAGAAGCATAACATCAAGCTCGAAGCTAGAATACTTAGAGAGAAAAATCCAAGTGAATATAAATGGCATATGGGGCCTAAGTAGTATCATTTGTTACTAAGACCATATTTTATACCTCCTAACACCTAGCCATATGTATAGACATAAATACTCAAAGAACTAGAGTCACAAGTCAAAGAAATTGACATAATTAGATTAGACCCTAAGGAGACAGTAGAAGATGCCCTGAAGGCACTAGCTAGTGCCTACCAGTTAGATGAAGAAGTAAAAGTGGAAGAACCTCAATCTAAAACTAAGGGATAATTAGAGGAATAAAATTTGAAAGAAGTATCTTTGGACTTAGTTTCTGTTATAACCCAACCCAAAAGGAAAGATGAACTACCTCTAGTTCAAGTAAGAGGTAAGAAGCCAGAGTTGAATTTCACTCAACCATGGAGTGAAATAAACCTTTTTAGTGAGGATATTGGAATTTATGGCCCCTCCATTCTAGAATATTTCATATATGTCAAGTTGTAAAAATTTCTAACCATACACTACTATTGGGTTAACAATGTCTATTGACATCCATGTGCATGATGAACTCAAGCCATGGATAATTAGGTTATTACAATGCATATTGATGTCCATGTGCATGATGAACTCAACCCATGGATTATGAAATTGTAAAAATAAATATGCATGTCTCATATCTAGTCCCAAATTTTAGAACTATCATCAAGGAACATTTAAATATGGATATGGACATATTGGTTGACTAAATTGAGGCCCTGAACAACTGGTCCAAAATAATGGAAGACCTTTCCAAAGACTTAAAGTAGATATAAGATGGAACATCTCATATCTTAGATAGCTTGATAAAGGAACCCACGATCCTCAACTCACTCGGTCTCATAACTGATGAAGAGTTTAAACACAAGAACTTTCAGTTCATGAAAGAAGTAATAAATTAGGGGCAAAACTAGACAACAGATGGCAACAAGAAAGTCATGGGCTTACTCTTATAATTTGAGGATAAAATGGGAGATGTTAGGGGTATCAACTATGATATAGAGAAGATTGAAAAAAACCTTAAAGACCTAGAGAATCATGGAAAGGATATTTCCCTAAATCCAGTGGTGGATCTTTAGTTTATCAATGATCAACATTACAAATTGAATATCCTTCAATAGAAATAAGAGGTATCCTCAACATAGGGACTAAAAATCTAGTTAGGAATACTATTTTATATAAATTTGTAATATTTTAAAAATATAATATTATTTTAGAAAGGCATGTTCAATTTTTAAAATCACATTTCCTAAAGGTTAGTTTATTTGGAAAAGTCTAGTGCATTCTAAAAACTTTATAAAAAGGACAATTGTCCTTACACTTGTAATTTGATATGACTAATTAGTATAATACCTTTGCATTCTATAAAAGGGAGTATTACCATTTTTAAGAGGAAGGGAGTTTTTGAGCTATAAAACTAGTGTCAACCTTGAGAAACTAATGCAAATAGATAATTCTAAAAGGATTACCTCATTTTGTTTGTGTGAATTTTTTATGGTGTCTCTCTCAATTGTATATTCTAAATTTTAGACTTGATTTATTATTTTAAATTCTTGGTGTGTACCTTTAAATGTATAATTTTTAACTTGTGCTAATTCTAGGTTAATTTAAAGTTCCTTACTTTTATTCATTTTATTTTCTCTACATTTGTAGATGGGCATCAACTATCTACTTAAAGGAGTAAATATTTAAAGTAAGCTAAGTTCTTATTTGCATTGTTTATTATCTTCCCTATAAGTTCTCCTTATATATATTGTGATTTGAGATTAAGATATTTTTCTTCATATATTGGTTTTAAGTGCATACCTAGGAAACATTTGAACTTTGTCATGATATCTGAGATAAAGATCAGTCACATCTTTCTTCTTTGCCTTACCCTAAAATTTTACTTCTTTTTTTAACCATTCACTTTAGATTAAAGCATCATTGTATATGTCCATCTTAACCTAGCTTTAGACTTAGGATTGAGCATAATTCACCTTAATCAACATAGATCATTTTCTTATTTACAAATATTTATAGGCCATGGTGGCTCCTAACCACTGACTAATATAAACATTATGAAATAATCAATTTTTCTACCTCTATTCCACCATAGATAATATGAGTATCACTAATTGCAACTCATGCTCTAAATTATTTGAATTCTTTACTAATAATTGTTTCTTAAACACTATGGGCACCTATGGTACATATTTAGGCATCAACAGACAAAGCTTCATTAGCACTAGAAGGAGGGCCATTTCTTTGTAGATTTGTAGTATCTTTGCTAATTTTTATGAATTCTATTTAAATATCACTTTAATATTTTCATGTTTGTGTTTATTTTAGAATAATCATGTAACGTTTGGTAATATTCATGGTTTTATATTGGTCTTTGTGCTTATTTAGACAAAGATTGATATTATTTGAAGACATTAAATTATGGTAAATATATATTTAAAATTGTGAACCCAATAGGTTTGAGATTAGTAATAGTTTTTTTGATCAAATATTCTTAGATCCTAAGTTAGTTTGAGCTTTAAATGTGTAAAATTTGATCTTAATTACATATTTGGATACATAATTTAGCTAAATTGATTAAATATTGTCATCCTTTATATGAATATTTGTGAAATTTGCTTAATGTTCATTTCTAATCATTGTTGTCTACAAAGATAGGGTTGACACATTGTATTTCAAATAGGATTCAAAATTCTCAAGATGGAATTACCAAAAATTAGAACAAGGTCACGTTTAGAGACTAGGGAACCTATGTTTGAATTAGAGGTCCATAAAAGAGCTAGGTAGGATAAAGGTAAGCACAAGATTTTAAAGTCTTTACCAACTTCACCCATTCAGGTTGTTCCTATGTTTGATCATTATCAAGGTATGGCTTAGATGGGTGGCTACTCTATCAATGTTCCAGGTGTGGTACATGACCTTCCTTGTAACCTTAAGAAATATTTGCCAATATTTAGTCCTAATAGTATTGTAACCACTGAGGAACATATTAAATCATTAAAAACTACATCAAGGTTGTTAAATGTAGTCTATGAAGATGTAGTATATAGACTATTTCATTTCACTTTTAAATATGTTGCATATAAATGGTTTTAAAATTTACCTTATAATTACATTAATAGTTGGGACAAATTTAACAATGTTTTCATTGACCAATTTGGAAAAATTATTAGTCCTTATGTCTTGTACTAGTAATTCAACACAGTAAAAAGGGATGCAAATGAACTTATAAGAGCTTTCAATGTAAGGTTACAAAATATGTTTAGTAGGACTATAACTCCTTATATACTAGATGAGGCTTTGGCCTTGGAAATATATAAAGATTTTTTGGATCCCATGACCTTTGTTTTCATAAAGAGAGATGTTGGACCTATGAAGACTCTATCCTTACCCTATTTTAAAGAAATGAAGACTCTATCCCTATGAAGACTCTATCCTTAACCTATGACCTTTGTTTTCATAAAGAGAGATGTTGGACCTATGAAGACTCTATCCTTAGCCTATTAAGGTTAGATGGCTTAATCTATTCCCAATGTCAACCAACGTTTTCCCACTCTGAATGTCTTCCCTAATAACAATCAAAATATACCTGATTTTAACCAAATCCCAACTTTAAACCAATTACCCTTAAGTCATGTTCATCCTACCCAAAACTTGGGATTATTGAACTCTACTGCTAATGTATTTAATCAAAGTCATCATAAGGCCTTAGTACCATCCATCAGTACTAATAATAATCTGGTTCATAACTTTAAGGATCCTAAAAATTAAAATGACTTTATCTTGAAGATGGTCCAAAACTTAAGCACTAATTTCCTTCAACTGTAAAAACAAGTTAGTAATACTAGAGAGAGCTTAGGTAGGAACTTTTATTTCAAAAAGTTCAATAGGCCCAATAAAAAATTCCATAATGATAGTTATACCAACAATAAGAACAATGAGTCATTAATCGATAAGAAAATAATGGATATAAATATTATTGATATTGTTTCACCTGATTATTGTAGAGTACATTGCAATTTTAGGCATGGTGAGATAGATTGCATTGAATTCTATAAATCTTTTGAGGCCTTTCAAGAAGATTTGGATACATTTGAAGTGGTTCCTAAAAAATATAATGATGTAGGTACATGAGGATCTAAATCTACTGACCAAGCCTTTATGGTGGAGATATCTGACTTCCCTTTCCCAGAAGACAATGCACTTGATGACATTCCTAAGGAAGTCCATACTTTTCATCAGTTCCTAAAGAAGACCTACCCTTTAAGGAAAATGGAGAAAAAGAAATATTTGACTGATTTAACTCCCCCAAACAACTTCAACACTCCTCTAGATACTACTTTAGATAACAACCCAAAGCCTTCAAAGGGAAATGCTTCTAAACATTGTACTAATGTATCTAATTCTTCCAATAGAAATGGGTATAATATTTTGGAAGACATGAATAAAATTAAGGATAACATTACATTACATGATTTGATGTAATAATTGAGAAAAGACATCTATTATTGGATTCCTTCTCTAAAAAGCCTAGAAGGCCACCCAAGATTGAAAACACCAATGTTGCTATTTATAAATCTAAGATAGAATCCCCACCTTTCTTACTTACTATCAAAATGTTTGGTAATAATATACATAATTATTTATTATATTTTGGTGCATCTGCAAACATCATGCCATTAGGTATTTATAAATAACTTGGTTTGACTCCTATTAAATCTGATAGAGTTGTTACTTAATTAAATAAATTTAGAGTCAAAGTAATTAGAAAATTATTAAATATTAATATGCAACTTACTTTTAAACCTAGAGTTTGAAAATTTGTTAACATTCAGGTGGTGGACATTCTTGATGATTATGGGTTATTATTAGAAAAAGAATGGATAAATGCCTTGAATGGATATATGTCCATTGACTATTCACATTTGTGGCTACCATGGAAAGGGGTCCCAAATTAGATCCCAGTTGGAAGAGAGCCTCAGATGAAGCACATGATCATAGAATATAATGTTATGATGAAATGGTTAATATGTTGGAATTTGATGAGATCAATATGATGGATTCTAAATTAGGATTATATACTCTCGAGACTTATAAGGTATGTAATTATAAGACTTCTCATGCTTTTCCTAAAATTTAGAAATTAAATTTTGATGGTGCTAGGTGTAATTCTAGATCTAGAGAAGAGTTTTTCTTACCAATCCTATTGGGAAATAACTAAAAGTTGCTTATAGACTTTAGTTTCCTTGTACGAATAATCTTGTAGAGTATGAGGCTTTGATTCTTAGATTAAAATTTACCATTAAGCATAAATTTAAATATTTCTTGGTCCATGGTGACTCATAACTTGTAGTCAATTAGGCGAGGAGTAAATACCAATGTAAATTTCCATATCTCAAGAGATATAAGTTTAGAGTCTAGGATTTACTAGAATCTTTTGATGCATTCAACATTGTTTTCCTCCCTAGGGAGGAGAATAAGGTGTTTGATGAGATTGCCTAAGTTGCATCCAATCTTATGCCTAACCATGACTCTCAAAACATTAGCATTGAGTTGGTTCCATGCCCTTCAATCCTGAACAACATAAATCATCTATAGGTTTTTAATGATGATCAATAGCTCTTGTATTTCATGACCAAATCTAGAGTATTTGAGGCCCATGTAATAAATGAGGCCAATGAGAATACTCTTGAATAAAATTCTAGATTTGATAATAAATTCATTTAGCTAAATGACAATAATATTTCAAAAGGCATGATTGCTTTGGAAAGGTTATTTGATTAGGATAAACTAGCTGAAAACACTAGAATACCCAAGGCAAGTGGGAAAGATTATAAGGTAATTGATCTTGGACCTCAAGATCAACCTTAACTATTTAATATTGGGATAACATGTATGAGCAATGAAAATTAAAGGACCTCATATTTTCTAACAAATTATAAAGATATAATATCATGGTCCTATGATGAATTGAATATTTTTGATCCAAGAATCATCACCCATACCATACCCTTGAAATAAAACTACAAACCTTTTAGAAAAAAAATAGATACCTATTAACTCTATTTTAGAGGCTATGATTTTTAAATAATTCAAAAAAAATTTAGATTCTAAGATTCTATTTCCCATTAGGTACTCTACCTGGGTCATGAATTTCATGCCAGTTAGGAAAAATAATGGTGAAATAAGACTATGCATTGATTTTGTGAATTTAAATAAGTCATATAAAAAATATAAGTATCCTTTTCCTTCTCTAGAACAAGTTACACAAAGTGTCTCTTGTTCTACTATGATGTCCTTACTTGATAGATTTTCAGCGTACAACTAGGTCTTGGTGAATCAAGAGTACAGGATGAAGATTGTTTTCACTACCAAGTGGGGCATGCTTGCATATAAGAGGATGCCATTTAGGCTAATAAATTTAGGGACAACATCCCAAATATCCATGGATCATACTTTCCAAGGTTTGGTAGGTAAATGAATTATTATATACATGGATGATTTGATTATTTTTTTCTAAGAATAGGGAGGACCACATCATGAATTTGTAGTAGGTATTTGAAAGATGCAGAAGGTATGGAATTTATTTCAATATAAATAAGAGTATTTTCTACGTTATCAAGGGAAATTTGTTAGGCCATTTCATTACTAAGGAGGTAATCACTATAGATCCTAAAAGTGTAGAATCTATATAAAAAATAGAGCCTCTAAATAGTAGAAAATAACTGAAGTCATTCTTTAGCAAAATTAACTTTGTAACAAACTTTATTTCTAGCTTTGTAGAAATTATCAAACCATTGAATGATATGTTGAATAAAGATGTCAAAATCACTTGGAAGGAATAAACTAAGAAATATTTTAAGGACATCAAAGAGGAAATTAGACAAGCTCCAATCTTGATAATCCTTGACTTTTTAAAATATTTTTACCTTTAATCATTTAATTTTGATCATACTATTGCTATAGTTTTAACTTATAAAATTGACAGATGTGATCATCCAATTGATTTCATGAGCACAAACTTTAAAAATGTTGAGTTGAATTATTCTTTGACTGATAAGTAATCATGTCCATTAGTTAAAGTAGTAAATAAATCTAGTCACTACATTCTTAGGAATTAAGTGCATGACATCTTACTTGACCCTACTATGGAGCTCATGTTCACCCAAAATGAATTAGGAGAAAGGAGAGGTAAGTGGATGTTTTTTTTGAAGGAATATAACATTAAACTAAAGACTATAAAATTGGTAAGGTGCCAAGGTTTGATTCAATTGATTGCCAATACTTACCCCAAGCTAAATGTCATGTAGGTTGAATAAGAAAGTTTTCAATCCAATGATTAGTATGGTCCAGTTGTCCATCTACTAATTAATTACACTTGTCTTATAGGGTTGACTAGGGAACAAAGAAGATCCCTAAGACTTAAATTATCCCACTACTTGATTAAAGATGGAGAGTTGTATTAAAAAAATTTGAAGGAATTTATCTTAGGTGTGTATCCAAAGAAGAGGTGGTTGAGATCATGAACACTTTTCATGAGAATATAAATAGTGGACATATGTCTAGAAGGACAATAACTCATAAAATCCCTATCTCTAGATACTACTAGCCCACAATCTTTAACGATGCCCAAAAACATGTAAGGAAATGCCATTCATGTTAATTTTTCAACACAAAAGAGCCCAAGGAAGTCATGCCATTGTAGCCAATTATGGTAGTCAAACCTTTACCTTAGTAGGGATTAGATTTCATGGGGGAAATTAACCCCAATTCATCAAAAGGTCAAACATATGTTCTGACAGCTACTAACTATTGCACCGGGTTGACTAAGGAAGTAGCCATTAAGCAATGCAAAACTAAAGAAGTGATCACATTTTTAGAAGAAAACATATGCACCAGATTTAGAACTCTAGTCTCTCTAGTACATGACAATGCATCTTCTTTCATATCCATTGAAATGATATAATGACATATGATAACAATATTATTCTCAAGTTCTCATCCAATCATTACCCTCAAGGTAATGGGGTATCTATATCAACAAATAATAACTTGATGAAATAAATAAAGAAGTTTGCTATAGAAAAACCCATAACATGGAACAAGCTTCTCAAATATGACCTATGGGTAGATATAACAGGGTTAAGTAGGCTATCAAAGCATCACCCTTCTTACTGGTATATTGCTAAGAACCCACATTCTCCATTACACTCAAGCTACCAACATACATATTCATGTAAGAGTACATGGAGGATGATCATGAATTGGTAAATTCAAGGCTATTGGATATTGCTCAAATGGAAGATGCTAGAAAACTACTTTTTTCTAAGTTTATAAAACATCAAACCATGGTGAAAATGTGGTTTGAAAAGCATTTCAAGATAAAGTTGTTTAGGCAAGAAGACTTATTTCTTCTTTGGGACAAGGCATCTGAGCCTAAAGGTAAACATGGGAAGTTCACACCTTTATGGATAGGTCCCTATCAAATTGTTGAGACAATTGGAGACAACACCTTCAAACCAAAAGACCTAAAGGATTAGAATTCACACTACCCACCAATGGATAGTACCTTAATTATTACTTTTTTTCTACTCCACCTAGAATCTTCATGGAGTAAACTATAAGAATAGTTAGAGTTAGTGTAGGTAGTCTAGCTTAGTTTATTTTTATTTTTTCCTCCCTACCCCTTATTTATACATATATTTGTTTATTTCTTTGCTTTCTTCTTTTTTTTCCTATTTGTGTTCTGCTTTCTTTATTTTGTTCCTTGCTCCTAATAAGTCCTTATGGATAGCTTTTAGCTCAAAATTCACTTGATTGCTCAAGAACTCCACAGTTCAAAAATGCAGGTATGAATCTTAAGCATATGTTGGCCATGGGTTTAAAATATGAGATTGATGACTATAATTTAAAAAAGTTGGTCAAGATTGATGGATATGTTATATATTCTATAAGAACTTAGACATTTTTTTGATCTAAACTTGGTTTTAATAAAAATTGCACATGTGGGATGAAAGTTTGAATTATTAAGACATGGTCATGTTTGCACTTAAAAAATATCCTTGTGTGGGACAAAGTTCTCAACCATAAGTTATTTCCTAAATATTAAATATTTGACCAAATCCCTAAACTTGGCTAACCTCATTCCCAACCTTTTCTAGAAATCCTAAAACATATAAAACTACAAAAAATAAAAGTTTATTGAAAAATTAAAGGCTTTCTAAGCAAAGGTGATTCTGGTAATCCACCAAGGCTATAAACACCTAGATGGGAGTGGAGAAAGGTCTTGAGTAGAGCCAAAGGCATATTTTTTTGGGATATAGATGCTTAGATGGTAGTAGATAAATTACAAATACCTCCTTGAGATAAAGCATGGTTCTTAATGAATATTCAAACATGTTATAATTCAATGTTAATGGTTAAAGACATAAAACTTGGAAGTTGATCCCTAAATCCCATGGCAAATAGTAAGTGAAATCAAAGCACATACACAACATGATTATGTTTTGATTTTTGATCCTAATTCTATAGGTTTAAATCTTGTTTTAACCATAAATTGAACAAGTGGAATATATAATCTACTTGTTAGTCTAAATTAGAGTCTCTTAATTCTAACATATTGCTATGTTTCCACTAGAAGTTACCATTTGTTAAGGTCAACATACCCTCATATCTAAAAAATAGGGACCCTTATGTCAAATTATGTAAATTTATACTTTAAAATTGAAAACCCATTTGATTATAAAATCATTATAATGTTTGCACATTATTTGTATTTGAAGATCATCCACACCATGTTCTAGTTGGTATATTTGTTCATGGCTCTAGTTTAAGCTTGTCTAAATTTTTCTAACTTTGGATCTTCTTGTTTCAATTTATAGGTCTAACAGATGTCCATTAGAGGTATATAATGTTTGGGTTTCATAATTTTAATTATTTTATCTTAATCTAACCTTTTACTAGCCTTTGGTCTATTAAAAGTCAAATTGGATCTATGTTGAAGCTTCCTAAAACCCTCTTTCATAAACCCTAGCTTATAACTCTTATTCAAATTCAAATTTGGTGGGAATAAAATTATGAAAGAAATTTTTAATAGGCTATAGACTTAGTTAAATTTGAATACTAAATCTTAGTCATGTTTTTCAACATGACCAAACCTTAGTCTAAAAAATTATATACTAGGTCTATTTTATATCCTAATCCCTTTATCCCCTTTTATTTTAATATGGTCTAACCTTTTATAAGAATTTTCCTTTTCATATGTTATTAACGTAGATTATTGTCTTAGTCCTAAGGCCCCATTCATGTTTATTAACATGAATAAGACCTTAGTCTCAATACTTTATCCTAAGTCTTATATGTTTCTAAACCTTGACTTAAATCATGTGCTTGTTTATAGGATCAAATACCTATATTTAATTGAGTAAATTTGATCAAATAGAGTAAAATGAGCCTAATTTGCCTAAGACTTTACCCCATAAACCAACCCTACTCAGTTACATAGATCAATATCAATGATCTACATTCACGTAGATGCTAAAGATCTAATAGAGTGAGGTCATCATGGATTGAAATGTGTCCCTTTTTGTTATAATGTAGACTTAACCTAAGTTTTACCTTAAGTTTTTTATTGTATTTATTAATAAAATAAAAACTTAGGATAAAACTTATGTTATGACTTTAATTAATTTAAGGGTCTTCATTTTATTATGTTTTAAGGACTTAAATTGAGGACTTATGTTATACTTTGGTTTAAATTTTAAAAGGCCCTGAGCTCACTTAATCCCTTTATGACTGTAGGAGCCACTGACATCCAACTACCTAGATCATAATCAGTGACCCACATTTACTTAGGAGTGATCAATCAAATGACATGTATTGAATCAAAAATTTTATGAGACCCACTATGTTTCATGGGACTTGAATTTGATGTTCTTGTGCCAATCATTTGATGTCCACAAGTCCATCATTAATGTCTATGAGACCATAAAATTTTAGTCCCTATGGTTAATCATGAGAGATTAATTTTTATTTTCACATAATCACCATTGACATCTACAAGACCATCAAAATTCAAGGCCAGGAACCATTCTCACTTGGATTAATGAACATGTTTGTCTTCATGTTTTAGGATCAATAGAATCTCATATGGAAAATAAACATGCTTAGGGTTTTGTACCTCAATACCAAAATTAGTCTTTTATCAACCTTTGACCTATCATAGACTAATTAAAATTACATGGGAATAATTATAAATGCCATAGACTTAGCTTAAATATTATCCTAAGATTGAGTCATGTTTCTAAACTTTAGTCTAAAATCCTATGCTTGGTCCCTATATATCCCCTAATCTTTTAGTCTATTTTACTAGCTCAATATAACTAATGCAGGGTCCTATTATTACAAGACTTATCCTAGAGATTTTACCCTAAACTTTTATCATGTTTATTAATATGATAAAACTTTAGGTTAAAAAGCTTACATAAGTCCCTTTTATTATTAGGGGTTCATTTTTACTATGATCCAAACCTAACTTAAATATTTTAGCCTACGGTTTATTTTATGTTTATTAACATAAAATAAAACCATAGTCTGAAGTATTTAACCTAAATCTTTACATGTTCTGATACTAGATTAAATATTATGCATCTATGTAGGATCTATGGATTGAATTCACTTAGATGGGATTGATCTGATGAAGCATATCCAAGGTAAAAGTTTTAAGAGAGATTCAAGTAAGCATGAAATCACCACATGGTAAAAGTATTGTAATTGACAAAGCTAATAGGTTCTAGAGCTTGGGAGGCTGATAGGATTTCCAAGTGGTATAACCTCAAGGCCTAATACAAGCAATAGCCAATAGCATGCAATACTTGGGATTGATATCAATGGTTTGTATTAATCCTTGTAGAATGATCCAACAGAGTGAGATAAGCAATTTTTTTAAAAGGAAATGATTAGTTTTTAAATATTAATGAGTATCTTGTCATGAAAACACCACATAAGTACCATGATGATGACACATCAGTATAAAGTGATAAATTTGAATATATTATGGGCACAAAATAGGCAAAATTATAAATATAAAGGTCCAAATAAAATATAAGGCACAAAATTGTTTAAGTTCAAAGAAGCATCACCATTAAATCTAAAAAAAGACCTAAAAAAAACCCTAGTATCTTCAAAATCCCTAAGTCAATCCCAAATTAGCCATAATCGAGCCTAAGAGAGTCCAATTGCCATTTGAATAAGTGTAAATCAATCTAGTCATAAAATATAAACCACTAATGAGTAATTTAAATAAACTTGTAGACATGGTGGCTCAAAAATAACATAGAAAATATAAATAACTCTATCTAATAATGAATTCATAATGGAGAGTCTTCAAAGATACAAAATTTGATGTTGTAGCCTTGAACATAGGAGATAACAATTGGTCCAAGTTTTTCTAGACCATTAAGGAGCTACCAACCATTACAAGAGAGGATGAAAAGATTTCATCACTTAGATGGAGATATGATGACCTGTTATCTATTCAAATGATAAGTCTTCACTATGTGGTAGCAGATCTAGAGGTACTAAATTGCATCGATATTATTTCTCCTATTTTTAAGGATTGTAAAATTGATCAAGACATGATAGTACATGAGCATAGTTTTAAGAGAATTATTTATATCTCCCTTATTGCCTTTGAGAATTAATACAAACTACCAAGCCTCAAATGGATTTACCCATAATTAGAGAATGTTCCAGTAAGAATGACCTAAAAAACATATTTACCCCATGGTTATATTCAGGAACCCATGTAGTTTTTGACCTCAGTGGAAGGATCCCAATCACCCAAATCAGGCATAGTATTAGGATGATTATGACAATATTGAATATATTGTCTAGAAACCCCTCTACCACCTATGTCAACTAAATTTGGGTCCCTTTTCTGTGAGAAAGGACTTACTCCCCCTCTTGGAGAGATGATCAATATTTACTTAAAATAACAATTATCTGTAATAAAGAAGAAAATTAGAAACCATTTATATATGATGTATTATATTTTTGATGCCTTCTTATCCACTATAAAAATATGCAACATAAAATAATGATCACCTAATGGGAGACAAACAATCTCCCAATACTATTCCAAATTGCATATATTAAAGTATAAGGGCCATATTTAGTTCGTATGTGACTACGTATACCCATCCTTAGTTGAAGCCATTAAAAGTATCCCTATGATGAGGGTCATCCCTTTGATCAATAGTATGTTTTGATCATTAGATATATTTTGCCATATCTATATTGCACTATAATCTAGATAGAAGTAATTATGAGCCAACCCCTTAGGTTACCAGTCCATGTACCCATAAAGTTGGTGGAACAAAAGGTTTCATACCAATTATTCCATGGCCTAGATAGCATGTGTAAAATAAAAAGGAAAGGACTTCTCCATTCCTTTACTTTAACTATTAGTAGGACTATGTTCTAAAATTGGGACCATGTAGAGACTATCTCTAGGCATAGGTCCTCCTTCAATTTGTAGATTGATGAAATGAGAAAATGGGACCCATATGAAAGGGTTGAAAAACATTTAAAGGCCAAGAAAATCAACATGAATTATAAACATCACCCTAGTGTCTATTATTCAATTTACATTTGAGCTTCCTCATTCATACAAGTCTAGGCAAGACTAAAGAAGCATAATATCAAGCTCAAAGATAGACTATTGAAAGAGAAAAATCCAAGTGAGGATATATGATATATGGGGCCTAAGAAGTATCATTTATTTATAGGACCATATTTTAGACCCCTTCCCATGTATCCATAGATAAATATACAACTTCTTGAAGAACCAGAGTCACAAGTTGAAGAAATTCACATAATTGCATTAGATCTTGAGGAGACAGTAGAATATGCCCTAAAGACACTAGCTAGTACCTACCAGTTAGAATATTATAATTAAAAATGGAATAACATCAATCTAAAACTATGGAGGAAGTAGATGAAGAAAAGGGGAAGGAAGTATCTTTAGACTTAGTTCTTATTGTAACCCAACCCAAAAGGAAAGTTGAACTAGCTCTAGTTCAAGTAGGAGGCAAGAAGCCAAAGTTTACTTTCACTTAACCATGGAGTTAAATCAAAAAATTTAACAAGGATAATCCAATTTATGGCACCTCCATTATATAATATTTCATATATGGAAAGTTTTAAAAGGTTCCAACCATGCACCACTATTGGGCTATTATAAAGTCTATTGACATCTATATGCATGATGAACTCAAGCCATGGATTGTGACATTATAACAATAGGAAAAATAAAGATGAATGGCTACCCTTTGAGATTCAATTGGAATATAGATGGGTGATCCTAGAACTTAAAGTGGACCACAAGTTGAGATCCTTACTCCTCAAGTGATAAAATCATCAATGGGAGTTTGGTTTAACCCAGAGATAGACAACATAGAAAGAATAATTGAAAATAAATACATTTTTGAAGGTGAAAAATTCACCTTTCATAATATTAAACCTTTTTTTGGTCTAAATATAATAGTAGGGAAAAATATAGAACAAGACAAGATGTTTGAAGATAATATCCTTGAAGTGGCCCAGGCTTAAAATGATTAGTTGTAAACAATGATTAAGGGCATATTGAAAGAAGATATGAATTTGGAAGAGTTTGTTATCTTATCAATTCATCAAGATATATTCAATAAGTTTGAGGACACCATATATAACCTATTCATCTCTTTAAATGTATTTAGGACTAGACAAAGAGAAATAGAGAAGTAAATCTCTAAAGCATTAGGCCAGGTTGGCCAATGGCAAGATGCAAGTATTCAAGTGAAAGAATTGATTAAGGTGTTATCCAATAATCTAGTCCCAAATTTTAGAACTATTAGAAAGGAAAATTTAAATATGTCCATGGCCATATTGGTTGACAAAATTGAGGCCCTAGATAACTGGTCCAAAAGAATGGATGACATTGCCAAAAACATCAAGCAACTAGAAGATGGAACATCTCATATCTTAGATATCTTGATAAAGGAATCCATATCCCTCAGCTCACTGGGTCTCATAACTAATTAAGACTTCAAACATAGGACCTTTTAGTTCATGTAAGAAGTAAGAAACTAGGGGCAAAACTAGATAGTAGATGGTAACATAAAAGTCATGGGATTACTCTTATCATTTGAAGAGAAAATGAGAGATGGTAAGGGAAAAAAAATATATATAGATAAAACTAAAAATATCCTTAAATACCTATAGAATCATGGAAATGATATTTCCCTAAAGCCAGTGGTGGATCTTCATTTTATCAGTGATCAACATTATAGATTGAAGATCCTTCAATAAAAATAAGAATTGGCGTCAACATAGGGACTGCAAAGTTAGTTAGGAATAATATTTTGTATAACTTTATAATGTTTAAGAATATAATATTCCTTTGTAAAAGTATGTGCAATTTGTAAAAGATCATTATTTATAGATCAATTCATTTGGAAAAGTCTAGTGTATCCTAGAAACTTTGTAGAAAGGATAGTTGTCCATACACTTGTAAACTTATAATTTGATATGACTAAATAGCATACTACCTTATCATTATATAAAATGAAGTATTATCATTTGTAAGAGGAAGGTAGTTATTGAGATACAAAACTAGTGTAAACCTTGAGCAACTAATGCAAGCAAAGAATTTTGAAAGGATTGTCTTGTTTTGTTTGTGTGAATTGTTATATGGCTTCTCTCTCAATTGTCTACATTAAATTTCAAACTTTAATTGTTTTTATGAATTCTTGGCATGTACCTTTGAATGATTTTTTTTTTAACTTGTGCTAATACTAGGTTAATTTAAGGTTATTTAGTTTTCTTTATGTTATTTGCTTTGGATTTGTAGATGTGCATCAACTATCTACTTAAAGGAGTAAATTTTTAAATTAAGCTTAGTTCTTATTTGCATTGTTTCTTATCTTCCCTAGGAGTTTGCCTGATATACATTATGATTTGAGATTAAGTTGTTTTACTTAATATATTGGTTTTAAGTGCATACTTTATAAACATTTGAAATTTTTCATGATGTATGAGATAAAGATTAGTCACATCTTTATTCTTTGCCTTACCCTACTTTTTTACTCCTTTTTCTAACCATTCACTTTAGATTAAAAATTCATTTTGTATGTACATATTATTTTAGCTTTAGACTTAGGATTGACCATAATTCACCTTAATCATCATAGATCATTTTATTATATACAAATATTTGTAGGTGACGATGGGTCCCAACCACCAACTAATATAAACATTGTGAAATAGTCACTTGTTTTGCCTCTATTCCACCACATATAACAATATTATCACAAAATACAACTCATGATCTAAATTATTTGAATTCTAAAATGAAAAGTTTTTCTTAAACACTCTAGACACCTATGGTACACATTTAGGCATAAATAGTATTCTTCTTTTTCCTTTATCCTAGTAATTTTTCTTTGTTGAATTTATAGAATAAAGGGGAAGGGGAATGTAATCACCCAAAAGTGTTATTTGAGTACTAAGAGTGTTACTTGAAACTATTTATTTCCATATTAGCCCTAAACCCATCCTAAATCCTATTATCACACTTATCCAACCTTTGTGTGGGCCATAGGCATCCTTAGTTAACCTTAAACTAGTCCCAAACCCTAAATTCATGATCCTTTCCTTCATGTCTAGTGTTCTACAAGTTGGAAACTAGTACAATAATAAGGACACTAGTGACCCAAAAATGGAACTAATGTCATTTGCCCTCTCTTTTCCCAAACATATATCTTCTTAAAATTAAAACTTCCTATGGTTAGCCTAGACCTCTTTTATAACCTTCATAAATAACATAAAAATATAAATACATGAATTTTATCCATCTAACCACTAGATCAAAATTAGATTTAAAATACACATTCAAACTTAGAACAAGTTGTGTATAATTAAAGTTATCAATCCCTATTATACCCTAGTTTTGCATACTACCATCTATATCAACCCTAAGCTAATATTACCCATATTTATAGTCTCAAGAACATTCAATGAACTCAAGGACACTATCATAATATAATCAATTATAATTGCATCAACACTTAGGTGGGGAGAACTACATCGAGCTTGATCCCTCCTTAGAGTATTGGTATGTAGGTAACTCTCTTTACAATAGGGTGTTAAATATGTCTAGCCTACCCTACTAGCAAATAGACTTTTAATATCATGCCAAATAAATACCCTAAATACATGGGTGATTAGGGTTTACTCACTAAATCAATCATTATAGAAAAAACATGGTTTGATGATTTGTGCATGCAAGAATAGACCCCATAGATCTAGATATAAGTATACTTAGAAGTTTGGGATAATCTTGTATTTAAGATATTACCACCAATATTAGGACATTATAACCACTTTTCTAATAATGGTGTTACTTTTCAATTGTGGTACTACTATCCAAGAGGGGTTCTAGTACTGAAATCTAGTTTATAATAATTAGACTAGCTTTCACCTCAGGTTTTAACACCCATATCATCCATCTTAGTTATTTAATAGCTAAGTTCTCATTTAAAATATTTATTGTTATTTTTAGAAAGGTCAATTCTATAAAGGATTAGTGGTTGTATTTACTACAGATTTCTACCCTAATTTACTATACTCAACTCTTTAACAAACATGGGATTTACATTCACTAAGTCTTAAAATGTTATAACAAGGATCAACATCACAAATGGTCTTCTTATTCATTTTAACATCAAGCATAATAAGGGAAGTGTGAATCCAATAACATATTATTTGAGCCTTATACCATTTCCATCTCTCCTACTATACTTGACACATGTAAACATGAAGTGATCATATGGTCATAATTATATCCATCTAACATGCATTTTAAAAATACATATGAAAAGTTTATCTTCGTTAATTGAGTTCTAAATTTCTACTTGTAGGGTGGACTCATATATCACCTTCTCTTGTGTGTTATGCATGAGTGAGAGATAAAAAAATACATGATAATTTCAATAAAATTACATGACATTCTATATTTGAAAATACTCTTATGGTTTTATAAAATTATATATTTTTGCCACACCTTAGGGTAGATGTTATAAAAATATCAAGTCATGTACAACATGCACAATTTCCAAACTAATAAAAATAAGCAAGATTTTTACACATTTATATTGGTTCTAATGATATTTTTGTCATTCAAAACATGTTAACATGGATTATAAACAACATAGGAGGTTTTTTGGTAGGTCATAGAGCATGAATGCCTTTTGGAGGGTGAATATTATCCAGAAATAAGGCTTATGTAGACCTTAGTGCACATAGATTATGACCTATATATGAGTTCCAAGTTACACATAGAGGTGTTAGGAATGGATGATATTGAGAGGGGTGAATATTACCCATATAAAAAGATAAAAAAACACAAATCATATATATATTTTAAAAATAATAGATTGAGCTAAAATCAATTTTCATTAACATGCAAGGTCCAGCCAATAGAAGAACTCTTGGAGGGCAAATTTTGACAGCATGAGGCAACCTAAAAATGTCCTCCATTTTATAATAAATAACCAAAATTTTATAAGGGATCAATACTTTTTATAATTAATTCTCCCCTTAGGGTTTAACATATAATATTTTGATTTTATTTTAGTGTCACGTCCATGCCTCTGAAATTCTTCCTATTGATCTAGATCTAGGAGTTGGTGGCATGGTTTTTCTAGGCCCACATATCTATCTAAGAATGGAAGATATTTGGAATAGTCATAGTGTTACACCTATAACCTCATAAGTACTAAGGTTATTAAATGGATATCATAACCTTTATCTTTCATTTATTAATTATTAATAGTTAGGCTGACATAATTAGATTGAATGGGTGTGACCCTTCCCTATTATAGGTATGATTCTTCCAATTATGGGTATATATATGGTGAAAAATGGCTCTCCATAATCATCATATTTTTCATTATTTAATTCATTAAATCATTTATTATAATTATTAGATATTTTCCCCTTGAAATGGATTATATTTGAATGTTATTTTTATTATTATAAAGAGATATCTTAATAAGTGGTATCGAAGAATCAATTTTGCCAAAGATTTTTTTCCACTACATCTCTCAAACCATGGTGAATTTTTATACAATTTTTTTATAGGAGTTAGAGAATTAATCAAGGAGTTTATAGGAAAAATATTGGGCTATGGTGATAATTATTGAGTAAGTTATTTTGAGTTTATAACTTTTCATAAAATGAATCTACATGCCATAATTTTAAGATTTTTTCTAATTTGTTTATATTTTTAGAAAGATCATAAAATTTAATTTAGGGTATTTTCTTTGTATTTTGATAGTTTGGGTATTTTACATTCCCAAATTTTCTAGTCAAAGTTAGTCAATAGTGAAACATATGCTTCTAATACAACACATGTTTTAATTGTTTATGTTTACCACTCACTCCAGATACTTTCGTCCAAGAATTGAGAACATATCTAGAGCTAAAAATAAAACAAAATAAATATACATGCCTTTTGGAACATATCATTTTTATTCAACCATTGATCCCAGTGATTCCCTTTATTATCCACCACCTAAAATTAAAGGAAACATACTTGAGGGATGTGAAACAATGGTCACTTTTATCAAGAATAATTTGTTTTCCCCATTTAAAACATCATTAAATGAGGGTTTAGATAGGTTTTAACATGATCTAATGTCTTAATTGAATTCCCTAATTAATCCACATCTTATAGTCACTCATACACAACCAAACCATCCTCAAGGTCATAATAAAGTAAATATAGGACAACAATTCTAATAGAAAAAAATACACCTACCAAAGATGTAAATATAAAAATTTTATGGTATGGATGTAACATCTTGGATAAGTCTCATGGAACAAGATTTTAAGCTTCATAATATATTAGAGAATGCAAAGGTTGACATAACCTCACTACATCTAGAATCTGAACCTTATCAATGGTACCAATGGATGACGAGTGACAAGAAAGGTAAGAGGATTATTTGGGATGAAATTAATAAGGACTTAGAAACCCAATATGATCAGCCATGGAATTTGATTTGTTTCACCCAACTAATAAATTTGAAACCAATAAGATCCATAGAAAAATATAATGCAAAGCATATGAGATTGGCAATCAAAACTCTAGAAGAACACCTTATTAGAGACTATAATTTTAAATTAATGGACTAAATAAATGAATTAAATATGGTTTTCATTTATTATAACTATGTATATTTATAAAATCAATGAAACAAGCACTACACATTGAGCAACAAAAATTTGCTATCAAGAGAATCATGGAAGGTCAAACTTTGGGATGGAAAGATAGAAATGTGAATAATATTGTTGAAAGAAATATGGTAAAATATTTTAACCCAAGTCAAATTACAAATATCTCTCCTCAAAAAGAGGTAGAAAAAAGTTTTGGAGGAAGAAAAATTAGCTATGGAGGAACCAACAATAGAATAGGAGCATGAAAATTCTAAGGAGGAATAAATCCCTACTATCTCTCTACATGAATTAAATGACATAATCACACCACAAACACTCAAAGTGTTAGGTTATATTAAAAATAATAAAGTAATATTTTTAGTCATTATTGGGAGTACCCATAACTTCATTGACATAAAATTAGCTAGTGAGCTCAATTCTTTTGTGTGTCTAGTCTACAATTTATGAGTCATGATTGTTGATGGAAAAAAACTATCTTTTATGGGTAAATGTAATCATATCATAATAGGGTACTATCATCTTGATTCATAAATGTTTTCCATGCCGATTGGGGGATCATATGTGGTTTTGGGAGTGGAATGGCTTAAACAATTGGGAAGAATGTCTTTCAATTTTCAAGACTTATTCATGGTTTTTATTATAGATGTAAAAAATTACACACTTAATGGGATAAAATCCCCACCAAGATAAATTATTATCTCTCATAGGATGGAAAATTTTCTTAAAAAAATGATCTTATGGCATAGTTACACAACTACATTTCTTAGAAGCACATAATGTAGAAAATCAAGACCTACCAAATATTCAAACAATTATTCAAAAACATCAAAAAGTCTTTCAATAACTAAAGGGCCTTCCTCATATCAAAGATCATGAAATTGAATTTAGTCTAGGAATTATCCCTCCTAACATTAAACCTTACTACTACCCCTATGAATAGAAATCAGAAATTGAAAAATTGGTGAAGGAAATTTTAAATTCATGTAATGTTCATCCCAATAAAAGTGCTTATTCATCTCCAATGGTTATGGTTAAAAAAAATTATGAGTCATAGATAATGTTCCTAGATTATAGGGAACTCAATAAGATCACTTTGAAAGATAAGTTTCCTATTAATGTCATTGATGAATTATTAGATGAATTAAATGGTGTCATTCTCTTTACTAAGTTAGATTTGCATTCATGGTATCATCAAATTCAGGTAAAAGAGGAGGATGTATATAAGACTATATTTAGGACATATGAGGGTCACTATGAATTCTTAGTTATTCCATTTGGTCTCACTACTTATCCATCTACTTTTTAGAGCCTCATGAATTTAGTTTTCCACCCATTTATTTGTAAATTTTTATTGGTGTTCTTTGATAACATATTAATCTCAAGTTAAACATGGGAAAAACATTTACAACATGTATAAAATATATTAAATGTATTGGAATACCATCAAATTTATGTAAATAAATATAAATGTTCATTTGGGGTGAAGAAAGTCGAGTACGTAGGACATATGGTGTCATGTGAAGGTGTTAAAGTGGACCCTAAGAAGATTATAGTTGTCAAAGATTGGCCAAAACCTAAAAATATCAAAGTTTTGATAGGATTATTGGGTCTAATAGGGTATTATAGAATATTTTTTTCAACTATGATCACAAACATCACCCTTAAAAATAGGTGAAGGATTCATTTTCATGGTCAAACTTAGCCACCTAAGCATTCCAACAATTTAAATAAGCTCTTACTTCCATACCTGTGCTAGCTACATAGACTTATCGAAGACATTTGTGATGCTTCTAGACATGAAATTAGGGAAAAACTAATGAAATAAGGGAATCCTTTATCATTTGAGAGTCGACAATTAAAAGGAAATAATTTGGTAATTCCCACATATGAGAAATAAATGGGAGAATATTTTAGTTGATGCACTTTCTCGACAGGAAGTAGAGGAAGTAAAACTTTTTACTATTTCTTTATTATAACTTGAATGGGTAGAAGTAGCAAGAGTAGAGTGGCAACAAGACACTCCAACCAAGAAACTCATAAAATAATTTAAAGAGAACCCAAATTATGTAGATAAGTATGTTTGGAAAGGAGACTCCTTATGGTACAAAGACAAACTCTTTTTGTGTAAAAATTTAGAATTGAAAGCTAGTATCTTGTCTCACATGCACGACTCACCCATCAGAGGAAATTATGGGTTCTTAAAGACTTATCACCATATAAATAAGGATTTTATTTAGGAAGGCCTTAAAGGGGATGTACATAAATTTGTGGTAAAATTTTTAATATGTTAAAAAAAAAGGAGAATGATTAAGACCCCAGGTCGCTTACAACCATTAGCCATTCCAACATAATTTTGGGAATAAATATAAATGGACTTCATTACAATCCTACTTAAATCAAATAATATGGATGTGATATTAGTGGTTGTGGATCAACTCACCAATTACACACATTTTTATGGTCCCTAAATAGTTATACACTAGATTGGAAGTGTTTTTTATAAGTTAGAAGTTCCACCTTATTTCAAAATTAATCCTATCTTTCATGTTTCATGCTTGAAGAAAGTAATTGGTTCCAATCTTCTAGTCCAATCTGAGTTACCTAAGTTAGATGAAGAATGGAAGTTCATTATGGTACTTGAGGATATTATCAAGACATGAATAAATAAATTATGTAACTGAGACATTTCTAAGTTTCTCATCAAATGAAAGAATCTACCCACTAAAGATGCAACATGGGAGGATGAACAATTCATGCAAAAACATCATAAGTTATTAAGCATTGAGGGAAATACTTTTTTGAAGGGGAAGGGAATATTACACCCCTAATATTATGAGTAATAAGGTTATGGATCAGATATCATAACATTTATCTTTCATTTATTAATTATTAATAATTAGGATGGCATAATTAGAATGAATGGGTGTGACCCTTACTTATTATCGGTGTGACTCTTCCCAATTATGAGTATATATATCATGAAGAATGGATCTCCATAATAATCATAAGTTTCATTTTTGAATTAATTTTATCATTTATTATAATTATAGTAGGTTTCCCCCTTGAATTGGACTATATTTGAATGTTATTTCTATTATTATAAAGAAATATCTTAACAAATAGGGGTGGCGTGTGATCATATTCTGACATCTAATAATTGATTTTGCATTTACTCATCTTGATGAGGCATCAAACAATGATAAAATAATTTTTAACTACATATTTATAATTTGATACCACTTGTGAATCATTTCATGGAGCTCCTTTGAGCTGCTACATCATTATTGTGCATCTAATGGTAAATAGTGCCTTAAGCCTTTTAGGGACACTTCACACTAAGAGTTGCATAGTTAGGATATGTAGTAAGCTAAGAGCTGGTAAAGGGAACAAATATATAATTAATATATTGGGCTTTCATTAATTTTAACCATTTTACACCAAATATCCCTTGATATTTCTCTCAATTCTTTGCTTTTATACTTGGGGGCCATATCAATCTGTGAAGTAGCATGTGTGTAACATAGATCACATCCTAAATTTAGTGAGAGAATAGGAATGGAACTATATGATTTAATGTATGAATTAATTATGGATTCATAAAGATTATTTTGAAAAGGTTTTCATAAAAATATTGGAGATCTTGGGTGCACTCTTAGTGATTTAGAACTTTTCCTTGTGCACTTCTTCCTGCACTAGCTGAAGACTGGGAACTTTATGCCTTTGAACCAATGCATCATTTATGATTATTTGATGGAGGATTTATGAATGGGGTGAAAATTATAAATTAATTATTAATGTGAATTGAAACTTAGTTTGTTTATATATTTTCACTCATTAATTTAAGTGTGGGGTGTAGATGGGAGGCATTTACATGTGGCTTGATTTAAGGAACCCCACACTTCGTAGGTGCATAAACCCTCTGTAAGATCCTTTTTGGTTATAAATAAGATAGGGTTTACTTATAAATTCAACACTTTTTAAAACTCTATGGGCCACTTTCCTAGTAAACAAGAATCTAGTAACCTTTAAAGTAATGAATTGGGCATAAAGTCATTAATTCTTATGGTCATTTGTTCTTGAATGCAATAGCTATGGACTCTTGGATTTGGAATAAAATGAGATCCTCCAAAAAAATAAAATAATTTTGATAAAGGAACTTAGATAAAATTATCAAAGCTATGTATAACATCACACATAAGTACTTAGAGGAAATAAAATCTATCCTAAAACAATGTGCATAAAGTACTTAGGAAAATGAAAAATGTCTAATCTACTTATTTAAAAACTATATAAGAATCAATGGAGATATTGATTTATATGAATCCTATTGATTGGGATGATTAGTTATTCTTCATTCAATTTAGTGAGTTATAAATTGTTGTCTTGCTTACAACTGATTATGGTATATGGACCACTCTATATTGCATCAAATTTAGTATGCATTCTAGCTTTCACTCTATATGCATCCCATTTGAGAACTAAATTTCCTTCCTAGAAGATTTTATTAGAATAATTTTTATCAAAGGTACTCTTCATTTTGTCCTATTAAATATCCATTATATGTGTAGCTTGCACTCTAGTCTCTTCAAGATCCATTAGATCTGCTAACCTTACTATGATGGGATCATTTTTTAGTAGCTCTAGTTGGTAGGCAATTTTCAATGAAGGCAACTCAATGGATGTGGGAAATTTGGATTCCCTTACATAAACTAACATGAAGGGTTAATTTGAAAACACTCTTTTGGGCATGACTTGATTGACCTAAAGGGCAGTTCTAAGCTTAGTATGCTAGATCATTGATTTTACTTCATGGTCCTCTTCATAATATGAATCAAATTTTTATTCATAGACTCAACCAGACCATTACCTTGAGGTTAATATTTTGATGAGGAACTCGAGTGTATGTTATGTTTGATGGCTCATTCATTGATTTTGGTTTCAAATAAGACCAATGCATTATCAAAGATAATAGTGGCTCGAATACCAAACCTTGACACAATGCATTTGTATAAGTCTAGGACTGATATCTCATTAGCCTCTTTGAGTGATACTATTTCAATCCATCTCATGAAATAGTCCATGGATATGAGGATCCATGTATGCCCATCACTTGATGGAAGGTTGATCATGCCTATGAAGTCCAAGTCCCATTGTGTAAAAGGTTGTCAACATATATTGGTTGTAATGGTAAGATCACCAAATTCTATTTACCTATGAAGAAGCCATATTTATTAAAACTTTGAAAATATGCATGCACATATTTTTAAAAATTTGGAAAATAATATCCATCTCACATAATATTTATGGTGGTATGCTTGGGTGAATAATGGCTTCTTAATGGCCCATCATGGGATTTTTAGAGAACCTTGTTTACTTGATCATTCTCTATGCACCTCAATAAGACTCCATTCATGTATCTTCTTAACAATGAACCACAAATGAACACATAATGAATAACCTATAACATAAAATTCTTGTGCTTAGCCTTACGTAGGCTAGGGTATATATATCATGTTAAAGGAAGACCTCCATATTTCCAATCCAACTTACTAATATGCTCTAGTGTTTTAATTGGTCTTTGAACAATGCAAATACTATGTTGTCTTAATCTCTTTCACTATCTACTAGTTGTTTGCATAACCCCTTTCCTTGTAAAATCTTGGTGACCTAGATGTCTACATCGTATTCCATTACTTTTGTGATCTAGCTAGCCCTTTTATTATTGATATCCTTGTATGGGATAATTAGCTAAATCTTGTTATTAGAAAGCATGTATAAAAACTTATTGAGATCTTTAATAACTATGCAAGAATGATTTTTGATAAGGATTTAGTACAAATCATAATCTTTCAGTGCCTAGATAGAGAAAGAAACTAGTTTTTCCAATTGACCATTATTTTTTTTGTGTAATAATTACTGAGATTCATCCATCTCTACCAAATACATAAAGGATAAAATACTTACTATAATTTGTGTTGATCAAGGTGGTATATTATGTGATGGCATGCTTGATGGATTCAAAAAATATTTTAACATTTGCAAGTCCAGTGAAATTCAACATTCTTCTTGAGAATCATAGTGAGGGGTTTGGTTAGGGTAGCAAAATTAGGCATGAATATCCTCACAAAGTTTATAATTCCCAAGAAACTCTATAGAATCTTACTGTGAATTCATAGAGGGAGAGACACAATATATTTGAATTGATCTAGGTCAATTATGATACACTCTTTGGAAACAATAAACCCTAGTAGAAAGCTTTCATGAACTATGAAGATACAATTTCTAGGGATGAGGTATGTTACAAACTCTTGACTCCTTTTTAATACTTTCTCTAGATGGCCTAAGTGATATTTTATGAACTTAGAGAAAATAGTTATGTCATCAAGGTAAACCAAAATTATCTTGTTGATGAGTTCCTTAAAGTACATATTCATATCTCTTTGGAAGTTTGATCCTACATTTTTCAAACCAAAGGCCATCTAATGGTATGCAAAGGTTCCCCACTTAGTGGTGAATGTTGTTTTATAGTGATCATACTTTTGTACAAGAATCTAGTTGTAACCCAAGTAGCCATATATAAATGAGAATATCTTTGTGAATGAAACTATTTGTTGGAATTTATCCATTGGTGGGATGGGATAGTGATCCTTAAGGGAGGCTTTATTTAATTTTTTCAAGTCCATGCATAGATGGATCTCTCCTATCTTCTTCCATACTAGGTTTAAGTTGGCAACCCATAAAGAGTTTTTTAATTGGAAGTCTTATACTAGCTTTAATGACCTTTGAGAACTCTTTTCTCATTAGGGGCTTGATATTTGGGCTGAAAAGCCTCTACTTTTGGAAAACTAGCCATGCACCAGGGTCGAGCTTAATAGTGTGTCGTGTTAATCCTAGGTCAAAGATTTTAAGGTCCTTATAACTCCATGAAAAGATACCATCATATCTCTTGTTAAGGTCAATAAATTTCCTAATTTATAGTGGGGAGCATACCTTGATATATTTAAAGATATTTCTTTTAGACATGGTTACTTACATAGATATGTCTGCCATTACTATCATGTTTTGCCTCTCTCTGTTGAGTTTATCATCAAAATTGAAGATGTTTTTAAAGATAAATAAAACCTTGGGAAGATTGTTCCCTTTTATTTGGATGATCTAGTCTTTGTATTTTATTTTAAGCTACTACTATCTATTGGCATTAAACTTAGCTTCATCTTGTAGGAAGCTAATAATCTTCTCATTGCTCTGAAAGACTTGTCAATTTCCTACATTATCAAAGAATGCTAGTATAATTACAAGCCTCATGACCTACTAAAAATATTTCAATACATCACATGGGATGTCATATTACAAAACCATGGTTATGATTATATTCACATCATCATCCTACACTCTTGATATATAACTAATGTTGAAGGCATCAAAACCTTAAATCATATCCCACACCCTATGTTTGTAACCCTTTAATAAGCCATTTTTGGTCATGTTCTACACTCTAACCTAGTTAACAACCAATTCACTATCACTAAATGCCTATAGTACCTTGATTATTTTCTTATACGTAAGTTTGAGACCTTATATCAATGCCTCATAATCTCTATATTTATTTATGCAATTGAACTACAAGCTTAAAACATGGAAATAATTCTCTTTTTGAGGGGAGACTAAAATCACACCATATCTAGTGATATTTTTACTATGGGATCCATAAAATTATAATTTCCATGTGTGTTCAAGACCCTCTTGTGCCTTTATGATATCATGTAGCATAAAGTTCCCAAGGATGCAATTTGTAACTAGCCATATCTCATTCACATTGTCATATGGGTCTCACTCATAATGTTTGCATTCCCATTCATCCAAAAAATCATCTAGGACCTCTTCAAATGGCATTATGGACTCATAGAGAATCAAATTATCCTCTTGACCAAACATTATGTAGTTTAATTTAATTGGGCTAAGGGAGTATGGCTCAACATGAATTTTGAATATGGGTTCAACTTTTATGGTCACCTTAGTTCTATATCTAGTTAAAACCAACATGTGTGACCGGTCTAAAGATAAGTATCCACCATCATTTCCATGAAGTATGAAGAGAGGGAAATGGAGAAATAGGGAGGTAAGTCAATGGTTATGATATCCCTCATAATCAAAAGACTTGGGTATGCATGTAGTGTAAGATTCAAATCTTTGATGATTCCCATAGTCTTGATTATTGTACCATCTAGCTATACCACTCCATTTGAAATAGGGGAATAATAAATTCTAAGTATATTTATGATATTATTTGGCATCATCAATCTACTCACACCTAAGTTGATCATGAAATTATGTACTAGATATTGGCCGATAATCAAGGAGATATAGAATGGGGGTAAATTAGTGTTATTGTATACTTGTGTTTCCTCCACTTTTGGTAGACATAGACTCATAGATATGGAAGGCATAAGTTGTGATGTATTACATGCCTAAAATATTTTCAAATCATCCTATATCAAATTCCTTGAAGAAGGAATAGTAAGAGCATCCTGCATGGTTACGTTGGTGCTCATCTTATTCATCTATTTGACTATTTTAAAGGAAGTTTGAGATATTTTTGGCTATATTTTTTTAACAATATATTCTTCTCATAATTACAAACTATTATGAGGTAGTTCCTCTCTTTAGATAGCCTATTCTACGTGCATTAAAGGTTTTTAAAGTACTTTAGATTATGTACTTGTGCAAATGACCTAAGGCATTAAAGGTGAGGGCATTGAAGTTGGTAATACCTCCTCTATTTCTCTCATTTTAAATCTTATATTGAAAGAAATAGGGATGCTTCCTATGTCTGATGCACCACTCTATTTTATGTAGTTAAATTCATATTCCTACTAATTAATAAGAGTATATCCATCTTGTTGTTATGTTGATGCTTGATTTTCTTCATGTGGAGATCCAATATTTACTTTCCACTAAGGCTACGACAAAATTTGCACCATGAGTGCATGGTTCATGACTCTATTTATGCACATAAACTAATTATTTGGTTTCCCACATGGGAAACACCATTACATATCCTAATAAATATTATTATACATGGGTATAATGGCTCTATAGGTGCATCAAGTGTCAAAACTTTATGCATAAGGTAATATATTATTTGTGAGCTAGTTTTGTGTTTTTACACCACCTTGGTATGGAAGTCTTCTCAACTGGTATTATTGAGTAAAGGGATGATGGGGTCTATAATAATACACTTTCTACCTTTTGAGTGACATAAGTTCATTTTCAAATATTTTTAGAAGCCTTTTTAATGTTTTGTAATTTGTTAGGGTAAATAGTAGATTAAGTTGGTGTGATTAATGCAGGGGATATGTGCTAACATAGTCTCTATAACTAGTTATCTAGGAGAATTTTATATGAATAGAGGTATATGGGGTATAAGTGAAATTTTACCTACCTATATCAAATAATTTTCCATGTGCACAATAAATTCATAGGCATCAAGTAGTATTGTGCCTCCCATGGATTGAATCATCAGAGTTATATCACTATTATAGCCTTTACAAAAGATAAAAATGTAATATTGGGAGATGGATTACACAAGGGTGGGATCCTATCCCATAATCTATGGAACATAAAGTTGAAATCAACCATCATCTCATCCATGGATCTCTTTATAGTTATAAGATTCTCTATCAAGGATAAGTGGTAACTTTAGACCTCAAATTACTTGCACAGTTCCTCCCTGAGTTCATCTTAGTATTTTTTGAATTCAATCTCAAGCCTAAATACTATTGAAGTTATTTTCCATAGAAATAAGAGACAAGTATCCTAACTATGACATTATCTTTGATGACATGGTGCACTGATCAAATATTCATAATATGTTGAATATGATCAACATCAGAAGTAACATTCTCACTAGTAAAGTAGGATAAACTTTTAAGGGTTATAACTATAATGTCATAATATTTGTTATGAATTAATGAAATAACTCTATGAAATGCACCAATATATGGTTCCTCTATGAAACCATGAATGGGATAGGTAATAATCTTTCTCTAGGTTCAGGCAACCTCCCAAATGGGAGTGTAGATTGAGCTCTAGGGTATGACTATATTATCCCACTCTCTCTCATAATAATGGATTAATATAATTTTATTATTATTCTATAAGGTGCAAATAACTCAATTTAATAGAAATTAATTCCTCTTATAAATGACTTGGTTTTTCTTATCATGTAAATAAGGGGGTTGATATTTAAAAAACAAAAATGTTTGGGGTCACCAGATGATTGGAATGTGTCTATAACACTATTAACCATGGGTTGCACTAAATCCTTAGTAAAATAAATGAATTGGTCTCATCATACATACCATAAATTTTTTGTCATTTAAAACATGCACCTATGAATGGTCTGTGATGCAAGAGGTTATGAAATAGGGCATAGAACATGAATGCTTTATGTAAGGTAAAAAAGTGTTCATCATTAAGCATGTAAGTGTTATCTCTCACCTATATATGTTGATCATTGGTTGTTTCACCAAAATAATGGTAAAATCCCCAAGGTGTGGGACCCTTGTGCTCCTTGGGATGAACCTTTGTAGTAGGTTGGATTCCTTCTATTATAAGTGCACCTAGTCTAAGACCAATGTGTAGACCTAAAGATAAAAAAAGGTAAATAAACAACTAACTTAAACCTAATATTATAAAGTAAAAGAGAGGGATAAGGTAAAATTTTTAGATAAAGTAAAATGTGATATACCGAGAATAGAATGAGCACTCTTACTTCCTTGGATGCACTAAAAATATCAGATAACAAGACAATATCACACAAAATATACCATGTAAAATTCAAATTCATAAGGTTTTCACATAGAGGTATGAGAACATAATGTATTTTCAGAGGGGTGAAGGTTATCCATAAATAAGTATTATATAAACCTAAGTGCACACATAATATGACCAATAAATGAGTTCTAAGTTCCACATAGAGGTGATAGGAGTTAACAAAAATGAGAGGGGTGAATATTAGCCATAGAAAAAGATAAAAAACACAAATCACATGTATTTTAATATGAATATAGGGAGGTGAACTCAATTTTAATTAACATATGAGGTCCAACCAATAAAAGTACTCTTGGAGGGAAAATTTTGGCATCATGAGGTTGCCTAAAAAAGTCCTCCCTTTTAAAATAAATAACTAAGATTTTTTAAGGGAGAAATGATTTTATAATTAGTATGCCCCTTAGGGTATCATATATAATCTTTTAATTTTATTACAGTGCCATGCCCATGCTTCTTAAATTATACCTAGTGATCTAGATCTAGGATTTAGTTTCAAGATTCTTCTAGATCCATGTGCATGTCTGACATTGGAAGATCTTTGTAATAGTCAAAAGAGTGGTAAGTGATCATATTATGACATCTAATACATGATTCTAAATTTACTCATCCTAAAAATGCCTCAAACATTTCTCAACTACTTTACAACTACCTCTTTATACTTCACCACTTTTTAATCACTACGCTGACCTCCTTTAAATTAATACATAATTATTGTGCATTTGATGGGAAATAGTTCTTTACACCTTTTGTAGATACTTGGCATTGAGAGTTTTGTAATTAGGTTATGTATTGAGTGGTGAAGGGAATAGATATATAATTCCTCTATGGGGGTTGCATGAATTTTAACACTTTTATGCTAAATCCCCATTGATAGTTCTCTCAAGTCTTTACTTTTATACCTAGGGGCCATATCAGTCTATAAAGTAGCATGTGTGTAGCATAAATCATAGATTATAATTCTTGAGAGTGTAGGAGTATAACTCTATGATTCAGGGTGGGAAGTCATTATGAAGGCATATTGAGTCTTTTAAAAAGGCATGCACAATAGTATTGCATATCTTTGATGTACTCTTTATGAATTGGAACTACTCATTTCACACTTACTTTTACACTATCTAAAGACTGGGAGTTTTATGCCTTTGAACTTGTGCACTATTTGTGCTTGCATGATGGAGGATATCTACATGGGGCATGCATTAGAAATTCCTTATGAATGAAAATAAACACTTAGTTAATTTTTAGATTTTCACTAATTGATTTAAGTGTGGGTGTAAATGAGATGCATCTTCATGCAACTTATTGTAAGGAACCGCATACTTCATAGGCAAAAAAACCCTCTATAGGATCCTTGTGAGTTATTTTCAATCTAGGATTGACTTATAAAGTCAATAAATACCATGGGAATGTGTTTTCTTGAAATTCTTTTTAATCTTCCATAATACCAATCATGATAATGATTGTGTTTATGTCATAGTTAATAGATTGTTAAAGATGAAAATTATAATACTTTAAATAAAGTAATATCAAATCTAGAAACATCTCAACTATTATTTCAACATGTTTTTATCAGATTTGTAACCCCATAAACTATCCTTTTTGAAAAAAAAGGTTTTGTGTAATTTTTATAAAGTTCTTCCATCTATACTAGATAAAAATTTAAATGAGTATACCACATTCCATCTATATAATGATGGACAAATAAAATTAGTAAATAGGATGATAATACACCTTAAGTGTATAATTTAAATAATTATTCCACTTAGAATTAAATATTCCATTTCATAAAACATAACTACAATAAAGTTTTGCATAAATCTACTTCACACAAAAAAACTAGGTTTGTTTAGGTTTCTAATTGTTAGCATCCATTGGTGTAGCTTTTCCTATTCTTCCATTAACAAATACAATTCATTCAACTCAAAAGTATATCAAATATAATATTAAATTCATTGAGTACATTAAAAATATCTAGTAACAAGTGAAAAAATTATACAATGGGATAATGATAAGTACAAATAGTGCCATGATAAGAATCAAACATAGCATACATTTTAGGTTGGTGATCAAGTCTAATTACACCTAAAAAATGAAAGGATGATATGAAATTAATTCAATATTTTTTCACTTGGTATGGGCCTTACACCATCACAAATAAAATAGGGGATAATGATTTTAATCTCAATATTCATTCTTATTTTACGTTGTATCTAATCTTGAATGTATAACTCTTGCACCATCAATCTATATTATAGCATTCCTATAGAATTAGATCAATTCATTGATTCTCGATAAAATGAATACGTCAAAAAGAGATACCTCTCTAGAATATCATAAAATTAGGTAAAGTAACTTATTAGGTAATTATTTTATACAAGTGTAGGTTTATATTTTGTTTCCATATATTCTACTAAATCTTCATGTAATGGGGACCAATTATATTCATGGTGGGGCGATTGATATAGGAAGATCTAGGTCACTATAAATAGTTCATTATAGTTCCTCATCCAAATTCATACTTATTTTAGATACATATGAATTGAGGTTATAACTTATGTGATAATTGAAAATATATAACTCTTATTCAACGTTACCACATAGATTCTACAATATTAGTAATGTAGTACATAATTTGTCAGTAATGAGGGTTGAGGATGTCACCACACTCAATGGTTATTAATTCATTGATACCAACTATAATAATAATTCAAATAACATTTTTCATCCCTCCATTGTATATTAATGTCACCTCCATTATTTTTATTTATATATGTGAATTATGTAGATGAAAATGAATTTAGGGAGCACATATACATCATACATGTGATCATACATTTATATATTAGTTGTCAATTATTTTTTTCATTTCAATTTTTATTTTGAAATTATTTTTTAATATTATTTATCATTCAAAATTCACTTTTGTATATAACCCTCTTAAATCATTTTAATTAGGTTGTCTAACGGGTCTTCTCCTGGGTCCTAAATCAGCCTTGGTAAGGAAAGCATTTGAAAAATGATCATATTGATGAATAATATAATTTGATATAATATTTCATGACTTTGTCATATAAAAATAAAATAGATAACTAAATAGGAAATTTAATTTCAAACTCTAGCATTAGGTTTAAAAATTTATGGCATTTAAACGTGTGATGGCTAAGGAAACAAATCTAAAAAAATGTTGATTTTGGCTTCATATGTGATCAAATTAAAAATATTATTTAATATATATATATTCCAATTTTTAAATAAAATTTCTTATGATCATATATAAAAATATTTTTATAAAAATAAAAAATAAATTTTCACTTTGTCTAAAGGAAATTACATTTTTTTCATCTTTTAGAAAAAATGAATCAAATATTCCACAATAGATTCATTTTTATACCAAGTAAACATGAACTAGGATGATATTCTTGAGGCATATTGATTTTAAACCAAATTCTTGACATAAATACATTTTCAAATGAAATCATTGATCCAGAGAGAGAGAGAGAGAGAGAGAGAGAGAGAGAGAGAGAGAGAGAGAGAGAGAGAGAGAGAGAGAGAGAGAGAGGAGAGAGAGAGAGAGAGAGAGAGAGAGAGAGAGAGAGAGAGAGAGAGAGAGAGAGAGAGAGAGAGAGCAAAAAAATAAAATTAAGCTAATGGCTTCATTGAAATTCTATCATTTTTGTCTTATGTTTCAAAGTAGCTAGCTTGTAAGTTTGAGGTAATATTTTTATCCATAAAATCAAATAAATATATTCTCTTGGTCTAGATAGAAGAGGCATTTTGAGATAGTCTAAGAAATGATGTTGTGAAAACATTTCTAAGATTTCACCCTTTTTTCAAGTAAAAAATTAACCCGAGTTTCAAGTTTTAAATGAAGTTTGTTTTTCATAAGACGAGTCATGAGATACCACTCTCATAATACATCATATAAACTATAGCCAAGAAAATATGTTGCATACGATAAGTCATTAATAAAATTATCAGAATTTGTCTAATCAATGGAAATTGAGGTAACCATGGGAATGAGACCTAGAGACAAATTATAATTATCAATAAAAACATAATAAACTCATTTAAAATATGGGAGTGCAAATATAATTGAAAAAATATTGATTTAAATGATTATCAGTGGAGTCTCTAAATTTGATGATGCTGAAATTCTAATGGTGAACTAATCAACCCTTTCACCTATCACAAAATTTAAATTAGAATCATACTAGTTTAATCATAGGAACCTACTTGATTATAAGACTAATACTTAGGCATGTATAAGGTTAGTTAAAATCTCAAATGTTTGAAAGGTTTCAAAATTACTAAACATACTTAATAGGATCTGGAGAATCAATTATTATTTTTGAAGTATATTAATTGAATCTCAAAAAATTCAATACCGATTAAATATAATTCCTCCAACAATATTAATCTATTTATGAAGTTACTTCAAAATATTATATTTTTGTATTCAACTATTTTTTCTTGCATATATTTTAGATCATTTCATATTTAGAAAATATAATTGACCTTATCTAACATAATGAAACACATAAATAAGTAATATCTTAGAAGGTCAAAATAAATACTTTTAAATTTGATAAAATTGTTATAGAATTATCTAAGATCTCTGAACATCCAATATTGAATGAAAACCCTAGGAGTACATGAGAACAAAATTACCACAACAAAATTTGCATCAAATTCATCAAAATCTTAATTCATTGATTAGCCAAAACTTACAAAGGAAATACATTATATAGTGAGAGATTAGGTCACTAAAAAGGTAACATCTCAACTAACTATTAGATAATACATTAAGTGTACTTCCCCCTAATAACCTTAACAACCCTAATCAATCTAACTAATAACCATGTAGGTAAAACTGAAAGTAGTAAAAAGTCTATAAAAATACCCTCTTGAAGCATATCTTAGGTGGGCAAAAGAAATTGGGTCCTATTAATGAGGCTTGATGAGGTACCCAATAAAATTAAATTCCCATAAAGTGAAGAAAATGTAAAACTTGTAAGAATTAAAAATCCTCCCCAAAATAGATTAAAAAAGAGAAGAGGGATAAAAATCCCCACTAGAGTCTAAAACCACATGTATAAATCTTATATCCTATAATGGAATTTCTTCGAGTGACTTTGGATCATAAGTAGATGCAATAAAGAGTGGATCACCTTGGAACAGTGAATATGTCTACCAAGTGCCTAATGGATCTTCAACCAAGGTTTGATTCCTAGACAAAGAACCATTCTCTTCATACAAGGTATGAGGGTTAACTATTCTATACAATGATGATATAATGTGAAAAAAGGATAAGAAGGATTACATAATGCCCTATAACTTTGGAATAGATAACCTGATATCTAATGTGTCCTAGTCACTATACCTATTCCCTATAATGTATGAAGTGTACTAGAGGTAGGTTGATCAAGAAAAAACTCCTCAATATCTAAAATGTGACAAGGAGATGGTAGAGGTTTGTCCTCATCACTTCTATAGTCATCTATGATAGAATAAGAGACATCAATACCATAGGTGTGATTAGGCTTTAAAATGACATCAATTTTAGGTGAGGCTAAAGAAGAAGAATCTAAATTAGAATCAAGAGTAAAGTTTGAGAAGTTATATAATCAAGTCTAATGATCGACCATTCCCACTTCTAATATAGTATCAATATGCAACTCTATATCATATACTAAATATGGGGTGAACTAAAATCACATTCCTAAACCAAGGTGGGTGATCTGGTTAACTTATAAAAGATTATTTGAAAGTGAGGGAACATTTAGAACATTGTTGAAATATTATATTAGGAGAGACAAAATCACATAGTAGTCCACAAACTTTATCACAATGGTTAAACCGTTTAACTTCATTTATTTATTCTCTAAGTTGAGTCTCTTTACCCACTATAATTTGATGAGTAACCTTAGATTGAAAAATGATTTCCATTATGTATTTACATTCATGATAGTTAAATGGTGTGAGAGGATGTAATGAAATTAAATCCATAGTGTAAAAAAGAGGTTATTGTAAAAGGTAAAGAATAAATGTATAAAATAAAATTACACATCATACAAAGTACCTATTTAGAATTATAGAGTGAAATTCCCTTAAATTTTCATATATAAGAACACTCGTATAGACATCATGTACAACTATGAATGCATCTTGAGTGATTAGTGTGTAAGTGCAAGGAATTTAAGGGATGTTAGGCTCAATCAATATTACTTATTCAAGATTAAAATAGTTATCTTGAAGGGAGATATAATGGGCCCAAGATTACCACCAATGTGTAGATCACAAAAAATATAACTTTTGAAGAAGATGACACTCAAATTTGAGTTACCAATCAAAAGATATGCATGTTTGAAAATATTTCTCACATAGAAATTTTGGGTAGAGATAGTGGTGAATTGTTTTCGAATCAATTTTTCAAAAAATGTTAAAGGCCCATTTGAGTAAAAGCTAAAAAATTTTGGGTTATAAATGACCAAGGGCCTAACTTCCATGTGATTAGGGGTTAAGACCTTTTTTGAGTGTTTCTCCCCCTTGATGATGTCATTTTTCACTATGATGTGACTAGGGGAATGATTTCACTCCCAAAATGCCTCTAAATTTCCAATTAATAGTTTCACTTTTTACTTGATTAAATTTGAAGGAATAATATACATCTCAAAGTAGCATAGTGAAGAAAAATTTGGGAAAAAATTAGAGCTTATTCATGTAGGTGGAAGATTATACCACCTTGAACACATTGAATCATATTTTGATATTATGTAGATCAGTGGTGGGATATACCGGTGCCATAAATTAGGAGAAAATTATGATGGTGTTTGGATCAGTGGTATTATTCAAAAGAGTTTCCTACATGTTTTTGGGTTCTAAATCCTACTTGATCAAGTGTCATATTTCACCAACCCTACACACAAAGACTCAAATATCCACAAAGCCTTGGAAGTCTACAGAGCGATTTAAAAAATTACAAAGGAAGAGGTTTCACAAGGAAGGGGTGTAAATCAAGCCATGTTTGTATAGGTTTTAGGTTTTAATGCATATTTGGATAGGCTAAAATGTTCAATTCCAATCAAATGTTCAACCACCCCTAGAATTCTACCAAAGAGAGAGAATTCACTTAAATGTCCAAAAATTGTTTGAGAGGGTGGAAATGTCCACCAAACTCCTAAAATATGTTGAATACTATGTGAAGATGTCAAATCTACACATAAAACCTTAAATATTTAGAAAATTATATAACTCTAAAAATTACAAAAGACCCATTTGAGAACTTGGAAAACCTATAAAAACTGAGAAACATTTCCCTAATTTGAGAACCTCATAATACAAATATACATGAAAATTGTGAAAAGTCCTTCAAACCCTCCAAAAATGGTCAAAATTTCTATCACAAATCTAAGTCATGTTTATAGATGATTTTAAGGTTATGATGTCTTCTAAATTCGAGGGTGCTATCCATTTTACAATTGGAGACTTTAATTGTATAGTTTTCATAGATTTTTATGAAATATCACCAAACCTTTGAAAACATTGAAAATCAAGAAAGCTAATAAGAATGCTTGTAAGAAATATATACTAAGGGTTTCATAAATGTTAAAATGATTGTTAAATTATCTCAGATACCATGTTAGATTGATTCAATGTCTTTAAACATCCAAGATCATATGAAAACCCTAGGGGTAGGTGAGAGAAAAATTAACACAACATAAGTTGTATCAAATGCATCAAAATCTTCATTCATTAATTAGCCAAAAATTACAAATGAGATACATTATATAGTGAGATATTAGGTCACCAAAAAGGTAGCATCTGAACTCACTACTATAAAACACATTAAGATTATATTCCTTTAATGACCTTAACAACCCTTGGAAAATTGATTAACAACCATATAGGTAAAACTACAAGCAAGAAAAAGCCTGCATCAACAAAAATACTTAAATTTTCAATTTTATTTTCTTTGAGTATTGATCATGTAATTTATACATATAACTATGTTTTAATAATTTATAAGTTGCAATAATGTCTTATGAAACTATAAAACCTACACTAGGAAAGAAAGCCAAAAAAAGAGAATAAAGAATATAATTAAACATAAAATGAAATTGGAAGGAATCCAAGTTAAGAAAAAAAAGAGAATAATGAAATGAAATGAAACAACACAAAATTTAATTTTCACAAAATTTAATAAAATTAGTGTAAATTTACATTTTAGTTAGAAAAAGTAAAAAAATAATTATAAACATAATCTAAAAGTATTTAGAGACCAAAATCTAAAATAAAATATTCAAATTTGAAATAAAAAAAGGTTTACAAATGTAAAATATAAATATAGTTTGAAACTTTTTTCTAAGAATATTATTTTATAGATTAGAAAGGTAAATAACTGTCATATGAACATGTACATGAGTATTCATTATTTGACCAATATTAAAACTCTTATAGTATACATTTAAGATAAAAATATAATTTTATCACCACATGATAATTTTAAAGTCAAAAAATAAGCAACCAAATTAAAAATTCATTAAAATTTGGATATATATGAGTTCCCAAGGCATTATACTCATCTACCAGAAAGTGAGTCCTTTGGTTTTCCTGCAATCTGAAGCCTAACTTAGAATAATATTTTCTCATAGAAAATGAAAGTAGATGAAAATTTCTCAACTCCTATTACCTGTGTGTGTGATATTCTATTTCAAAATGAATTTTTTGAGCCCTTATAATCCTCAATCTAGTTGAAGTCAATTGAAAAAATGTATATTTGAAGGATAATAAAAAGTCAATTTAATCATTTTATAACTAATAACATTTTCAAGGTAATAAATGGAAATAAATATAAATTCATTTCATTAAATAAACATAAAGTGATTTAAAATAAAGTTAAATACTTATGAAAATTTAAAAAAATGATACCAATGCATTTTTAATGTAAAATATTTTACAGTGGGGGCCACTCCTCTAGATTAGTCAATTAAATGAAAATAAAAGTAAAATATTTTTACTAACCATTAAATGGTTGTATCCATGAAATTAAAAAGGAATTTAATGATATAATCAAACCCACATCAAATAAAAATGTTCTTATGTAAATTGTATTCCTCATTCCTTCATGATCATAGTACTATCACAAGAAACATTTAAGACATATGGTTATAAACATAAATTTTCCTAATATACATAAAATTTAATAGATGAAACTTGATATTATAAAAGACTCATAATTTTTTTCACTACTTTATTGAGTCAATAGAACATTATATATTTTATAATAATATAACCAAAACTTTAGCCAACATTTTGATGTTTGGAATTTTTAAATTTAAATCCAAATTAATATTTAAAAAAACATCTTGAACTCTTTTATTTCATGTTCTTATTAATTAGAATAAAAAAAAAACTAAACATTTAAACACATAGAAAAATAATATTTAATTTGAGAGAATAATGAGAAAACATATTTATTCATATTTTTTACTATGTTCTCACTAGCCTTAAAACTTATTCATGGGAAAAATAGAAAAAAACCCATTAATATTGAAGGTCATTATAAGATAAAAAATTAGAAAATTTTAACTTTAAAACCCACCTAAATCTAAAAATGTCAGATAAAAGGAAAGAAATACTCTAAGTTCAACAACTATTATTTACATTTTCAATTTTCACTATAACAAAAACTCTCCAAAATTATGTTTTCAAAACCATGATTTTTGAGTGGTCTATAATGTTTGAAAGTAATATAACTCATATTTCATCAAATAATGAATTACAATAAGAGATTATGTAAATATTTTGACCCAAAATAACAATATTTGGATTTATATTACTAATGTTTTAGGGTGTGAAAGTAAAATTTTCATTCACCATCACACATCTCTTGTATACCACCTAGTTTCAACTTCAAGTTAGTGAACCAATTAGTTAACAAATAGATACAAATTTATGTCATGCCCATTTTTTCCTTAAAAGATAGGCACGCCACAAAATAATACTAAGCATAACACCTATGATCACAAATAGATACTAGTATCCATTAAATCATGAAACACATGACATAAAACTATCATGAGACTTTTATAGATACAAACCAATAAATTATAATCCCAAAATCTAGATTCATTTGGTGATCACTTAGGATTATTTCATGACCTTACACCAAAGAGGGAATAAATTAGTGACATGAATATGGCCTTCAACTTCCTACATGGTAATTTATTAATTTAGTGTTGTCACTTGGATTTGCACCCTTTGAGGAGATGAAAATCATTCCTCATCCAAGTGGCACAATGGAATCACCTCTATGCTTGTGGGAGCCTGAGGAATGAGGTAAGTCCCTAGACAGGGCTAGCTTCTTTGATGTACCACTTAGAATTGAACCTACAACTAAACTTCAAGGTGAAAAGGGAGAAAGGTAACTAAAAAATATAATATAAGGGAGGTGATACACCAAATTGACTTATGACTTCCAACCATATGTATGTTACATTTAAAATCAAAAGACAAACTAAACATACACTCTCCAATCTATGTCTTCTTGTATCAATGTTATATTGTAGGGTTATGGATGAATGCGTAAATCTAGGAAAACTAGACAAGATGCCTTGAGTGTAAATAATGAGGAGAATAACTCACTTAAAACTTTAAATTTCTTGAAACACATCACTTGCCTTGCAAGAAGAAGCCACAAATAGGTGAGAGAATGTGACAACTTGCTAAAGAATCCATAGTCTTCACTAATCAAATATAATATTCAAGTAAAAAACACTAAGTAAATTAATGGAAGAGCTAAAAATTAGTAATTTTATTGATAAAAATGTATAAAAATGAGTATGGATTCACCATAATTAGGTGGAGAATATAATACAATGCCAAAATGGCTAACTCTTATAGAGTTTGAGAGAGAGAGAAAAGAAGAGAAGTCCAAGGGTCACAAGCACACTTGTAAAAATAATAAAATAATTTATCCATTCATGAGAAGAAGGTATGGGTTCAAAAATAAAAGGTCATGAAGTACAAATATCAATTAAAGTCATCAAAGTTATGCAAAGTGGTATAAAACTCCTCCTTTTGCATAGAAAAATTGCCTTCATGATTAGTGTTGTTTGAAAATCCAATAATTGATTAACACTAGGATAAATTATTATATTTTAGGTTATAGACATTATAAATGTCTCTTCATGCATTGGTTTCATGATTGGTCTTTTAGAATTACCTGGAAGTGAGCCATCATCATCTGCCATCTAGAAAATTGCTCTTCCATGCACCCTACACACTTAGCCTCCAAAATTCCTTTATTTTTCCATTAAAATCCATAAAATTAATTTGGTTACATGTTTCAAGATCCTTTATGTCATTGGAAGCATTAGGAAATATTACAAAATAGTTCAAGCGAAGCCTTTCACCCCTCTCACTAGCTTGTGCAATATGCCAATTTTGACTAGCTGATTTAAATGACCTACTTGAGGTACTTAGGGACATTTTAAAGGAATTAAAATTACATGAGGAGATATATATAGTATAAATATTTCCATAAATGTGATTTTAATCTCTTGAAACTTCCTAAAATATATAAAACATGCAAAATAGTGAGAAAAAACCTATTTCTACCCCCATCCGTATAATTCCATACAAATATATATCATGTGAGGGAGCCTGAGAGATTCCTATACAACCTCCAATCATCATTATGAGAAAAATATTCCATTTTATTGCATGCCCAATCCCATTTTCCCAAATTGGTCTTGGCTGAGGGTTTAGTAGGGTTTTATGCCTATTTTGGTATTAAGGTTGGTTCATAAATATCCAACATCTAACTTGACAAAAAATTCTCAAAATATGATATTTAGGGACCCTATTAACCTCCCATAACTTCTTTGGCTCCCATGTAAAACCTTAGAAAATATATGAGCAATCAAAGTCCTCTTATTGAGCTTATTCCCTTGTTTCTTACAAGTCTACTATTGGTTTGAGCTTTAAAATGTCTCTATTGAGTATTTATCTAAAATCCAATGGTTTTATCACCATTTTTTATCTTCCCAAACATATCCCAATATATAGTGATGTTCATCTTACATCACAAGTAGAAGTGAGCCTCCATTTGACCTCTAGGCCTAGTTATGTCTAGTAGGCATGTTTTGAATTTCAAGCTCAAAATGGCCTTTCATGGTTTTATTTGCATTATGATGGTTAAAAAACATCTATATCAACCACATACACATTATTATATGTATCAAAAATCTTACCTATGTCTATATTTGATGGTGACTTCTCATTTAGATGTTAGACTTATACCTTACTAAACTACCCTGTCTATAACTTATGGTGTTTAGACCTTCCTATTGGCATCCCTAATTATATGAAATGTTTTAAATGATTAATTAGGTTTATATATTATTTTCATATTTTTTTTGAATGTCTCTTTGTCTTTTTACATCATTTTCTTACCTTGCTCATCAAAACTATCAATTCCAAGCATGAAGGGAGTGCCCTCTATCTAAGACAAAACAAAGGGCACTCCAATTTATCCTAAAACAAAATTAAAAATTGGATAAACTTACCCAATAGGTAATTATTCTCTCCAAAAAATTTAAACTCCCTACTAGGTCATTTGACCCTTCAATCATCCTACAACTTAGGAAAAATTCCCTCAATTGTAGACTGTATAGGACGTTTTTAGAATGGACTGAGTTTATTTGATCAGGGTCATTTACTTTGATGGAATTTATTGATATACATTATATAAGATAAAATTACCTTGATAAATTCATTTAGGATTGAATCCCAAATTCATTCAACCTTTTGGGCTTTCATACCCTTCATATTCTTGAATCCTCGAGAGTGATGTACCCTTCTTAACTATGTTTCTACCTTTTGGAATGTTTCTATAGGTATGAGAGCATGATTTAACCTTAAATAAAATATATTTACTACCATTATGATATTTTATGACTATGTTATACTTTTATTTTTTATTTTTCACCCTGCTTAGTCTTTCTTCATCATCTTAAAACTCAACTTGCTCATTTTTTGCATTATAGTCACCTAGTTGACTTTAGGTGTTGATGTATGTTTAGATTTCAAAGGTAGTGCTTAATATATCCTCTAACTCCATCTGAGTCATTTAGAAACATGTTGTACCTATTTGGATCATTTATGTCCACCTTATTTCATGTTCATGTCTTACTCACCCTAAGAACATCTCCACTACCCTTTGACTGAGATGCATGTTTGCTGACTTTGCCTATAGATTTCATGAGCTTATTCTTAGGTTGATCATGTTATATGTGGACCTCTCATGGAATATTTGAGAGTATACAACATCTATTTCACTTTAGACTCATTTATACCACTTGGGGTTTACAAACTATAATATCTTATTTAACATGAGACATCCTTATTAGACTAAGATAGACCTTGTCCTATAGGTTACCTTGTATCATGAAACTTTGTGTTAGATATGTGAATATTTTACATGAATTCTCCTTGGTTTCAAAATTCTTGATTAAACTAGCTTTCTTTTTTAGAGAACATTAAACATCATCTTAACACCAAAATAGCCCACTATCTTGTTGAATGAGACAATACAGTCAGCTAAGATTTTCCTTAGAGAGGTGGTACCTATTGAGACCAACACCCCCCTATATTTATTTTTTGAAAGGAGGAACCTTATATTTGTTTCCATAAAGTTATTATTCTGGATTGAATGTGAAGAGTTGTCTTATCTTAGATTTTAAAAGTAAATCAATTTTAAAATGGGAACATGTGCTTTGATATATTTGATCATTTTTATATTTCATTGTTCAAAATTGCTAATAATTATTTTCAAGGTGATTAGTTGTAGGTTCCATGGAAGAAGCTAGGGTTCCTAAGGAACAACCGCTAAAGGGGGTTTGAATTTTAATAGTCATAGAAGATACTAGCAAGAAATTATATTTCCTTTTGATTAAATGATCCTAATTCTAAATTTATGTTAAGAATCAAACATGTTTTTTAATTTTAAACATGACCGAGTATTAATATAAAACCTTAGCATAAACTTTATACACAATCAGGTATTAATCTAAAGCTTATGATCTTTTACAGATCTAACAATAATCTCTTATTTTTTTACTTTGATTTGACGGTGTGACAATCCTAAAATCTTTTAAAAAGGACATGTAGTTAATGATTTGGGCCTAGTAAATATCTCACAATTATATTTTGCTTAAAGGTTTTGATTTAATGGTGTGAATTAAATCTGACATCCAAAAGGACTTTAATAGCTATTAACCACTTGGGACTTGATCTGATGGTTCACATTGCCTCAAAAATTCTAATATAATGGTGTACATAAATTTAAAAGCCTCAAGATCTCTTGAAGGATTTATGCATGGAAATAATTCATTGGAGTAGAAATATTTTGTCTTAAAATTGACAGGTTCACTCTCGTCGTTTGACATCTGTGAGGGTGTATTTGATGGGACCAAACTAGTCAAATTTAACATGAGACAAAAATATTCTGTTGTCTTAAAATTTATAGGTTTTCCCCCATAATTTTATGTCTATGAAGATGTATTTTATGGGATCAAACAAATTAAATTTAAACTAAAACATCCCAAAAGCCTTAGGATCTCCCAAATGCTTTACGTGTGGCATTCATTTATTAGATCAATAAATTCCACTATCTTAAATTTGATATGTTTGTTCCTATCATTTGACATCTATGAGGATGTATTTGACATGAAATAACCTATCAAATTTAACTTAGAAAAAAATTTCAAAGCCTTATGAAAGGGGGCATTTCTAAAAAACCTTTTAATAAATTCCTAGCTTTCTATGAAGATAAGCTTAGTATATAAATATCTTAGCCTAAGTCATTTTGTGTTTTTTAAACATAAAATTCTAAATGACATTTTTAAACCTAAGATTTATATGATCATGTAACTGATTAAAAGGTAAGCATATTTCAATATCCAATGGTGATCACTTATTCAATGGATTTGATCCAATGGTGCATTGACCCTGAAGCCTTTTAGAAAAAAACATGTGGTTAATGATTTGGCCCTAGCTAAGATCCAATGGTGATTGCTTGCTCACTATATTTGATCCAATGATGTGATGAAGTTGAGGAATTTTTAAAGGCCTCATGAGCTTGACTCATGGCACAACCAATACTCTCAAATATCTAGAACCAATAAAATGCAAGGACCTAGATTTAGCTTTTCAAAGTAAAATAAAAGGTACTTTTGAAAACCAATGGTCACTCTTCAAATGGCATTTATGAATTTTGATAGAAAAGGGATGGAACCCTACCACATAAGCTCCATGTAAGTATGGATGATCTAAATGAAAGATATCTCATGATTGAAAACATAGAAGACATGATACTAAGGTTCCATCATATATAAGGTACATATGAGATCAAAGTTGGATGCTTTGGTCATTAAAGCCAAAAACCTTGAACCTTGTATAAAGAAGGCCAAAGTTAGTTTAATTGATTATGTGACACTTGAGATAATTGTGAATTGAATTCAAAGTAAGTACCTTAGTAAGAACTTTCATAGCTTTGCAACTATAATATGTTGTTATCAATGGCAGAAGACATGTAATAGATGAAGATTGAGGCAAAGCTTTATCTAACTTTAGATGGTGAAGGAAGGGTCTTTAGAGGCATAGAGTTAGATTAAACAACAATTAATTTACATTGAATTAGGAAATGGTCTAAATTATTCTTCTTTGTTAAGGAGTTGCAACTAATTTACTAAGAAAAAAGAGGAATGCTTCACTGTACCAAAGACATAAGGATTTAGTATCAATTCAAATGGTAGGCCTTCACCATGTAGCTATTAAACTAGAGGTAATGCATTGCATTAATCTTCTTGTTCCTATTTTAATTGACTATAGAATAGATGGAGAATTGATTATTATTGAATTATCAACAAAGTTACATGCATATCTCCCATGTCCTTTAAGACTTACTATAAGCTCCATTTGTCTCATGTCAATCTCCCTTCCTTGAGAGAATGGACAAATTCCAAAAACTTGGATTCAGTCCACTCAACTTAGTTAATCCAAGGTTCCCATGTTTTTCAGACCTCAAATGGTGAGATTATTATTTCCTAATTTAGGGAAGGTGTTAGGGTAGCTATGACTTTATTAAATAGATCCTTTGGTGCATCTTCTACTACTTATTTGAGTAAGGTCTAGGTATCTTATGTCCATTGCATGTTGGAGCAGAACTTAACCCCTCTTATTAGAGACTTAATAAGTTTCTTCTTGGACAAACAATTTACATCCATCAAGAGAAAGACTTCCAATCAATTCTTTATGATGTCTTACCTCTTGGATTCACTCCTAGCCTTTATTAATTTCCTTGGCATTCAAAATTGGTCCCCTGATGATAGATCTACCATTTATCACCATTATTCCAAATTATATATATTTAAATATAAGAATCACATGAAATTCATATGTGATGGTATTTTCCCAGTCATTTTTGAGGCAATCACTGGTATCCCTATGCCAAAGCTTCATCTTCTAATCAAAAGACAAGTAGAGACCATGGGGGATGTGTGGTTCTATCTAGATTGCACTATAATAAGGATAGAGGGAATCATGGTCTAACCATTTAGATTACCTATATATGTTCCCAGTAAGCTTGTAGAGAAATAAATTACTTATCAAATCATCCAAGGATTGGATTAGCACTACAAGAATAATAAAAAATCTCATGTTCATCCCTTTCCACTAGACATTGGAAGAATTTTAATCAAGGATTGGAAATAGTTGGAGATTATGATGGTGCATAAGAACTCTTTTGATTTCCAACTGAATGATCTTAAGATGTGGGACCATAATGATAGAGTAACTAACCATATTTAGGATAAAAATGTCCCAAAGGCTGATTACAAACATCAACTAGGTGTGGGAGATGGTATTTACACAAAGGCAAGGAACTTTGAAGAAGTCTTGTCTAGGGTTAAAAACTACAACATAAATTTAGAACATAGACTGGTCAAGAATAATAACCCTTTAGGGGAAATATGGAAATTATATCCTTTACAATATCATTTATTTCTAGGACCATCTAGGACTGCACATCAAGAGCCAACTATTGAGGGACTATCTTCTGAGCCTCAGCAGAGAGAATTGACAAAATTAGCCTAGGTTGGGAAACTTGAGGATGTAAAAGGAAAAGGTAAGGATGTGATTCAAGGGTCTATAATTAAGCATAAACCTAGTGAAGGTTCCCAAATTTAGGCATCCACACCAAGGCCTTCTTCCCCAATAGAGGTTTTTGCATGATTGATTTGGAAACTAGAGAAATAGTGGAAAGTGCCTTTATTAATATCATAGCTTCTTATGATTAGATAAGGAATAAGACCCATTTGAGCAAGTAGGCAAGGAATTGGTTCCATTGGGTAGTGGAAAGAGATAGGCAGAATTAGCCTTAGTTCCTCTGGATCTAAGAAAGAGGCCTAGGTTAATTTTCACTCATCCTACTAGTGAAATAAACCTTTTCAGTGATGAGAATCCTAATTATGGACCAACCATTCTTGATTGGTTTATTTATGGGAAGTTTTAGAAAATCCCATCTTATTCTCCTTCATTGTGTTTGACTCGAGTGGACATAGGTGTTCAGGATAATGTTAAGCCTTAGATTCAAGATATGTTCAACAAACAAGTAGAGAGAATCATCTAGATTCTTCATAACAAAGAAATCCAATTGGTTGGTACCCTAGGAGCCTCTGGGAGCTCAAATGTAGATATTATTAAATAACTATAGGTTAAATAATTTAACCCTCAAGTCTAATTTAATATAGATACATCAACTCTTGAGAGAGTAGAGACCAAGAAAATTACTGTTAGTAATAAGGAGTTCACCTTTCAGAAGGTGGAACTATATTCAATCTTAACTCCTATTATAGGGTAGGTAGTATGGGAGCATCCTATTTTTCAAGAAGATGTAGCTAGTATGGTAATAGTATAGCCAATAATGACCCTGGATGGAGTGTAAGGAATAAAGTAGAAGATGCTCACCTTGGAGAAAGAAAAACAATATTTGGAAGCTCAGGTCCTTTCAATTCTTAAGGATGTATTGAAATCATTGAATATATCCTTGATGGATGCATTTGAGAATTTGAAAAGCATCAAGTATAGATTGAATACTTTGGACCATCAAGATGAGATGGCACAAGTCTTAATCACCTAGTGGCAAAATTCTCAAGCTCAGATGGAGGAGCTTATCAAGGTGCATAAGACAAAGTAGGTATTAGACTTCAATATTATCAAACTTAGACATATGGACATATTCATGTAAATTTTGATAGATAAACAAGAGGATTTGATCACTTGGAGCAATGATGTTAAGGCCTTCATCAAGAAAGACATAGACTTGGTAAATATGATTGAGAAACTTTTGGGGAATCTATTAGATAACCCTTCTCAAACTACTACTATAGGCCTAATTGAGGATGAAGAATTCAAGTAGAGGGTTGGTACTCACATTAAAAGCATCAAAGATAGTAAAGGTCATTCAGCTAAGGACAACTAGAAGACCCTTACTACCATTATTTTTTAGGGATGCAAATTGTAGAAGCATAATGTATCAAGGAACTTTTATCTTGGGTAGATAGTGAATTTGACAAGTTAGAAAATAAATAAGAGGATTTTCTAATGAAGCCTATAGTGTATTTTGAGTTTATCAAGGAATAATACACCAAGGTGAAATACTTCTTCAGATAGGGCTAATTAAAGAGCCCACTAATGAAATTATTAAGAGAATTTTATTTTGTAAAGTATATGCTAGTTTGTTAGCATATACTCTTTCTTGTCATGTTGACATGTGACCTTCCACATTGTATCTTTATATTAAGGACAACTATCCTTATTCAAATGTTGATATTTTGAAAGTTAACTAGTTAACCACATATGTTTCTTATAAATAGGTAGATGGTTACCATTTGTAAGGAATATTTTTTGAGAAATTGATACCAGGAGCATTTAATAAAACTAAGGAATTCTAAAAATATTGTCTAGATAGTTTTGTTAAATGTCTATGCTATCTCTCAATTGTCAAAATTCTTGTTGAATTTGAATGATTCTTCTTGTTTTAAGTCACTTTATTTATCATATGGTAGTTAATTTGTGATGATTTATAGATTAAATATAAATATTTCAAGTATACTTCATTTTATTTTCTCTACATTTGGATGTACTTATGTTATTGAGATCATCATTGCAAAATTTTAAAGTAAACTTGGTTCTTACTTATGACTCATACTTTTCCTCTTAATCTTACCTGATTTGTGATGTAATTTGAGCTTATGTTGTTTTATAACATAAATTGGTTTAATATGTACTCAACCTAATTTGAATTTTGTTATAATATTTGATATGAAAACCTGTAATCATGTCTCTTCCTTCCTTACCCTTCATTTTTATTATTTTTTTTAATCAAGATTCAATCTAGCTTAAAGATCATAGTTAATAATCATTTAGTTTAACTTATGTGTCCTCAAAATTACTAAGTATTCAAATTGTGTAGACCCTGGTGGCTCTCAACCACTAAATCAAATAAATATTGTGGATAGTTTTCATACTTTGCTTCTATTTCACCACAGACAATCACTGAATAGTCATAAACAACAACTCATGCCATGGATTCTCAGAATCCTAAAATGAGAAGTGATCTTCAACACTAAGAGCACCTATGGTATAGTTTAAAGAATCAATTGGAGAAGCTTACTTGGTGCTAGAAGGAGGGCCTCATTAAAGATACTTAAAATCTTTCATGTGTATTTGGTCAAATATATCTATATTTTACATGATTATGTTTCTTTTAGCATAAATTTTGTAAAGATTGGTGACCTTTGTGGAAATACATCTTTTGATGCTAAGAATTTAATAATATTTGGAGTTAGGACAAGTTATTTTGTTCAAAATTGATAATTATTTGACAATAAGAGTTTTATTTGAGTCATAAGTTGTAAATATTGGTCATCTTTGCATAATTTAGTACGTCTTTAAACTCGTTTAGTTAAAGATTGATGTCCTTTGTCTTCTTATGAACAATTTTTTGAAAAGTAAGATTAATGTGCATATTATTTGTTATTATTTAGAAATTAATGTGTTACACCATGTTCTAAAATAGGATCCCTAATATTCAAGCTAGAATTACCAAGGATTAGGACCAAATCACATTCAGAGACTAAAGAACCCTTGCTATAACTCAAAATTCACAAAAGGAATAGAAAAGATAGAGGAAGATGTAGCTATTATAAAGTTTTACCATCATCACCTTTGAAAGGGATTTTTGTGTTTGATCTTCATCTAAGCATGGCATGGATTAGAATTTCCCCTATCAATATACCAGGTGTGGTTCATGATTTAACACGTAATAATGAAAAATATTTGCCAATATTTAGTCTAACTGGTATTAAAACTACTGAAGAACATGTTAAATCTTTCAAATATACATTAAGTTTATTAAATGTTATTCATGAATATATAGCTTGTAGGTTGTTCTTATTTACATTTAGAGATGTTATGTATGAATGGTTCCTTAATCTACCTAATAATTGTATTATCTCATGGAATAACTTTGGAACTATTTTTATTAATCAGTTTGGAAAGATCATAAGCCCTTGTGTCATCTATCATCAATTTACAACTATTAAGAGAGATACAAGTGAACCTATTAGGTCATTTAATGCTAGGTTTCAAAATATGTTTAGTTAGACCATGCACCCATATAAACATAATGAAGATTTAGCTTTGGAAGTTTATAAAGATGTTGTTGACCCCATGAATTTTGTGTTTTTGAAGAGAACCCTTTCACTTATTATCACTTTGGCTCAAGCATATTCTAAAATAGTGGTTATTAGTGACTAAATGCAACCCCAAGGATAGATGGATTATTCTATCCCAAATGTTAATCCTCAAATTCCTGAATTAAACCTTTTGCCAAATAATAACTAAAATACTCCAACATTAAACTAATTTCATGCTTTAAATGTGTTACCTATTAGTCATGTTACCCCTAATCAAAATTTATGTTTCTTAAGCCATCAAATTACCAATGGATTTCATGACAATGACCAAAAGGATTTAGTGCCTATCAAACACATTAATAGTAACCGAGGTCAAAACACTAAGGTTCCAAAAAATTGGAATGAGTCTATATTGAAAATCAAACAAAAGCTTAGTACTGATTTTCTATAATTGTAAAAACAAGTTGGTAATACTAATGACAATTCTGGAAGGAACTTCACTTTTCAAAAGTTCAAAAGGCCTAGGAATAGGTTTTAGAATGATAGTTTCTATAATAACAAAGCTAATGAGCCTTCTTATAGCAAAAATAATATGGATAAAAACCTCACTAATATTGCCTTACCAGATTACTGTAGGGTGCATTATATTTCCAAGCATGGTGAGATTGATTGAATTGAGTTTTGTTAAGCTTTTGAGGCTTTTCAAGAACTTGACACATTTGAAGTGGTTTCAAACAAATATGTTACTACAAATTCTTCTGAATCTAAACCATCTAACCAAGTACATATGGTGGAAACTTTTCAATTCCCTTTTCAAGAAGATAATGAGCTTGAAAATATTATTGAGGAGATTCAATCATTCCAATAATTTTTGAAGACATATCCTCTAAGAAATAGGGAACAAAAACAACCATTGACTACTTCTACCTATCACAATAATTATGGAACCCCTTTAGACACTATATCAAAGAATAATATTAAACCCCCTAGAGCAAGTTATTCTAGGCTAACTATTGATCCTCCAAGAAAACTTGGATACAATATTGTGGAGGATATGAAAAGGATTAAAGCCAATATCACTCTGCATGAGTTAACTCATATTACAGAATAAAGAGACTTACTTTTGGAATCTTTGTCCAAGAAAATTGGGAAGCCCCATAAGAATGATAGTGAAAATGTAATTACTCAAGTAATAAAAGTAGATTCTCCACCTTTTTTACTTACAATCAAAATATTTGGGAAGAATGTTCATAATTGTCTTTTAGATTTTGGAGCCTCAACCAACATTATGCTTGCTAGGATATGTGAATAACTTAGGTTAACTACAATTAAGTATGATAGGGTAGTCACTCAATTGGATAAATATAGAGTTAAGGTTATAGGAGAATTATTGAATTTGCATATACATCTAGATAGTGAACCCAAGGTTCAACAATTCATTGATATCCAAGCGGTAGAAATACCTAGTGCTTGTGGATTGCTTTTGAGTAGAGAATAAACTAAGGCTTTAAATGGCTATATGTCTACTAGTTTCTCTCACTTATGGCTTCCTTGGAAAGGTGTGAAAAATCAAATAAGAGTGGAAAGGGAACCTTAAATGAAACACATGATAATAGAATATAATGCTATTAATGAAAGGGTAAATTTCTTGGATTTTGATTTAGGAGTTTTCAATTTGGAAATTACAAAAGAACTAGTTTCTAAGAGTTCTTGTCAAATATTTGGTTTGTGTAAGCTATACATTGATGGTGCCAAGTGAAAATTAGGATTAGGAGTTGGTATTTTATTGATATATCCTTTAGAAAAATAGTACCATACGGCTTATAAATTACAATTTCCTTGCATCAATAATTTAGCTAAGTATGAGGCTTTCATACTTGGATTGTAGTTTGCCATTAAACATAAAGTTAAGGAGCTTATTATCTATGGAGACTCTAAACTTGTGGTTAACCAAGTGAGGAGTAAATACAAGTGTAAAGTGTCTTACTTAAATAGATATAAGTTTAGGGTGTGGGACATTATTGAATATTTTGATGCCTTCAACATCTTAGTTGTTCCAAGAGAAGAAAACAAATTTATTGATGAGCTTGCCTCTGTTATAGCTAATATCATGCCTAATCATGATTCTCAAATCATTAGTATTAATCTAGTACCATGTCCTTTAGTTCCTAATAATGTAAATCATTTCCAAATTTTCAATTATGATCAACAAATCATAGATTTCTTAACTAATTATGGAGCTTTTGAAGCTCACATTATTGATTAAACTTCTCATGAGAATGAAATTAATGATAAAATCATCCAATTAAGTGACAGTAATATACCTAAAGGGATGATTTCATTGGAAGGATTATTTGACATTGATAAGATTTTTGAGGCAACTAAACAACCAAAGGTAAATGGTAGAGATTATCATGTGATGAACCTTGGTCCACATGATCAGCCCCAAATGGTGAATATAGGGAAGGCTTACACTAAAATGGAAAATAGAAAAGCTAGAGAGGTTCTTACAAAATAAAATAATGTAATTGTTTGGTCTTATGAAAATTTGAAAATATTTGATCCAAGGGTCATTACTCATACTATACCTCTTCAAAAAGGTTGTAACCCTTTTAAACAAAAGCAAAGGCCAACCAACCCTATTTTAGAACACATGATTTTTAAATAAGTCAAGAAGCTATTAGATGAAAGTATAGTGTTTCCTATTAGACATTCCACTTGCATGGCAAACCTAGTTCTAGTCAGAAAAAAGAATGGAGAAATAAGATTGTGCATAGATTTTAGGAATCTAAATAGAGCATCTGAAAAGGATAATTATCCTTTACCTTCTCTGGACCAAGTTATCTAAAAAAATTAGGATCTTCCATGATGGCATTTTTTGATGGATTTTATGGATATAACCAGGTGCTTGTTGCTCCAAAAGATAGGATGAAAACATCTTTTACTACTAAATGGGGAACATATGATTATAATAGAGTACATTTTGGATTAATTAATGTAGGGAAAACTTTTCAAAGGGCCATGGACCATGCTTTCCAAAGTTTAGTGTGCAAGTGTATCATCATATATATGGATGATCTTATATTATTTTATAGAAATAGAGAGGAACATTTCATACATTTGAGACAAGTATTTGATAGATGTAAAAAGTATGGTGTATCTCTTAACCCCAAGACAAGTATATTTTGTGTCACTGAAGGAAAAGTTTTGGGACATATCATTACCAAATATGGGATTTTTATAGATATTGATAAAGTAGAGGCCATTTCTAAAATTGGGTTACCCAATAGTTTAAAATAGCTTATGTCATTCTTTGGAAAGATTGATTTTATGAGGAAGTTTATTTCAGGCTTCACTGATATTGTAAAACCTTTAAATGATATGCTTAAGAAATATGCTATAATTTATTGGAATGAAGAATCTAAGAAGCCCTTCATTGACATTAAGAAGGCAATCACTGAAGCTCCAATCCTCATAAGTCCTAATTTCTCAAATGATTTCTATCTATATTCATTTGATTCTAAGCATACTATGGCTATAGTGTTAACTCAAAAAGTTGATGAAAATGATCAACCCATAGCTTTCATGAACATCAAATTCAAAAATTTAGAAATGAATTATTTTATGATTGATAAGCAAGTTTATGCATTGGTAAAGTCAATAAAAAATTTCAAGCATTACCTCCTTATAAATAAGGTACATTCCATATTACTTAATCTAGCTATAAAGCTTATGTTGAGTCAGAATGAGCTCAGAGAAAGAAGAGGCAAGTGGATGGAAATTTTACAATAATATGATATAGAGATGAAAATAGCCAAATTAGTGAAATGTCAAGGTTTAGTTTAGATGATCTCTAGTATTGATAAAAAAATGCCATGTCATGCAAATAGATCAATAAAACTTCCAAGCCAATGAGTGGTATGACTCTATTATCCTTTTACTTGTCAATGGTGTTTGTCCTCCAAGATTTATAAGAGAATAAAAGAGATATTTGAGGCTCAAAGAAGTTCATTACCTCATCAAGAATGAAATATTTTATAGGAAGAACTTTGAGGGAATTTATTTGAGATGTGTATCCAAATAAGAAGTAGCTTGGATTATGACTACCTTCCATGAGAAGCTAGGAAGTGGACACCCTTCAGGAAGAACCATAACTCACAATATTCTCAAGGATGGATATTATTGGACCACCCTCTTCAAATATGCTTATAATCATGTAAGAGAGTGTCATTTGTGATAGATTTTTAGCACAAATTAGCCAAGGTAGCCATGCCTTTACAACCTATGATGGTGGATAAACCTTTTGCACAATGGGGATTAGACTTTATAGGAGTAATAAACCCCAATTATTCTAAAGTTCATAAGTATGTCCTAACTACTATGGATTATTTTACTAGGTGTACTGAGGTAGTAGCCACTAAGAAATGTAGATTAGAGGAGGTGATAAATTTCCTAGAGAAAAATATTTGTACTATATTTGGAAACCCAATTTATTTGGTTTGTGATAATGGATATGCATTCAGTTCTATTGAAATGATAGAATGGGCTTATGACCAAGGCATTGCACTCAATTTTTATTCCAATAAATACCCTTAAGGAAATGGTGTTTCTAAGCCCATAAATAAAAATTTGATGAAAACTATCAAAAAATCTATTGAAGATAGACCTAAAACATGGCATAAACTTCTTAAGTTTGCATTATGGGTAAATCAAATTAGGAGAAAACAAGCTCTAAAGGCCTCACATTTTTTGTTGGTATATGGTCAAGAACCCATCTTTACCATAACCTTGAAGTTTTATATGTTCACATTCATGCAAGAATACATGGAAGATAGTTAAGAAATTGCTAATTCTTGGTTGTTAAACATTATTCAAATGGAAGATGCTAGATAAAAGGCATTTATAGACTTTAGTAGGCACCAATCAACCATGAAAAGATAGTTTGATAAAATATCTAAAGTAAAGGTGGTTAGGTAGGGAGATATAGTCCTTCTTTGGGATAAAGCATCAAAACCTAAAGGAAAACATGGTAAATTCACCCCATTATGGATTGTCCCATACCAAACTGTAGAAATCTTGGGTGATAATATTTTCAGGCTGAAAGATCTCCAAGGAGTAGAGTTCACACTGCCTACTAATGGACAATATCTCAAAAATTACTATATTTCTATCCCACTGAGGGTCTTCATGGAATAAATATGTAAGATTGTTAAAGTTAGAGTAGGTACGCTAGTTAGTTTCTTTTCTTGGTTTATTTTTTAATTTTTCTTGTTGGGTTTGTATATATTTGTTTATTTATGTTTTGTTTTCTTTTTTTGCTTGGTGGTATTCCTTGATTTTGGTATAATCTTGGGGGTATTATTGTTGATTTGGAAATTGCTTAAGAAAGTGTGGGTGAATTTTAAAAAATGTGAACATCAGGTCACAATAAAGTATCGTGAAGAAACCAATGGCACTGGTATAGATTGGTATATGAACTCAATTTCTTATAAAGATTTAAATCTTATTCTAAATTAAAACTTTGTTTTAATAAGAGTCATATGTATATGATGTTAATTTAGTTTGTTTACTCATATTCATGCTTATACTTAAAACATATCCTTGTTATGAACTCAAGTTTCAATTAAAGGAGATTATTCTAAGGCCAAAACATTTGATCAAATCCCTAAACTTGGCTAATCTAGCTCCTAACCTTTGTTGGAAACAAAAAATGATGATACAAAAAAAAATATTATTGTCAAATCAAAAGCTTCTAAAGCAAAGGTGATTCAGGTAATCTCCATTGCGGATATAAATGCCTAGTTGTTAGTGGAGCAAGACCTTGAGTGGAACCAAAGGTATCTCTGTCAGGGCTATAGATGCCTAGCTAGAAGTAGAGCAATGCCCAAGCCTCCTTTGAACTAAGAGTTTTTATTCTCAAAGAATATATAAAATGCTCAAAATCAAATGCAATGGACCAAAAGGTCATGAACCCATACATTATTTCTTAAAGTTCATGACAAATAGTAAGTGGAATCAAAGTACAAACTGCATGTTTATGTTCTAATATATAATTTTAGATTTTATACATAAGGATCTTGTTTCAATTTAAGGTTGATTCATGAAAGAGCATATGTATAAATGGGATATAATGTTCATGAATAATTTTAAACTAGAGTCTTGTGTTCTAAAATATTTCTATTTTTCTCCTATGAGTCACCATTTGTTGAGACCAACACCCCTTATCTTTCTTTTTTGAAAGGAGGACCCCTGTATTTATTTCCAAAAAGTCTGTATTCTGGATTGAATGTGAAGAGTTATCTTATTGTGGATTTTAAAAGTAAATCAATTTTAAAATGGGAACATGTGCTTTGATGTATTTGATCATGTTTACATTTCATGGTTCAAAATTGATAATAATTATTTTCAAGGTGATTAGTTGTAGGTTCCATGGAAGAAGCTAGGCTTCCTAAGGAACAAACCCTAAAGGGGGTTAAATTTGAATATTCGTGAAGATAATAGTGGGAAATTTTATTTCCTTTTGATTAAATGATCCTAAGTCTAACTTTATATTAAGCTTCAAATATATATTTTATTTAAAACATGATTGAATATTAATATAAAACCTTAGGCTAAACTTTATAAATGATCGGGTATTAATCTAAAGCTTATGCTCTTTTATAGATCTAATGGTAATCACTTGTTTGTTGATTTTGATCTGATGGTGTGAAAATATTGAAGTATTTTAAAAAGGAAATGAAGTTAATGATTTGGGCCTAGTAAATATCTAATGATGATCATTTGCTCAGAGTTTTCGATCCAATGGTGCGAATTAAATCTGACACCCAAAAGGATGTTAATAGTTGTTAACCACTCAGGACTTGATCCAATGGTTCACACTACCTTAGAGGTTCCAATATAATGGTGTGAATTGATCTGAAAGCCTCAATATCTCTTGAAGGATTTACACATGGCACTCATTCATTAGACCATAAAGATTTTATTATCTTAAAATTGATAGGTTTGCTTTCATCATTTGACATCTATGAGGATGTATTTAATGGGATTGAACCCATCAAATTTAACATGAGATAGAAATATTATATTGTCTTAAATTTGATAGGTTCTCCCCCATCATTTGAAATCTATGAGAATGCATTTGATGAGACTGAGCCCATAAAATTTAAACTAAACAATCTTGAAAGCCTCACGATCTCCTGAAGGCTTTACACATGGCATTCATGTATTGGATCAATAAATTCAACTATCTTAAATTTGATGAGTTTTCTCCCATCATTTGACATCTATCAAGATGTATTTGATGGACTGAACTCATCAAATTTAACTTAGAAAAAATTTTAAAATCCTAATCAAAGGGGGCATTTATAATAAGCCTTTTAAGAAATTCCTAGCTTTTTACGAAGATAAGCTTAGTATATAAAGATCTTAGACTAAGTTATTTTGTGTTTTTTAAACATAAAATTCTAAATGAAATTTTTAAACCTAAGATTTATATGATCATATAACTAATTAAAAGTTAATCATCTTGTAGGATCCAATGGTGATTGCTTATTCACTAGATTTAATCCAACGGTGCATCAAGCATAAAGCCTTCTAAAAAAAGCATGCAGTTAATGATCTAGCCCTAGCTAAGATCTAATGGTGTTAATTTTCTTGATAGATTTGATCCAATAGTGTGATGAAGTTGAGGAATTTTGAAAGGACTCATTATCTTGACACATGGCACAATCAATAATCTCAAAGATCAATAACCAATGTAATGTAAGGACCTAGATTTAGCTTTTCAAAACAAAATAAAGGGGAATTTTGAAAACCAATGTTCACTCTTTAAATGGAATTTATGAATTTTTACATGAAAGGCATGGAACCCTACCACATAAGCTCCACATAAGTATGGAAGATCCAAATGAAATATATCTCATGATTGAAAACACAAAAGACATGATAGTAAGGTTCCACCATATCTAAGGCACATATGAGATCAAAGTTGGATGTTTTGGTCATAAAAGCCAAAAAACTTGAACCCTCTATAAATAAGGCCAAAATAAGTTAAATTGATTATATGACCCTTGAGATAATTATGAACTAAATTCAGAGCAAGTGCCTTAGTAATAACTTTGATAGCTTTGCAACTACAATACAGTGTTATCAATGGCAATAGGTAGGCAATAGATGAAGATTGAGGCAAAGCTTTATCTAACTTCATATGGTGAAGGAAGGATCTTTAGAGGCACAAAGTTAGATTTAATAGCATTGAATGTACATTGAATCAAGAATTGGTCTGAATTATTCTTCTTTGTCGAGGAGTTGCAACCAATTTACCAAGAAGAAAAGAGGAATGATTTAGTGTACCAAAGATATAAGGATTTAGTATCAATTCAAATGGTAGGCGTTCACCATGTGGCTACTAAAATAGAGGTGATGCATTGTATTGATATTTTTTTCCTATTTTCATTGACTATATAATAGATGGAGAATGGATTATTCATGAATTATCAACAAAGTTGCATGCATATCTCCAATTTTATTTGAGACTTATTATAATCTCCCTTTGCCTCATGTCAATCTCCCTTCCTTGAGAGAATGGACAAATTCCCAAAACTTAGATTCAGTCCTCTCACCTTGGTTAATCCAAGGTTCCTATGTTTTTAGGACATCAAATGGTGAGATTACTATTGCCTAATTTAGGGAAGGTGTTAGGGTAGCTATGACTTTATTAAATAGAGCCTTTGGTGCATCTTATACTACTTATTTGAGTAAGGTATGGGTATATTATGTCCATTGCATGTTGGATTGGAAATTAACCCCTCTTATTGGAGACTTAATAAGTTTTTTCTTGGCCAAATAATTTATAGTCATCAAGAGAAAGACTTCCAATCAATTATTTATGATGTCTTACCTTTTGGATACACTCCTAGTCTCTATTAATTTCCCTAGCATTCAAAATCGGTCCCTTGATGGTAGATCTACCATTTCCCATCATTATTCCAAATTAAATATATTCAAAATCAAGAATCATATTCAATTCATATGTGATGCTATCTTCCCAGTCTCGTTTTAGGCAATCACTAGTATCCTTATGCCTAGGCTTCATCCTCTTATCAAAAGACAAGTAGAGAATATGGGGGATGTGTGGTTCTATCCAGATTTCACTATAATAAAGATAGAGGGAATCATGGTCCAGTGATATAGATTACCTATATATGTTCCCATTAAGCTTACAGAGAAATAAATTGCTTATCAAATCATCCAAGGAATAGATTAACACTATAAGAAGAATAAGAAATCTTAGGTTCATCCCTTTCCACTGGATATTAGTAGAATTATAATCAAGGATTGGAAATAGCTAGAGATTATGGTGGTGTACAAGAACTCTTTTGATTTCCAACTAGATGATATTAATATGTGAGACCCCAATGATAGAGTGGCTAACCGTATTTAGGATAAAAATTTCCCAAAGGTTGAGTATAAACATCAACTAGGTGCGGGAGATGTTATTTACACAAAGGCAAGGAAATTTGAAGAATTCTTGTCTAGGGTTAAAAACCATAACATAAATTTGGAACATAAGCTATTCAAGGATAATAAGCCTTCAAGACAAATACGGTAGTTACATCCTTTACAGTATCATTTGTTGTCAGGACCCTCTGGGATTGCACATCAAGAGTCAGCTATTGAGGGACATTCTTCTAAGCCTTTATGGATAGAATTTACAAAATCACCCTAGGTTGGGAGACTTGAGGATGTAAAAGGAAAAGGTAAGGATGTGATTCAAGGGTCAAAAATTGAGCATAGACCTGGTGAAGGTCCCTAAATTTAGGCATCCCCACTAAGGCCTTCTTCCCTAATAGAGTTTATTAGCATGATTGCTCTGGAAACTGGATAAATAGTAGAAAGTGCCCTTATTAATATCATAATGTATTATGGTTTGGATAATGAAGAAGACCCATATGAGGAAGTAGGCAAGGAATTGGTTCCATAGGGTAGTGGAAAGAGATACGTAGAATTAGCTTTCATTCCTTTAGCTCCAAGAAAGAGGCCTAGGTTAACTTTCACTTACCCTACTAGTGAAATAAACCTCTCCAATGATGAGAATCATATTTATGGACCAGCCATTCCTGATTGGTTTATTTATGGGAAGTTGTAGAAAATCCCATCTCTTTCTCCTTCACTAGCTTTAACTCAAGTGGAAATAGGTGTTTAGGATAATGTTAAGCCTTAGATTCAGGATATGTTTAATAAACAAGAAAAGAGAAGCATCTAGATTCTTCACAATAAGGAAAGACAATGGTTTGGTACCTTAAGAGCACTTGGGAGTTTAAATGTAGAGATTCTTGAAAAACCAAAGGTGAAAGAATTTGACCCTCAATTCTAACTTAATCCAGATACATCAACTCTTGAGAGAGTAGAGACCAAGAAAATTACTATTATTACTGAGGAGTTCACCTTTCAGAAGGTGGAACCATTTTTAGGCTTAACTCATATTCTAAGGTAGGAAGTAGGGGAGCATCCTATTTTTAAAGAAGATTTATCTACTATGGTAATAGCCCAATCAACAATAACATTAGATGGAGTGCAAGGAATGAAGTAGAAGATTCTCAACTTGGAGAAAAAAAACAAGATTTAGAAGTTTAGGTCCTCCTTTCAATTCCTAAGGATGTATTGCAAGTGTTGAATATATCCTTGATGGATGCATTTTAGAATTTGAAAAGCATCAAGTCTAGATTGAATGCTTTGGGCAAGCAAGTTGAGATGGCATAAGCCTTAATCACCCAATGGTAGAATTCTCAAGCTCAGATGTATGAACTCATCAAGGTGCATAAGATAAAGTAGGTATTAGAATTTAAGATTATCAAACTTAGACATATGGACATCATGGAAATTTTGATAGATAAACAAGAGGATTTGATCACCTAGAGAAATGATGTTAAGGACTTCATCAAGAGAGACATAGAATTGGTAAACCAAATTGAGAAACTTTTGGGGAATCTATTAGATAACCCTTATCAAACCATTATTATAGTCCTGATTGATGATGAATAATTAAAGCAGAGGGTTGGTACTCATATTCAAATCATTAAAGATATCAAAGGTCATTTAGCTAAGGATAACTAGATGATCCTTGATACCATTACTTTTATAGGGAAGCAAATTATAGAAGCACAATGTATTAAGGAACTTGTATCTTGGGAAGATAGTGAATTTGACAAGTTATCAGATAAAGAAGAGGATTGTCTAATGAATCTTGCATTGGATTTTGATTTGATCAAGGAATAATAAACCAAAGTGAAAGACTTCCTTAGACAGGGCCAATTAAAGGCCCACCAATGAAATTCTTAAGATGATTTTATTTTGTAAAGTTTATGTTATTCTGTTAGCATATACTCTTTCTTGTCACGTTGACATGTGACCTTACACATTATATCTTTATATTAAGGACAACTATCTTTATTCACATGTTGATAATTTGAAAGTTAACTAGTTAACCACCTATGTTTCTTATAAATAGGCAAATGGTTACCATTTGTAAGGGAGAATTTTTGAGAAATTAATACCAAGATCATTTAATGTCTATGCTATCTCTCAATTGTCAAAATTTGTGTTGAATTTGAATGATTCTTCTTGTTATGAGTCACATTCTCTATCATATGGTAGTTGATTTATGTTGAATGCTAGATTCACTATAAATATTTAAATTATACTTGATTTTATTTGCTTTGCATTTGGATGTACTTATGTTATTTAGATCATAATAAGAAAATTTTAAAGTAAACTTGGTTCTTACTTATGATTCATACTTCTCCTCTAAATCTTACCTAATTTGTGATGTAATTTGAGCTTATTCTATTTTATAACATAAATTGGTTTAATGTGTACTCAAATTAAGTTAAATTTTGTCATAATATTTGATATGAAAACCTATAATCAAGTTTCTTCCTTCCTTAGCCTTCCTTTTTCTTATTTTTTTAATCAAGATTCACTTTAGCTTAAAGATCATTGCTAATAATCATTTAGTTTAACTTCCATGTCTTCAAAATTACTAAGTATTCAAATTGTGTAGACCTTGGTGAATCCCAACTAGTAAATCAAATAAATATTGTGGATAGTTTTCATACTTTGATTCTATTTCACTATAGACAATCACTGAATAGTAACAAACTACAAGTCATGCCATGGATTCTTAGAATCCTAAAATGAGAAGTGTTCTTCAACACTAAGAGCACCTATGGTATAGTTTGAAGCATCAACACATTCAACACACCAATATCCTTGAATTCTCCTTGGTTTCAAAATTCTTGATTAATCTAGCTTTATTTTTTAGAGAATATTAAACATCATCTTAACACCAAAATATCCCACTATCTTGTTGACTGAGACAACACAGTCAACTAGGCTTTGCCTTAGAGAGGTGGTACCTTAGGATTATTTACATGAGTTAGGACTTAAAGATAGTTCCTAATCTTTCTTAGATCATTCTAAAATGGAACTCATGCATACTCTCAATCATTCTCACTTGAGTGCCCTTAAAAATCTTCAACACACCAAAATAGCTCTCTATTTACCTTATTTGCTATAGGTGGGCATTTAGGGACCTATACAGACTAAGAGTGGTCATATGGGAACATTATACCACTTCTAAAATTATATATATTATAATTTAGATCATGAATGCCATCTCCATCATTAAAACCATTCAAGTATGAAAACTAGCCTAGTTTTCCACCTAGAGGAGTGAGTGGTCTCTTTTGACTCAAGCCTATAGAGGATACTAGTTGTTTTAATGTCTCCATTGATAATTTTGAGCCCTAAAAACACCATTATATATTAATCATCATTTATTAAAACGTGGACTATCTCTTTTCTATGCTATAGGTTTCAAAGTCCACCTATCTAGGTTTTTTAACTCTCCATGGTAGACATGTTAAACAACATCCAAAAATCCTTAGGACCTCTGTTCTACTCCTTTTGGGAAAAAGGTTCTTGAACTTAGTCATGAGTTTCAAACATGATTTCACATCTTTCCTTTCCCATTTTTAAACTTTAAATAGGTTGTAAATGGTCCACCACATGTTAGGGCTTGTAAATATCTTTATCACATTTTCAAATCTCACATTAAAAACTTGTATAGCCCTAAATTACTACCTGTAGGTAGTCATTAGTATGCATAGGCAATAAAGTTAATTTGGGTAGTGTACAACATATCATTGTTTATGATATTCTATATATTCATAAATTTTATCAATACATTATTCATGTTAAATACCTAAAAAGAGTTCCAAGACCTTTTATACAATGTGGATTTGAACTTCATAGCACATGTAGGTGCATATTCATGGTGATTATGTGAGGGTGTCTCATGTGACTGCTCAGTCACTCTTCTTTGCAAGCACTTTGAAGGTTTGATTCACCACTCTATGATGTTAGGGAACACACCAAGACCTATAAAACTTTAATATAATCTTTTGAACATGGCATAAAGGTTTCAAACATATGATTTCACATCTTTCTTATGTGTGATAATTATAGGTTAGACTGGTTATATGGTATGATATGTGATGGAAAAACATGGGGATGCTTTGGATAATGAGGTTTAAAGTTTATAATAATGAGGAGGAACTTTAAAATATATAAATAAAACTAACCCAACCACATAGAACTATTGACAAAGCATAAAACTCCTGAAAAAGGTCAAAACTACCCATAACTTAGAAAATTGTATCTTCCTAAAAATTAAGATGATTAGCATATTAAAACCACATTAAAAATTAAAAAAATGTTGGTAGCATTGGATAAGGAAGTCAACATGCTTTGTAAGTGATATTATCAATTCAATTATATAGAATCTCCTAAACAAGACCAAAACCTGAAGGGTGCATAGATTGATAAGTAGATTTACACAATCAACATTAAACTCATGGTTCATAAAGCATAGTTGATAAGTATCAAAATTATTGATATTAAATTAATTTCTATAAATTTATAATACACCTGAATATTTTTTATGTTGAAACTACTTATGTTGATCGTACCAAACAAAAACTTGTAAGCCACTTTAGTGTGTCTAAAAGGTGAAAAGAGAGTAAAATGGTTTTTAGTATGAAATGACATCTCCAAATCAAACAAAATTTTTTATTGAGATTTGGGAAGCTGAAGAGTCACATTTAAATATTTTCCAACTAACACACATCCCAAGGAGGGTGTATAAGTGTTGTTTTCTCCCTTTTTAGCAAGAAAACTACCTTTTCTTTGAACAACCTACCAACTTTCAATTAAAAATAGTTATAAAAGACTTATAATGACACATGTAGCATGAAATGATGTTTTTACACTTTCACATGTCCTAATAAACCTATACAAATCATTAAATGCACCTTTTTGACCCTTAAAATGACCCAAAATGATAAATGGACCTAAAAACTAATTGACCAAAGCTAGTACAAAATTAATTGGCATTAATTAATATATGATTCACCTCATGACAAGATATTATACCCCCTTTGGACAAGTAATGTTTTTACCTATAGGTTCCCTAATTTGACTAAAAAGTCAAATTTGGTCAACAAATTGGTGACTCATAGGGGTAGTATGCATGTTATACTAACAAGACCAGTAGCCTTATCAGTCCATTAAGCTTATGGAGTCATCTAAGGACTGAGACAAACAATAAAACCTTTGCACATATACCATAAAATTGACCAAGATAAGACAACTAATGGCTACCTCAATCACACAAAGAAAAAGACACACACAACAAATAAAGTAAACACATAAGAGACACACATGTGCTCTAAGCACTTAGGGGAATTATGAAATAACCTATTATGCATAAATAGTAACTAAACATAACTTCTTTCCTAGATCAAATGGAGAAATTATTGAATCGTTCTCATGGTGAGATAAAACAAAGTGCCAAGTATGTTTATCTTTGGATTAAATGCTTTATGGATCAGACCTCTTCCTTGGCACTTCAATTGATCTAATTTCAAGTAAATCATAATTAAATAGGTCTTTAATGAATACATATTCCTCTTGAACATGTTCATGTATGTCATACTTTTTCCCACTCTTCACCTCATGATCAACTTGTATATCCTTAATAGGCATGGCTTCAAGGAGTAGTTTCATGTTCCTTAGAAGATTGAGGCCAATAGAAGCTTATTCCATCCTTCAAGAGGTGATGTGTTTCTCCCAAATAATTGATAGGGTGGTATCCAATCTTGATTACTTTAAACATGTCATCATCAAATGTGTATGCTTCTTGAAAGGATAGATTTAAAATATTGTTTTCCCTCTGTATACTTACTTGAGTACCAATGTCACCTTCTCCATCTTTGACTAGCTCATAGCCTCCTTGAAGAGGAGTATAAATTTCCCTAATGACTTCAAACAAGTCATCTAAAGACTGATTAATAATTTTTCCATGTTCATTCATGGTATATTGAAAAATGATGAAATTATTGATGATCATTTCTTCCTCTTTGGAAAAAAAACATCCTTTCTCATCAACCCAATCTGAAATCTCTACACAAGAAGTCTCATTTTCTTCATCTTTGATCAGATCATCTTCAAGTGCTAATTCCTTTATCTTGATCTCATGAGACTCTCTCAAGGATTCCACTTCTATATGGCTGGCTTGAAAGTGTTCTCCCTTCTTGATAGTACATTCCACTTCAAATATGGAGGCAAAAGCTTGTGAAACTCCCTTTTGTTCACCAAAGGGAGTCCTTATGGTGATTTATCTCTCATAAACACTCATGAGGTATTCTTTGTTAGCTATGAGTTGAACATGTTCCTCTTCTTTTGCTTTTCTCAAGATATGTTATTCAACACAAACATAACATTCTTCATCATCAACCAAGCAAAGAGATTTAACACAAGAACTTACCTTCTCTTCATCACCTAATAACTCTTGAGGGATTTAAAATTGAATTTCAACAATCATAATCTGATCTCTTTTGTCAAGGGTTGTAAGATATTCAACCTCATTCATGGTGATGTCAAGACTAGGCATCATGAAATCATGTGATCTAATGAGGCTTCTAAGGAGGTAAGCTTTATTCAAGAAAGAATTATCTTTCCTTATCAACTAGCTACTCCTTTTTTGGTTCTCACACCATAGGTACATCAAGGAAAAGGGTAATGGGATGATGAAAAAATAACTTGTTGGTACAGGTGGAACATAGAGTTCAAAATCAGATTGAGAATACAAGGTAGGAGGCTCTTTGGGAGATGGGATGTGTTTAGGCATATGATCTTCTCTTTGGTATAAACCTTCCATCACACCTTGATTTAGTATCTTCATCTTTGTCTATAGATCCTCTATTTTATTAGATAAGTTATCTTGGAAAAGGTTTTCTCTCAGATCATAGGAATCCTCATGAGCACATTGAATGCATGAGGTCTACCACAAAACACAAGAAGCTTCTTGAGGAAGGGTGGGAGGGACTTAAAAAAAATCAAATCCATTTTTTAATTCACACTCTTTGATAATGCTTCCATATTATTTCTTTCCCCATGACTATATTATTTTTATCTAGCTAGGATATTCCAATTAGATGTCTTCTCAATTTCACACTCTTGACCAAGAATTTTCTCCTTCTTTCCCCATGACTCCACTATCCTACTCCAACTTAGGAAATTGAATTATGAGTCTCATTTTTAGGTGGTGGGGATGCAATGTGAGAGGTAAATGAGTGTTTGAACTCCACTTCCTTTTCTTCCAAAATGGATTATTGAATATGTACATTAGCCAATCTAATTTGCCTATCAAGTTTTTCTTCAAACACAAGGTTTATCTTTTCAACTCTCTCCTTCAATTGATTAGGAAAGGGATGACTTTGATAGACTTGATTTGGCTCATGAGTAGGGGTCATGTATGGCTGATAGGGAACTTGGGGAAGTGGGTATGAAGGTTGATAGACTTATTAAGGCTACCTCTCATGAATGTTTAGCTTCTCTTCCAAAGATGCAATCAAACCACTCAAATTTAACATATCACTCGTGAGCCTTTACCAATTGGCTCTTTCAATAGGTAGCCACTCTTTCTTGACTAACTCTAATGCATTTCTCACTTTATAGACTGAATGATTAGGAATCCTTTGACCACATCCCCTTAGAGTATCAAGCTCTAACATATACCTTTCATATCCCAAAATTCCTTGTTTGAAGGTGGATATGGGCTCATTAGAGAAAGGATTAGGTTGACTAGGAACAAGACATTGAGAAGGTTGGCTATAGAAATAGTAAGGATCATGTATGGGATAGATATGATCATATTGAGGCTAATGAAATTCATATTAAGGATGGTAAGGGTCATGAAAATATTGACCAAGGACTTGTTCATATTGATAAGGATTGGGATAATTTTAAAATGTCTCACCAACTTATGCAAACAAGAAATCAACAAAAAATTTAGCCATAGATATTCATTGAAATCAAGAATACAAAGTAACATATTACCATAAATATTTAAAGGATAACCTAGGATATTTGACCAACTGATATGTCTTCAGAGTTGTCATTAATGCTTAAAAATATGCCTCTAAAGGTTGATTGTTAAGAGAAAACACCAAAAATCTCTCAATATATTAGAAAAAGAGTCCCATGGGGTGTGCCAAAAACTTTTATCACTTGTATTTTCATGGAGATGCAAAGCACTCCTCATCCAAGTGGAATAATGGAATCACCTCTAGGTTTTTGGGCAGCCTAAGGAATGATGTGAATCTCTAGATAGGGCTAGCTCCCTTGATGTACCACTTAAGATTGAACCTATAAATAAACTTAGGGGTGAAAATGGATAAATGTAAATAAAAAAATAGATATAAATAAGGTGATACACCAAATTTACTAATGACTTCCAACCATATGTATGCTACACTGGAAATTAAAAGACAAATTAAGCATACACTCTCTAATCTATGTCTTCTTGTATCAATATTATATTATGGGGTTATGGATGAATGTGAAAAGCTAGGAGTATTAGACAAGAGGCCTGTATTAGCAATAATGAAGAGCCTAACTCACTTAAAATTTGACATTTCTTGGAACACATCACATGCCCTACAAGAAAAAGCTACAAATAGGTGAGAGAATGTGACAACTTGATAAGGAATCCATAGTCTTCACTATGAAAATCCAACATTAAAGGAACACAAAATAAGTATATTCATGTAATATGTAACACTTAGTCATTTTATTGATCAAAAGGTATACAAATGAGTAGGGCTTTTCCATACTCAGGTGGAGCATCCAATATAATGCCAAAATAGCTAACTCTTGTAGAGTTAGAGAGAGAGAGAGAGAAAAGAAGAGAATTCCAAGGGTCATAAGGATAGTTTTAAATATGAAAAAATAAGTTATAAATGCATGATAAGAATTTATTTTTTGAACCATGTAAGGTTATGAAGTAAAACCATTAATTCAAGTCATCAAAGTTATGCAAAATGGCATAAAATTCCTTTCGCATAGAAACATTACCTTCATGATTGGGGTTATTTTAACATACCATAACTAATTATTAAAAGGATAAATTATTTTAATTATTGTTAAGAACATCATACATGCCTCTCCATTCATTGATTTCATGTTTGGTCTTCTAGAATCACTTGAAAGTGAGCCATCATCATCAGTTGTCTAGAAAACTACTCTTCCATGCACCTTGCACACTTAGCATTCAAAATGACTTTAGTTTTCCATGAAAATATATAAAAGGAATTGTTTTACATGTTTCAATACCCTCCATTTTCTTTTAATCATCATGCAAGTTTTAAAAATAGTTCAAGTGAAGCCTTTCACCCCTCTCACTAGCTTGTGCAATATGCCAGTTTTGACTAGCTAAATTATAGGACCTATTTGAGTAACTTAAGGAAATTTTAAAGGAATTAAACTTAAATTTGGATTTATATTAAATCTAAATATTTCCATTCATGTGATTTTAATCTCTTGAAAATTCCTACAACCTGTAAAACATGTAAAATAGTGAGAAAACCCCTGTTTCTACCCCCATCTGTACAAGTACATATAAATATATATCATTTGAGGGATAATTAGAGAGTTATATAAAACATAAAATCATAATTTTATGAAAAATATTCCATTTTATTTCATGTCCAAGCTCATTTTCCCAAACTGGTCCTAGTTGAGGGTTTAGTAGGGTTTTAGGCCTATTTTTGGTCTTAAGATTAGTTCATAGAGATCCAAAGTCTAACCTAAAAAAATTTTATAAAAATATGATATATAAGGACCCTATTAAACCCAAATAACTAATTTTTATCCCATACAAAACCTTATCAAATATATGAGAAATTAAAGTCCTCTTATTGAGATTGTTCCCTTGTTTCCTGCAAGTTTAGTGTTTTTTTTAGCTTAAAAATGGCTCTCTTGATGCTTTGTCTACACTCCAATGGTTTTATCACATATAATTTTTCTTCCAAAACATATCCAAATATATATTTATGTTCATCTTACATGACAAGTAGAAGTGACCCTCCATTTGACCTCTAGGCCTAGGTATGTTTATTAAGTTTGTTTTAACTTTCAAGTTCAAAATGGCCTTTCATGGTTTTAATTGAATTTTTATGGTTAAAAAAAAATTTATCCACCCAATAAAAATTATTATATGAATTTTTAAGCTTACCTAGGTCTATAATTTATGGTGACTTCTCATTTGGATGTTAGGCTTGCACCTTGCTTAACTACCCTGTCTGCAATTTATGGTGTTCAGACCTTCATATTGACATCCATCCTTTTGTGTAAGGTTTTACATGATTAATTATTTTTATATAATATTTTAATATCATTTTTAAATTTCTATTTGTATTTTTACCTCATTTTCTTACCTTGCTCATCAAAACTATCAATTTCAAGCATGAGGAGAGTGCCCTCTATCTGAGACAAAATAGAGGGCATTCCCTTGTCTCCTAAAAAAAAATTAAAAACGTGAGAAGCTTCCTAAATAGGTAATTATTCTATTCACAAAATTTAAAATCCATACTAATTAATTTTAACCTTCAATCATCTTAAAACTCAAAAAAAATCCCTCAATGGTAGACTATGTAGGATGTTTTTAGAATGGACTAGGTTTATTTGATCAAGGTCATTTCCTGTGATGGATTTTATTTATATCCATTTTATAATATAAAAAAACCTTTATAAATTCATTTTGGAGTGAATCCTGACTTAATTAAACCTTTTGGCCTTTCATACCCTTCACATTATTTAATCCTCAGGACTAATGTACTCTTCTTAACTATGTTTCTACCTTTTAGATTATTCCTATAGGTATGAGTGCATGATTTTACCTTGGATACAATATATATAATCAAAATATTATATTTTATGAATATTTTATACTTTTTTATTTTATTTTACACCCTTATTAGTCATTCTTCATCATCTTAAACCTTAACATGCTCATTGCTTGCATTACAGTCACCTAGTTAACTGTAGGTGTTGATGTATGTTTAGATTTAAAGGTTAGTAATTAATATATCATATACCTCAACATGAGTCATTTGGAAACATATTTTACATATTTATATCATTTTTTTCCACCTTGTTTCATTTTCATGTCTTACTCACCCTAAGAACACCTCCATTTCCCTTTGATTGAGATGCATGTTTGTTGACCCTACCTATAGATTTCATGAGATTATTCTTAGGTTTATCATGGTATGTGTGGAACTATCATGAAATATTTGAGGTTTTAATTTTTTTTTTTCACTTTATACTCATTTATATGATCTTGGGGTTTACAAACTGTGATCTCTTGTTTAAAATGAGACACCCCTGCTAGACTAAGACATACCTTATCATGTAGGTTACCTTACATCATGAAAATTTGTGTTAGATGTGTGAAAATTTTACATGAATTATAATTGGTTTAAAAATGATTTATTAAACTATATTTTTTTGGAGAACCTTAAACATCATCTTAACACCAAAATAGCCCACTATGTTGTTGACTGAGACAACATAGTCAACTAGGCATTGCCTTAGAGAGGTGGTACCTTAGGATTATTTACATGAGTTAGGGTATAAAGATAGTGCCTAATATTTCCTATATATTTCCAAAAAATAACTCATGAATACTCTTAATCATTCTCACTTGAGTACCCTTAAATATATTCAACACATCAAAATAACTCTTTGTTTGCCTTGTCTACTATAGGTGGGTATTTAGGGATCTGTGCAAATTGAGAGTGGTCATATAGGAACATGATACCACTTATAATAAAAATATATATGGTCCTTTAGACATGAATTCCATATCCATCATTAAAACCATTCAAGCATGAAAACATGGCCTAGTTTGCCACCTAGAGGAGTAAGTGGTCTCTTTTAACTCAAGCTTGTAGAGGATATTGATTGTTTTTATAAATTTGAGGCATAAAAACACTAGTATCTATTGATCATCCTTTATTAAAACATGACATATCTCTTGTTTATTAAATAGGTTTCAAATTCCACCTAGCTAGGTGTTCCAACTCTTCCTGATAGACATGCTAAAAATCATACAAAAAGCCTTAGGACCTTTGTTCTACTCCTTTTGGGAAAAAGGTTCATGAATTTTGTCATGAGTTTCAAACATGATTTCACATCTTTATTTCCCCCCTTTTACACTTAAAATAGGTTGGAAATGGTCTACCATATGTTAAGGATTGTAAATATCTTTATCTTATTTTTCAAATCTCACATTCAAAACCTATATAGCCCTAAAGTACTACATGTAGGTAGTCATTAGTATATACAAAAAATAAAGTGAATTTGAGAAATGTAAAACATATCCATGTTTGTTTTATTCTATATAGTCATCAATTATATCAATACATTTTTCATTGTAAACACCTGAAAAGAGTTCCAAGGCCTTTTATACAATGTGGATTTGAACTTCATAGCACTTGTAGGTGCATATTCATGGTGATTATGTGAGGGTGTCTTATGTGACTACTTTGTCACTTTTCTTTACAATAAATTTGATTTTTTTATGCACCACTTTATGATTTTTGGGAATAAACCAAGACCTCAAAACAATTAATATACTCTTGTGAACATGGGATAAAGGTTTCAAACATATGATTTCACATCTTTCTTGTGTGTGACAGTTATAGGTTAAACTAGATGTGTGGTATGATATGTGATGGAAAAAATAGAGATGCTTTGGATAATGAGGTTTCAAGGTGAGAATAACTAGTATGACCTTGACCTTGAAAACATATAAACAACACTAACCCAACCCCCTAGAACTGCCAATAAGGCACAAAACTCCTAAAAAGGTAAAAATTACCCATAACTTAGAAAATTGTATCTTATTGTAAATTGAGATGATTATAATATAAAAATCTCATGAAACATGAAAAAAATGTGGGGATAATTGGATAAGGAATTAAAAATTCTTTGGAAGAAATCTTAGCAAGTGAATTATATAAAATCTCCCAAACAAGACCAGAATATAAAGGGTGCAAAAATTGATAGTCAGATTTACATAGTCAACTTTAAATGACTGGTTCATAAATAATATTTGATCATTATCAAAATTATTGATATTAAAATTAAGGTTTATAAGTTTATAATACACCACCAATAGTGTTTGTCCTAAAACTATTTGTGTTGATTGTACCAAGTATAAACCTACAAGTCACTTTAGTGTGTCTAGAAGGTGAAAAGAGAGAAAAATGGTTTTGAGTAAGAAATAACATCTCCAAATTAAAATAAAAAAAGTGTTATTTAGCTTTGGGAATCTGAAGAGTCACATTTAAATCTTTTATAAGTGGCACACTTCTCAAAGAGGATTTATAAGTTCCATTTTCTCCATTTTTAGCAAGAAAACTACCTTTTCTCTCAACAACCTACCATATTTTAGTTAAAAATAGTTATCTAAGACTTCTAATGACATGAGGCATTAAATCTCATTTTGACACTTGCACATTTTCCATGAAACCCGTACAAAGTATTAAATACAACATTTTTGACCCATAAAATGACCTAAAATGATAAATGGACCTAAAAACTAATTGACCAAAGATAGTACAACATTAATTGGCATAAATTAACCTATAATTCACCTCATGACAATATATTATACCCATTATAGATCTAAAAAGTAAAGTTTTTACCTATAAGTGCCCCAATTTGACAAAAAAGTCAAATTTGGTCAATAGTTAGCACATTCCACGTGTCTTGCTCAAGTATTCTCAAGCTAAAATTTTTGTTGTATCAGGTAATACCACTTGGAATTTACCTATATCATTAGAATCATAGAGGTATTGGGGTATTATCCCCCATTGGTTAATCCTTACATTCTTCAATCCTTATGAGCACCTTGTGTGGTTACCTTCGAGTTTGTGGGCTACTAGGATGATGCCATGTGGAAACATCCCACTCTCTCACTAACCCATAGGATTTTAACTCTACATGGTCCTCTTTGGGTTTGTAGGTTGCCAATATGATGCTATATCTAAACATTACACTTGCTTGTTATCTTGACATGGATTATATATGACCATGCTGACATCACTCCCAGGTTAGTGGGATGGTGACATGTGGATTCCTCCAAACTAATCATCAATGTCATAAAAATTGACTAAGGTAAAATCAAAGCAAAGGGCACAAACTAAAAGGGATAATCCTTAGAGATGATGACATAATTAGATATGTATAACACATAGGCATTAGGTTATTAACCCTAATGACATAGTCCCTATTAAATTTTATACTCCCAGATACTACCACTTAGTGATTCCACAAAAAATTGGGGCATTAGAGGCTTATCCTTCCAACTAATCCTTCAATCTACTAGGATGATTCCATTAGTCATCATCTAACCAAATTTCAAAAAACCTTAAATTTAACTAAGGTAAATGCTGAAAGGAACTCGAAGTAAAAGTGGCTAATGCAAGACATCATATTAGTCAACAAAGAAAGAAACTAAGGGAAAAATCAACAAGGTCTTAGTAATCAGCTAAATAATGATGTGTGTAAAACATAGAGATGACGTTATAAATATAAACACATCAAGGTAAGATATACATGCCTATGTTGTTTTTATAAAGTCCATAAAGATGAAAAATCTTAGAGCAAAAAAATCTACTCTAAACAAATACACTCATTAGTTTGATCTCTATATCAAATGAGCATAAAGCAAGTTTGCTTAATCCTATGTCTCTATAGGAATGGTTTGCTAAAAACCATGCCAAAGATCTAATTTTAATGAAAATTCATCAGTTTTATCAAATGACCTAGTTGTTGGGATTGCATAAAATAGGTAGTAAATCAATTATAAAATCCTAGGGTATTCTTCCAAAAGACATCCATATGATCCACAACAACATCAAAAATATAATGAATTATTTCTAGTTTTATTCTAAATAATAATCCATAGATTATAAATTATGTTCAACTCATCCTAGCATAATCTTGATTCAATCATTAAACCACATAGATTTGGAGGAAAGACCAACACATATTTAATAAATTATTATCAACAGAGATATAACCAAATAAATCACTATATTTTATTAAAAAAGCCATAAGGCCTAAGAGTTTTTCCCTTCTCTATTGACTCCTTATAAAGGTTCTAACTACAAATGGCCATATAATGACATGACTCATTTAAAAAAATGTTAAACACAAAGACAACATAAGACTTATTCATGATTGGCATGATAATACCAGAAAACATTAATATTTAATTCATTTCAATAAGCTGAATTATTATTGTCACTAATAATTCCATAGATATTTATCTAAGTTCCACTTTTTTACGATAATTTTAATTCCATTAACTATTCTCATTTAGATAAATAGAAATACACAAAGCCTAAAATACTAGTTACTCATGACAAGGAGATAAATAAGGAAATAAATCTATTTATTCATATGAAAGTGCCTCAAAGTATAAATAGTTTGATACATATAGAACTCTTCCCAAGATCCTCTAAATCAAGCATTCATAAATAATTACATCTCAGTTTGACATTGAGATTTTAATAATAGAAAAAAAATGTTTTAATCCATAGTTGGAATAATATTCAAAATCTATTTTTAAAAATAATATTACAAGTAGGTTGTCTACTAAAACATTATTAATACAAAATGTTCATTCATATTTTATCATAAGTGAGAGATACTTATTTAATTTTGATCAAGTGTAGAAGAACCAAATAGTCTTTAATGGTGTTCTATGTCTGCTCCTAAATACCTACTGGCCATTATAAGGAAGGTTCACTACCCAACCTTTTTTCATCATCAAGCTAATGATGTATACACCCTTGAGATTGAGACTCCCATCTCTGATCATGTTTATATACTTGGTAAGGTCAGATGTGGATATATATGAAAGGGTATATTAATGTAAATAAATGACCATGTAATGCCTATAGTCCTATTACTAGTTATTACCAAAAGAGACTTCTATTCTACAATACAAAACAAACAATCATTAAAATGATAATTGTGAAGAAAAACATTCATGAATATAATATTAGTAGGTAAGGGATTATAACATAACAAGGTCCAAAATAATATTGAAGTAGTAAGGATATATCTTACTCTATTTATTACTTCCAATAGTCATGGGAGGGTTTAACAATCTACCATAGTCTCTCATCATGAGAGGGATTAACAACTTCTACCATGAAATTCACAAGAAGGTAAAGCATTTTACCACCATGCCTAACATAAGAAGGATAGTTATTCTTCTACTTTGAAGATGTTTTTCATATACAACCACTTCCCTATATCCCAACAACATTAATACACTTCAAGCAAAAGATGAAACATCCAAGTCAATCAAGGAGAACTAAACCCTCTCTACCACCCTCAACTAGGCAAAGAACTACATGATAACCGATACACAACCATGGAAAAACAATAATATAAGTAGAATAAACCAAGTGGTATTATTATCCTTTAAGTAAGAAAGAAAACAAGAAACCATAATCATTTCAATCAAACTAAGGAGGAACAATCTCTCCAAGATCCTCAAATGCACAAGCAATAAAATAGGTAGAATAAACCAAGTGGTCTTATTCCCCTGAAAAAAGGAAGATCAAATAAAGAATATAATGATTTCATTCTAAATGAATAGTATAAAAACATAGGTTATAAGGAAGCCCACATATCAACTTCTAGATCACCTTGGCACTAACCTCTAGTTATCTAGACTTCATTCTCCTAACTAACCGTTAGTATCTATTACTACTTTTCCTCTCTAAGTCTAATTATTTTCAAATTTGGTAATAAAAAACTTAACTAAGGGAGATCAAAATCTATAAATAGACATATCATAATCAACCAACCACCATCTACTTTATAACCCATGCCTCATTAAGGGACATTCTTTCCCATATTCCATTAAGGCACATGACAACTTCAGATGCTAATGTGGTTGCTTCTAAGAATCCTTACCTCTTTTCCCACTTAATCCTAGTAATAAGGAAATAAAAGGAATATATACTAATTATAAACTATATATTCTTATATTTTTGATGTAAGATCATTAGATTAGGTGAAAACAAGTTCCACCAACTAGGATTAAAGGTTAGCCACTAATTAGATGTTGCGTCTACTATGTGGTAAACTAGGCAATCAAATTTAGAAATGGTTTTGGAAGGTTAAAATTTGATTATTGATATAACCATGATTTTAATATTCTCTTTAATTTATTGACCCTTTTATTTTTCCTATACAAATCAAATTCTTTTAACCTAATAACTGAAGCTATGGAATTTAATCAAACAAGGCAATTTTAATTAGTTAACAATAGCCAACCATTCATGTAATATCAACATACATGCAGATGATTTCATATGGTTCAATGAATAAGTAGTTACCATTTCATAAGTGCAGAATAAATTATTAAAAAATATCTAATTCAATATATCTCATAGACATAATCAAATTTCATAAGGCAACATTATGTAAATGAAATGTAAGCTTCATAATTTTAAAAGTAAGCAATCCAAAACATGATTGATAATAGGTCTCTCTCATGATTCCAAAAACATGATAGCCTTAATGAAATACTTTCAAACCTCAACAAGATGTGACTTAACCACATTATTCCATAATTAAAACATAGAAGTCATAATTTCATAGTCATCTTTCCAAAAATGATAACTATGCAAAATTGGGCCTTACATCCCTATCCCTTTATGAAGACTTCTACCTAGAAGTAATTAAAAGAGGTAAGGAAACTAAACCCTCAAAGGTGAAACATGTTCCTAAGTAACTATTGATTCATCATATTTATCCCATTAGACCTTGACTTGATCCAGGTCTTTGCCTCAAAGTGATAGCACCCTGTGCACTAAAATCCCAATGGGCTCCAAAGTCATAGCCCTTATAGTCTCAACCTACAAGACCATCCAATATAGTACATTATGATCAATATCAAGAACATATTGAAGTAAACTAGAGACATGAAATAAATTTTGAGCATGAGATAGGCTAGGTGGAAAGGCTAGTCTATAAGCTATATACTAATGGTATTTAATACATCAAATGGTCCAACAAAATGAGATGCCAACATGAACCCTTTTACATAATATATGGGGCTCTTATTAGGTATCAAACTCAATAAAATTTGTCATCAACATTAAAAATTTTATCAATTATTTTCTCATTAACATACATCTTCTGTCGATCCTTGACAGTCTTTAAGTGTTGTTTTACCTTAATTACTTGTTGTTCCATGTCTTCTAACATGGTAGGTCTAATCATGACTCTATCCTCAAGTCAGTCCCAACTTATTAGGGTTATACAAGCATGACCATATGAGCATTAAAAAGGTACCATCTTAATTGAACTATGATATCTATTATTATAATCAAATTCAACAAGATAAAAATAGTCTTCCCAATGGGATTGGTAATCCATAATGTACATACGCAACATGCATTTCAAGACATGATTTACTCTCTTAGTTTTTCCATCAATATTGGGATGGTAATTATATGTAATCAAAAATGAATCATGTCTATAAATCAATCCTAACTCATAAAATATAGATCATACCATACACTTCCGATTGGAGATACATTAGATCATTAAGAACATGACCAGTATGGGGATCTACTAGACCCAATTAGGGTATCTCTTATGATAATACACAATGCTAGGGAGGGTTTTAAAACCTCTAGTTAAGAACAATAATGAAATAACCCTAAGGAAGTTTTATATTTTCAGATATCTCACTAAACTAATAACAAGAAAATTAAAATCTAATATAGTGCTCACTAAATCTTGTGGCACAATATGGGGGTTAGTAAACAAACAAACATACATAGGAGAATATCAATTGAGCTATATATGAGTAAGACCCTAATACATGGAAGAAGAAGAGTTATATTATTTGAAGCCAATACTTATGCTACTTTTATCTACTAAAGAGAGGAGTAAAGTTAGAGAATAATTACATGAATGACGAACCCATTGAGACTCAATCTCTCCCTTGGCCAAAGGGGCTTAAAAAGAGGTTATTATGGTTTGTGAGGATCACTAAGAAAGGCCAAAGCATCCAATACTTCTCCATAAGACTAGATTATTCAAATATAAACCCTAAGATAAGACTCCTAAAGTATAATTTTGGAATAAAAGATTATAAAGAAGCACAAATGAATAATAACTCTTTTTCATTAGTAAATAATGATGGAAATGATCTTGTATATATAGTCAAATTTAACCCTAAACCCTTATAAAAGTTTCAAAAAATAGGGTCAACCCAATTTACCTAATAAAATTATGGATAATAATTCACTAGGTAATAGGCTAGGTTATCCAAGAGCTGACCTAGACCCTAAATGAATTTTACCCAAAACTATATAGGTTTAACCTAGTTGACCTAGTACAACTGACTATCAAAAGGGGTTTATGGTGAGGAAAAGAGGGATTTAAAGTGGGAAAATACTAGACGAGTATGAAAAAGGTAAGTAATATATTAGGGAATGGTTTTAGGATCTAGTTGGATTGGTAATAAGTGAAAATAAGGGACAACAATATTATGAAGCACTAATGGTTTACCCACCCCTTTCCTGATGCACCCTTTAAGGTGTGCACTTCAAGAGATTGAGTCTCGATGGGTTCCTACAAGATTTAAATGATAATTATTTGATAAAAGTTTGAAAATATTATATATATACATATACCCAACTCAAATCTCATTAAGTGTCACTTAGGTGCAATAAGGAATGGTGATTCGAGAAAGAACATAGTAACACAAAATGCTAAGGTTAAAAAAAGTTGTAGTATTTTAAAGCAAAAATAATAGAAAGTAAATAAAAAAAATGGAAATAAATGAAAATTAAATTTGATGCATACCTTGACTTACCTTTATTGATTGATGGTTTTATGCTACGTTTGTAGTTTTGATTATGGAGGGTGTAAAGACTACTTTTGGAAAACCTAAGAATACAAAACTAAAGAGAGAAAATAAACAAATGTAGGAAAGCCAAGATAATTGGTTCTTTATGGATGAGATGTACTTGGAAATTTTTCAAGCTAGGGTGATAAGTGTTATGTTAGACCAAATGACCAAGTCAAAATTTATTTTAAATCAAGTAACCTATTAAAGACCAAAAAACTCCAACAAGTAAACCTTAATTAAGAAAGGAAAACTCACCAATTCAAACCAAAGATACATGTTAAAAATAATGTTAATCAAACATATATGAAAAATTAGTAATAATCCTTAAACAAATATGGGAAATCAAAATGGTAAAAAAACATTGATGAGTGAGCAATAACAATCCTTACTCAATCATCAATGGAAAAAGGTGAATAAAAATGGAAGACAACATTGGTGAGTGATAAGTAACAAGCCAACCTCACTCAACAATGGAAAAAGTACATGAAAGTAGAAATAGACTTAGGTGTCCATAAAAAAGGGGTGGTATAATAATTATAAATGATCAAAATAAATCAAGGTACATTTAAAATTTTAAATCTATGGTGTAAAGAAAGTAATATGGAGTTTCTCAAATATGTTTTTTATTCTAAGGATAGATAAAACTAAAATAAAGTAGTCCTAGCATGTTTTTAAGATGTGAAGAATAAGTATAAAAGAGGGAAACCATATTTGGAATCATAATTTTCCTATCAAGGGGGGAAATAAATGGGTGGAAAGGAAAATGAAGGAAAAACCAAGGTATAGGAACTCTTTATCAAAGTAAAAACACTCAAATTAGATTTGTAAAAATAAGAGGAATTTTGACCTTAAGGACTATGAAGAAATTCTCTTAGTGACACAAGTCTTAGGTAAAAAAATGTAGTATGTAGATCATCCCATAAAGGCTATATGCATTAAAATTAAAATGGGCCTACCTTCTCACAATGTATTCCCCATTCCTCATGACCCCTTACAAAGCCATTGATCTACTAAAAAGATTGGTTACTTGCATGACAAAGTAGGTATCACCATAGATTTTATTGAATTATCCTATTCCAATTTATTGGCCTACTACACCCTAATGGACCTCATCTTTATGTGAGGCCAACTTTGGAGTTTGAGCTTCAATTATAGATAGGAGATGTGCTTGAAATCATGTCTTTTGGTGTGATTTTGAATTTTTAGATTTGTATGTTGCCTTTGATATATCATTGTATTTTGTTTCAAATGATTTGGATTTTAATTTTCTTGATGGATTTTGTCTATTCCTCCTCCATGTAGATTTTGAAAACCAAACATGGGTGCTAAATATGACTTTTATTTGAATACTTTGGGACTTGGTTTCTTAGATAGATAACTTAAGAGATCATGGTATCTAAGAGTCTCATAAATCTAGATAAAACAAAAGTGTTATCTTGACTTCAACCTTATTTTATCTGATATGGAGTGGAAGGAATGGAAATAAAGAGGAATGACACATGGAACAATTTGAATTTCTTCAAATCATAAAAAATGTGACAAAGTGTGAAAAAGGGATAGAATGATAGAAACATTTGATTCATTATCATAAGAATGATGGAAATAAAGGAAAAAATGCTAACATAGATTATTGTGCAAATTCCATCTATTAAAAGAATCAAAATCTAAAGATGAGAACAAGGATGAAAAGCAAATTTTAGAAAAGGAATGATAAGATGGTAATTTTATGAGGAAGACTAGGTCCTATCCATGGTCTTACACTGTAACTCATAAAAGAGAAACCCATGAGGGTGCCATAAAGCATGGAAAAAATAAATGAGGCAAGAAAAAGATGGTATTTGTGAGGAAAATTGGGTCATATCCATGTTTTTACAATGCAACTCACAAAAATAAAAACCCAAAGGGTGTTAAAAAGTGTGTAAATGGAGTATAAAGAAGACTATGGTACATCATGAGGAAGATTGGGTCCTATCTATGGTTTTACAATATAACGCCTGAGAAAAAGGGGAAACCAAAAGAATAAAAAGGAAGGATTAAAGGTTTGTAAGAAATAAAATCTTGTTACATAGGGTGAGACCCATGTAAGTAACCTAAAAAAAGTGTTAAATAGATAACATATATAGAAAAAATGAAAACAAGGGAAGGATCAAGAAAAATACTTTTTGAGGAATTGAACATTGGTGGGCTCTTTGAAAACATGGCCTTCATTGGTTTGAAGGTGATAGGTTCTTACACCAAGAATATCTTTGACTAAATAGGGGCCCCACCATTTTTGGGTGTATTTACCATCTTTATCATGAGTTTAGTCTAATTTACATATAAGATCACCAACATTAAATGTGTGAATTTTAACACATTTGTTATATTTTTTGGAAATACAAGCCTTGTATTGGTGATTATGTTACAAAGCAAAAAGATTAAATTCATCAAGGATATCAAGGTCATAAAGGTGGGATTCATGTATTTATTCATTAGGAATGATACCATGAAGATATATACAGAGAGAGTGAAGCTCAACTTCTAATGAAAGGACAAACTCATAACCATAGACTAGAGAGAATGACATTACCCTAATGTTAATACATATGCTATTTTGATAGGCCCAAAGAGTAGGATAGAGATAAAGGTGTCAATTCATGTAGGTTTCAAAAATTATCTTTTGGATAATTTTGTTAGTGGCCTAAAATTGACCATTGCATTATGGATGATAAGGTGTGGAAAATTTGTGATTGATCTTGAATTTAGCACAAAGTTGTTTGATGTCTTTATTTTTGAAATTATCACCATTATTAGAAATGATAGTATGGTGAATACCAAAATGGAAAATAATTTGATTATTAATAAATTTTATGATGATGTTACTAGTGACATTAACAAAGGGCATCGATTCAACCCATTTTGTAAAGTATTCAGTAGTTGTGATGATAAAAACATGCCTATCTTGAGTGCAAGATAATCTACCTATAAGATATAATCCCCACATGGAGAATGGCCAAGGAGATTCAATAATTTTAATCTTAGATAGAGGTGAATGAATAATATTATCATGAAGCTAGCAAGAAGTATACTTTTTTGGGAATTTGATTGCATATTTTTCAAGAGTAGGCCAAAAGTATCCCATACGTAGGCATTTGTGGGTTGTATCATGTCCACTATAGTAACCACCACAAATACCCCCATGTGTTTATTCAAGAAGAGGAGGGACCTTATCTTACATAATACAATGGAGTAAGGTACCTTTAGCATTATGATAATAAAGGATGTTATATCAAAATTCATACTTAAAGGCTTATTTTTGAATACAAGTATTTTTATGAGATTATAAATTAGGAAGATAAGTTTGGTGTTCTAGAAATTTAATAATGTCTTTATACCATGGGCTTTGTTGAAATATGATAGCCTCGATGTGGAAGATAAGTGAATCTGGTGGATGAGTAGATAATGGAGATTTTCTTATTTGTATAAGAAAAGTAAGATAAGAAAGAACTTGGTGGGGATGAAAAAGATATGTTTAATAATTAAGGGAATTAGCAATAGAATTTTGATCTTAGGGGATAGGCTTAATGGTGAAAGAAATTAAGTATTTATAGAGAGTGGTTGTAATTTCATGATAATTAATGAGATTCTCACTTTTGCATTGGTAATCACCATTGAATTGGTAGAAAATAAGTCAAAAATTTACTAAATCATGTAGTTATTAGATGTCTAAATCAAGAGCAAATCTCATGCCTAAGATTAGAGCTTTGTACTTTGCCATATTGTTAGTTACATCAAAGGTTAATCGAAAAGATAAAGGAATGATTTTGCTAAGATGACTTGTGAGAATGAAACCTACCCAAGATCCTTGAAGGAATTTATCACCATTAAAGTAAAGGGTCCAAGTATCTTCATGCAAGTCAATATTAATTTTAGGAAGCTCTTTTATAACTACTTTAGGTTTAGTAGTATCAAGGCAATAGTGGATTCATCAATATTATTTACTTCAATATCAATGGTAAAGTTATGAAATTAATGTTTGAGAGAAATAACTTGATTAAGACCTTCAATATAGAGAATATTTTCATCTAGAAGACTATCTTGAAGGTGATTAGTAGCTGACATAGGAGCAACAACAATTTGATCAACTATGACATGTTCTTTGACAACTTTTTGAGTTATAATGTGGAGGTCAAATTCCATAAAGAGGAAAATCCATTTTATAATTATATCTCTAGGAATAAAGGCTTTGGAGAAGAAGTGATGAAGGGGTTCAGAATGAATGGTGACATAAGTAGTATAATATAGCATGTAATATCAAAGATTTTCAATTTTAGATGGAAAGACAATAATTCTAAATTTTGGTATAACATTTCTCATAATCAATGAGTCCTCAACTAATGTAGTAGATAATATACTCTCTTCTAATATTATCTTGTTGGGAAAGCATTAACCCAACTGATATAGGTGTGTAAGAAGTATATAAAATTAAGGGTTGATCATTAGAAGGAGGATGAAGTGTAGGTGGGTGAAGCAATGAATCTTTCATGTTATCAAAGTATTTTTGACAATGGCCCATCCATTCTAAGGTAGTATCTTTATTAAGAAGATAATTGATAGAGTGGATGTGATAAGCCATTTTAGGGACAAATTGTCTAATTTCCCCAATTTTACCTAAGTGTGAATTCCTAGAATGGAATGAGGAATGGGAATGTTTAAGATAACACTAATCTTATCTGGGTCAACATCGATGCCATAGAGAGATATGAGGAATCCTAACAACTTTCTAGATGTGACACCAAAGACACATTTGTGAGGATTTAGTCTAACTCAGTATTTAATAAGATGGTCAAAGATGATAATAAGATCATAGAGATGAATCTTATGACTTTGGTATTCATCAATGATGTAATCCATATAGGTTTCAACATTTTGTGGATAAGATCATGAAATATGTGAGTCATCACTCATTAGTAAGTGGATTCAGTATTTTTGAAGTTGAAGGGAATTTTGGCATAGTAATAAGTGCCCCATTCTATGGTGAAAGTTGTCTTACATTGGTCCTCAGGGGTGATATAAATTTTATTGTATCTTGAGAAGCCATCTATAAGAGATAACATTTCATAACCAGTTATCGAATTAACAATGGAATATATCAAAGGTAAATGGAAGTTTCCCATAGGATAATCAAGGTTAAGATTATGAAAATCAATACAAATGTGAATGACCATAGTAACCTTTTTATAAATGGGAAAAATGTTAGAAATCCATTCAGAATAGTCCACTAGTTTGATAAATTTAACATCAAGTAATTTGATGATTTGCTTATGACATAAGGTGGAAACTTCAGGTTGAAATTTCCTTTGCTTTTGATGAAAAAGTTTGGAATCATGATAAGTAATGATGTTATGTACCACAATGCTAGGGTAAATACTAGTCATGTACTCATAGGAACAAATAAAGATATCATGATATTTATCAAATAATAAGCTAAAATTACCATGTTCAATAGGGGAGAGTTCATGAGAAACTATAATTGGTCAAGGGTATGATGGAGTACCATATTAAATATGAGTGGTTTATTTGATAATCATAGCATTACCATCTTAGAAATGGTATGGTGAATTAGGTAAAGCAAAAATTAGATTAGTTTTGTGATCAATGCTAGAAATGAAGTTGTTAAAACAAGGAGTTTTGGTTTGGAAATTCCCAATTTTATGATTTTATCAAGGAAGTGAAGGTTCTCGAGCATGAATTATTTAAAAAATAGCTTCATCAATAGGTAAAGTGGGAAGAGGAATATAATACTCAACATCTACTTCAAGATCTAAAATTTGGTTACCATGGCCATCATACTTAGAATGTATCTGATGAACATCGATTGCCTTGGAATCCAGTGTATGCTCAGGAGTAAAATAAGTAGATGGATCGAAATGGATTGGTGTGTCATTGGATTTGGTGATGGGGGAAGGATCAGATGCAAGTATGGGATCTATAAATGTAATGTAGGATTTTTCAGAGAATTGGAAGGTATAATTTTCTCTACCACCCAAGGAGTATCAAAAAGAGGATAATTGGAAAGAGGCACAAGAACTTTGGGATCTAATTTATGATCCATATAATTAGTACAAACATCATAATTAAAATCATGAATGTGTGCTAAGGTTTTTTGATAATTTTTCACATCCAAGTCTCGAGATTGAGTTTTGTCCATTATGTAATTATCATCATATATTAGATAAATTGTATATTCTTGAGATTCACAGGGAGTTTTAGAAGGTGAAATCCCAATATTACTAAATGTTTGTAGAGACATGATGAGATAATATTTAAATAATTTGGCCACTCCAAATTCATTGAAAATGAAGCAATATTTAGGTAAATAAGGCTCTTGAGCATTGCATGGAGGGGGAAAATTAATGATCTCATTGATAATAGGAATAATACAGTTCTTATGTAATAAATAAGATGGAAGCCACTCTAAAATGTAGGGAGGTAGCTTGTTAGTATTACAAGTATGTTAAAAATCATTAGTCTCATCATCATCTGAGTCAATAAGAGTAAATTTAAAGTTAGGATTGATGTTAATGAACTTGGGTAAAGGAGCACTATTGATCTTAAGAATGGTATTGAGATTTGGTATTAGGAAGTTGAATACTACAAGGATTGGGATCAACCTCATGATTATACCATTTTCCATTATGTAATAATTTAATTCATTACCTACCAAAAGAATAAATAGCCCTCATACTATGCTTCAAGGGGAAACCAAGGACTATATTATAAGATAAGGGTAAATTGAGGATCATAATATTAGTTTGTACATTATTAGGTCTAATGGTTAGGGGAATCCAAATGCAACCAAGTGGATTTTTATTAGTCTTATCAAAACCATGATAGGTAAGATGGGTTTTATTGAGATGATCCTTTTTATAACTAAGTTGTTGGATAAGCCACAAAGATGCCACATTAATACCAGAGCCTTCATCAACTAGAAATTTACGGATAAGGGTAGTATTAATGTCTATTTTAATAAAAAGTTGTGGATCATCATCATGAAAAATAATTTCATCATTGATCATGTCCTCTTAAAGAAATTCAATGTAAGGCTTAGAAGAATGACACATGGTTTTGATAGTATGCACATTGGTAGATTGAGGTTTAATAGAAGGCGGTGATTCATGTATAAAGGATGGGTCTTTAATTTATTATAATTTTTACATAAGGAACTTATGATGATAGGGTGAAGTGTGAACCAACTCCATGAGTGGAATTTTACAAGGCATAGAGTTAAGTTATTCAAGAAGTTCTAATGAGATTAAGAAGAACAACCAACATGATGTTTACGACGTAAAGTAGATTTTGAACAAATAGATTTGGTTGGAGGTTGTAAAGGATGAATTTATTCCTTAGGAACTTCTAAAGTGAGATTAGTGGTGGTGGTATATTTGAGAAGTTGTTATTCTAATGATAGATTCTTAGGTTTGGTAACAAGATCTTTGTGAGGTAGCTTATGATGATAATTTACCTTAGTAGTGTTAACATAATGAGAATTTTTATAATATTGGTCATAATCAACATAAATGGCACAAAATTCCTTTGTAATTTATTGATTATTTATGGAAAAATATTTTTGGTTATTTGAGGTAGAAGATTTAGAAACTTGTCATTTTTATAAGTAACAATGTACTCTTGATAACGAAGGTTGATCATGGCTTCATGATTAAATGAATAACCAAGGATATAAGAGACAAAAAAATTAGTGAAACCTCTAAAAAATTAATGGGAGTGACCAATTTCAGCATGGAACCAATAAAATTGATTAGGGTCATACCACTTAGGAGGATTGTTATGATAGGTGAAAGGTGTAGAGGGTGGTAGAAATTGTTTTATTTATTGCATCAAGAATGGTGTGTGAGAAGATGAAGGTATGCCAAATTTGAAAACTCCTATTTTGGTTTTAAAAGTGTTACCAGTGATAACATTAGTAGATATTTGAAAATATCCTTTAAGAAGTTTAGAACTAGGTTTTAATTATTTCATGAGAAAGTCTTGATGTTTAGCTTGGTAAATATCATCATTAAGTATTTTTGGAGAAAAATTTTGAACCTTATATTGAAGAGAAGGATTAAAATAAGTTATAAAGAGTTTGAAAACGTTATCATCTATCATGTTATGGTTAGCTTTATGGGCCAATGATTTACATCGTTTGATGAATTCATGAGCTAATTCAGTGGGAGATTTGTTAGCATTGATGAACTGGCTAAGAAAATTAAGGAAGATCATTATGTTGAAACTATTTAACTAAATGATTGAAAAAATATTCAATTTTCCAAATGGAGTGTTTAAAAATTTTATTTTACCCTTCTAATACATTTCCAATATAAGTTTTGACTAAGAGTTTAGTTGTGGAAAAAGCATTAATTTGGATGCATTCTTTGAAAAGGTTATCAAAGGTTTTGAGAAATGATGTTGGGTCTTTAGTCCCATCATAATTGAGAGTTAGAGATATGTTGAAAATATAAATGGACACAATGAAGGGATATAAAGGCTGATTTTGAATAGTTTGAAGCATATTTTTATTCATCATGGTTTGAGGAATAACATTGCTTGAGGTATTTCTATGAGATGAATGAATACAGTTAGGATTAGCTTAAGGATGGATAGTCAGAGGTTGATTATACATATTAATAAAATTATTTTATATTTTCATCATTTGAGTGGTGTTATAGGTTTTCATTATGTTCATTTGTTATATGATTTGTGCAAGAATTTGAATTGTATCACTAGGTGGGTTGGTGTTGGTAGGAGCACTCCCTAAATTGGTATTAGGGGAGTGTTATTAGTGGGATTATTGATTAAACATGTGTCAATTTCTCCCACATTAGTTTGAAGGTTTTAAATATGATAAGTGTCTTGATAGGTATAGGAAGGATCAAACTCATCAACTCCATCTTGAGGTGTGATTTGTATCATGTGACAAGCCATGGCTGAAATATGAGAAGAGATTCCCCAAGAGTGATGTTGCTCTAAGGAAGAAATGAGAGGGATAAATGAACATACCATATAGTATATAAATGGATTCAAGATATATAAGAACATTTTTATATGGGAATTCATGATGAATTGAGACAAATGAATAAAATGCTAAGGAAGAGAAAGAAAAAACTAAGTTAGATAAATAGGGAAGAAAAAGTATAGAGTCGACAAGATCGACCTAGTATAGAAAATAGGGTTTGAAATTAGTATAGAGTCAATAGGGTTAACTTAGAACTAGAAATAGGATATAAAAAGGTGTAAAGAGTTAATAGGGTTGACCTAGTATTGTAGGTAGGGAAAATAGATAGTCTGTAAGAGATTGTATTGAGTAGAATGACTGTGTACTAAAATAGGAAAAAAATGCAAGTAATTTTAAAAGTAAGAAATGAAAGGAAAAATGAAATAAATTGGGTCAATTAGGTTGATAAAATTAAGGCACACATCAAAAAACCTTGTAAAAACATTGACTAATGCAATTTTTTGTAATACAACATACAATTGAGCAAAGACCAAACAGTCAACTTAGAAAGTAAAATCTAACTAACTGGTCATCTTGAATGTTGTTAGATTATTAGAATATAATTTTAGATGTGATAAGGAGTTGGCTATAATAAAATAACTATAAATCAATTTAATGATGGTTTCAAGATTTTTAGGTTGAAAGGGATCTATATTGGCAATGGTGCTAGCTTAGTGTTGGGGCCTACCCACACTTCACACACTGTAGCGATAAGGGTGTCAAGTGCTTAGACAAAATATACCATTAACTATGTATTTATAATTGGCTATAAAACCAAGTAAGTTTCCCCCTTGGTGATGAAATCCAAGTAGGTAGGCCTTGGGTAGACAATTTTTAATATGTGTTTTAAGATTTTGTGATTTTAAAGTGTGTGCATAAAAGAGAAAAATAGTGAAACTAAATGGTATATTAAAAAACCACCTAATTAAAATATGTGATATATTATAAGCATGAAATCAAAAATAAATGAAAGTGTGAGCTAATTAATATCATATAAGTGTTAATTCCAAATTTGAAACATAGTATAGTGTCATTTCAAATGATAGTGTATGCAGAGATTACATAATAGAGTCGATAGTATCACTATCATACTATGGAAGCAAGGGTTTGAAAAATAAATACATCGATAGTGTCACTACTATATTATGGAATCAAGGGTCTAAAAAATAAATACATCAATAGTGTAAACCTAGTTTCATAGATAGAATACAGAACTACATTGATAGGGTTGACCTAGTTGACTATTAAGGGGTAGTTTCAAAGATTACAAAATTTGAAAAATGGAACTATAATGAATAAAAAAAATGATAGAGAAGGATTAAAAAAACTTTGTGGGTTGGAGGATTTAGAGGAAAATGAGATTGCTATTGAATTACCCTAATTTATACTTGTAAATTCTATCAACTCGATCGACTAGGTCAACCTAGCTCTATAGTTCCTTATTTACTGAAAACCTATAAAATGCACTACATCGATAGGGTTAACCTAGTATGTTTTCTAGAAATTTGAAAATATACAGAGTAAATAGGGTTAACCTAGTAGCCTAATCTATAATTTTGAAAGTGTAATGTGTTGATAAAGTTGACCTATTATCCTATACTTGATGAAAAACTTACACAAATATAATATAGTCATATTCATATGACTATGTTTTAAACCTATGCATAGAATTTAGAACTATATCGACACTATCAAATCAATATCACAAATATATAAAAATAGAATGATAAAATAATGATAAATGTGAGATATAAACTATAAGGGTTAGATTCACATCAGCTTCACTAGAATATATGTAATAATAAATGCATCATGTCTATATATCAATCCTAACTCGAAGAAGATAGATCATACCATACACTTTTGATTGGGGATACTTTAAATAATTAGGAACTTGACCAATATGGGGATCTACTAAACCTAATTAGGGGATCTCTTATCACAATGCATAATGATAGGGAGGGTTATGAAGCCTCCAGTTAAGAATAATCATGAAATAACCCTAAGGGAATCCTATGTTTCAAGATATCTCACTAAACTAATAATAAGTAAAGTAAAATCTATTCTAGTGCTTTCCAAAGCTTGTGGTACAATATGGAGGTTATTAAACAAATATACATGCATAGGAGAATCTCAATTAAGCTATATATGAGTAAGACCCTAATACATGGAAGAATAAGAGTAATATTATTTGAAGCCAATAATTATGATACTTCTATCTACTAAGGAGAGGAGAAAAGTAAAAGAATACTTACCTAAATGATGAACTTATCGAGACTCAATCTCTCCATTGGCCAAAGGGGATTTACAATAGGTTGTGGTTTGTAAGTATGACTAAGAAATGCCAAACCATCTAAGACTTGTCCACAAGACTAGATTCTTCAAGTAGAAACCCTAAGCTAAGATTCCCCAATTAGAATGGTGGAAGAGAAGATTGTAAAGAAGCACAAGAAAATAATAACTATTAATCATTGGTAAATAATGAAAAAAATTATCTTTTTTAAATATGTTGATTTAACTCTAATCCCTTCCAAAAATTTTGGTTGATAGGGTCGACCCAGTCAACCTAGTATAATTATGGATAAGAATTCACTAGGTCATGGGCTAGGTTGGCCAAGAGCTGACCTAGACTCTAAATGAATTTTTCCCAAAATAATAAAGGTTTAACCCAATAAACCTAGTATAAATAACTATCAAAAGGGGTTTAAGGTGAGGAAAAGAGGGATGGAAAGTGGGAAAAGACTAGAGGAGTATGAAAAAGAGGAGTAATATCTTAGGGAATGATTTTAAGATTTGGTTAGATTGGTAATAAGTGGAAATAAGGGACAACAATCCTATAAAGCACCAATGGTCTACTCACCCCTTTCCAAGTGCACCCTTTAAGTCATGCACTTAGAGATATTAAGTCTAGATGGGTTCCTACAAGATGTAAAGCATAAATATTTGATAAAAGTTTAAAAATATTATGTGTATATAATAATAAGTATTAAAATTGAGTTGAGTGCCCAATGCCTTCTACAAGGAAGTCCATAAGTGAGAAGTATATACTAGATCTCTATTCATTATAATCTTATAGGGAATCTCATGTAATCTTGCAATGCCATCTAGAAATAACTTTTCCACTAAATTGGCATTGTAATTTATTTTTGTGGGAAAAAAAGTGAACTATGTTTTTTAGCTTATCCACTATGACCATGATCACATCATGATGATAGGTCAAGATATGCAAGCCTATAATAAAATACATGTAAATAGTGACCCACTTCCATTCTAAAATCTCATGAGGATTTAACAATCCTATTGGTTATTAATGCTCATATTTTTCCCTCTATTACTCCAGATAATGAGCTAAAAAATTAGCAACATCACACCTCATATTGGCCCAATGATATAATTTCCTTATCTTGAAATTCATTATCTTAACTCTAGGGCACATTTGGTAAGGATATATGATAAATTTAGATAGAATTAGCTTACATAAGCCATAAACTAAGGGACCACAAATATGCATTTATGGCACAATAATCCATTATGATCAAAAGAATAGCCTTAAAATTTACCTTTCAGCTTCATACCAAAATCCAACATCTACCTTATTTATATAGGTTGTCCTTATGAGGTTACCTTAAAATATGACCCCATATGTTAGTTCACAAACTCATTTCTACCAACTCATGGCACCTCCTTCTTAAGGAATCAATAAATACATTTTCCTTTCCATTGATATACAAAATTTCATAGTCATATGTGCACAATAATTACATCCACCACCTTTGAAGAATGTTGAGGTTAGGATGATTAAAATTATGCTATAAATTCAAATGATTTGTCTTTAAAACAAAATGATGACCAAATATGAAACATCACCATTTTAATCAATCATGAATGATGGATAAAAATTACATATCATGCATGGGGTATCTAACTGCATAATCTTTAAGTTCATTATATTCATACATAATAACTCTACCTTCCCACATGAGTACAACTCTTAATCCTTCATTTGATGCATCTGTGTAAATAAGGAATTTTCCTAAAGGATTAGACAAAAATAAAATTGGTACATTAATGAGTCACACTTTTAGCAAATAAAAATATTTTCTCACACCTTATTTTCCAAATAAAATTCTTCCCTTTTTTTGGAAGTGAAGTTAGGGGATTCACAATGCAAGAGAAATTATGTACAAAGTGTCTATAATATCCTACCAAACCCATGAAGATTTAAAATTCTATAACATTAGAGGGTGCTTCCCATTCCATAATTTAAAAAATATTGGTAGGATCCATAAATATTCCTTATCCTAAAATGATGTGACCAATATATCACATCTCAAATTGCATAAATACACACTTCTCCACGTTTCCAAACAACTGATTTTCTGTTAAAACCTGGATGACCTACCTAAAATGGTCCTCATACTCATCTTCATTATATGAATAGAATATAATGTCATAAAGATACATTAACACAAATTGATCCAAAAAGGATGTAAACACTGCATTCATCAGACTCATGAATACTTATAGATCATTAGTCAGCCCAAATGGTATAATTAGAAATTCATAATGCCCATACTACATTCAAAACATAGTCTTATGAATATCAGGCTCTCTGATACATAATTGATGGTATCTAAATTTCAAATAAATATTATATAGTTATTTTAATCCCCATATTTTATCTCACAAATCATAAATTATAGGTAAAAGATAATGATTCTTAATCATTACCTTATTCAGTTAGTGATAATTAATGCACAACCTAAAGGATCCATCCTTCTTTATGAATATGATTGGTTCTCCCCATGGGGATACACTAGGATGAATTAATCTTTTATCCAATATTTTACCAATATACAACTTGAGTTTTCACAACTATAGGGTGGTCATTATATATGGTGATTTTGAGATGGTCTCATCCCTAGGTATTAATTCAATCTAAAAATAAATCTCTCATAGAGGAGGTATATCTAGAAAACCATCTTGAAATACATCAGGAAACTCACACAAAATAGGATCATCATCTAGAGAAGCCTTATCTGACTCATCTAACCTATAACTTACCATGATATAAAATAATTCATTGTCTTTCCTTACACTCTTCTCTATTTTTACCATAGTTATCATTTGAAAGGAAACAAGTCTCTTGACTCTATATATAACCAAAACCAACTTGAGGTCATATTCACACTCAATAACCTTGTTATGATAATCTAACTTGTATTTATGATCTACAAGCCAATTTATATCAAAATACAATATCATAGGTGCCTAAGTGAATAATTCACAAGTCTACTCTAGTGGAGAAGACACTGAGGTATAATACACAACTACTCACTAGGGAGCTAACATACATCTTAGCCTCAAAATCCAACTCAATTGCCAAACTTTATAACTACCTAATAGCCACCAACCCATAATAATCCACAAAAATAGGAGATATAATGGATTTTGAAGATCAAAAATAAAATAAAACTAAAATTGAATTTCCTTCAATCATACCCATGGTATTTATTATTATTACTTGGTCATCCACCATTACATAAATCATATGCCCTCAACCCACATCACCCATTGTTTACTTCAACATTGGGGCCTTCTACCTATTGGTAACTAATAATCCAAGAAGAGAATATCATGCATAATGATCCATATATTCAAAATTTAAATAATCACCCTTCCACTAGTCTCACCTTCAAGAGGATCTAATTTTTCTAGGTTTAAAAGAAGCAATTAACCTTGATGGTCTTACTTGATCAGACTATTAGGTTTACATAGTCCCAAAATATTGATGATATTGAGTTATAGCATCACCTCACCTCTGGAAGTATTGTTCTAACTATTTTCTACTCATTTTATGGATAGAATAGCTACTCTCCTACTACTATTTCTAAGTGGTTCTCAAATTAGATTGAGTTTCTTTCCATCCTTGCCTAGGTACAGGCTATGCACCTTATGACCTTGAGTCACATTGAGATTTTAATTTTCCTTGAAACTTCTCTCATGTATCTTGAGTCATTATAAAAGATTACTCATCCAAGTAGGCCTTTTTAATAGCTATTTCCATGTTTGTGGGAGATAAAATTTGCATTATGCTAGCCAAATCTGAATTCAGGGCTCTAATGAACATGTTCACTTGGAATATCATTAGTATAACCTTGCACATATTTGATTAAATTCAAAAAATGCAATTTATATTTTTCCATACTATCACTTCCTTATCAAATATCATGAAATTAATCCACCTTATTTTGAACATATCTTAGGATAAGTATCATGCTCTAAAATCCTCTTGAAATAATTCCCAATAGAATCTAGTGTCAAGTGAATTTTTTTCTCCTCACCTTCACATCACATCTTGGATTCATCTCTAAGAAGATGGGTTCCCAAACAAGACTTTACATTGGAGTCATAATCATATAAGGTGAAACATCCTCTCATGTTTTCCAACCAATATTTTACTATATATCCATCTAGAGTCCCATCAAAATTAGGAGGGTGTAGCTTGATGAAATCCTTTACTAAGTCAACAAGCATAGGTCTATGAGTATGATCCATGTATCATCTCTGCCTTCACTCACCATGGTGTTGAAAACATCTATCACCATTATAATGGTGATGGTTAAGAATCATAGACCTATCTCTTTCTCTTTCAACAAATTCTTCATCATCCTAAGAATGTTGAGGAGAGTTCTTTTCTACTTCATCTTAAACCATAGAAAATCTCTCCTATAGACCTAATTTATTGTATGGCTAAGAGAATTTGTGGTCCAATTTAATTTAGTCTTAGATAAATGGGAGGTTCATTCTCACCAAGGGGATCATCACCATGATGTGTTCAATAGCATCATCTCATTCTACATGCCAATAAGAAATACACAGAAGAAACATGTGGAAATAAGATAACCATAAATAATTAAATTACCTAGAACACACAGTTTTGTAACCCAAGATATGATACCAAATTATCATGCCCATTTTTATTAAAACATAGGCATGACACAACATAATAAAAAAAATAACACCTATAAACATGGATATATAGTAGTATACATTCAATCATGAAAAACATAACTTATAACTACCATGAGACTTTGATAGATGCAAACCAATAAGTAAAAATCCCACAGTCTAGATTTATTTATCCATCACTAGTTATTTTAAAAGTTTACACTAAATAAGGGATGTGTTAATGATGTGAATATAACTATCAAATTCCTACTTAGAAATTTCTTAAGTTAGCTGATTCACATGTATACCTCGAGTCTACTCAAGCCTAAACTTTTGGTGCATTAGACACTGTCACTTGGTAGTTCCTTGCATTGTCAAAACCACAGAGGTATTATCCACCATTGTATAATCCTTTCATGCTTTTGTCCATTCAATCACCTTATATGGATACCTTCAAGTTTGTGGGTTATCAAGATGATGCCACTTGGAAACATCCCACTCACCTAATACCTTAGGGGCCTCACACCCTACATGGTCCTCTCTAGGTTATTGGATTTTTAGGATGATGTTATGTAGTAATATCCTTATTACTTTCTATCCTGACATCAGATGTACATTTGACCAAGATGACATCACTCTTAGGTTAGTGGTATGGGAGACACATGGCTTCCTTTGAACCACTCTTTAAAGTCATAAAATTTGACTAAGTCAAAATCAAAGAAGAGGGCCACAAAATATAATGCATAATCCTTCAGGATGATGACATACTCAGATACTTAAAATGAGGAGACATTAGGGTATTAATCCCAATGAATTAATCACTCCAAGATTCCATACTCTAAAATACTACCACTTGGTGGTTTTTAAGAACTCTAAGGCATTAGAGGCTTAGACTTCTAGATAATTATTCAAGTTGTCAGAATGATGCCACATGGCATCATTTGACCATATTTTAAATAGCCCAAAATTTGGTTAAGGAAAAATCTGAAAGAAAATCTAAGTAAAAATAGCTAAGGGAAGACATCAAATTAGTTCACAAGGAAAGTGGATAAGTAAAAAAGTCATTAAGATCTTGATAATCAGCTAAGTCATGATCCAAAATAAAACACAGATATGACTCTATAATTGGAAACATAACAAGGTAAAGTATAAATGCCTACATTAATGGTATCAAGTCTAGAAAGAAGCAAAAGCTTTCTTAAAACAAATAGCAAGACTCTAAACAACTAAACTCATTGGTTTAGTCAATTTATCAAATGAGAATAAAATGATTTTGCTTAATCCTACATCTATAAAGGAATGGATATCTAAAAAACATGCAAAAGATATAATATTAATGAAAAATCAATAGTTTTATTAGATGACCTAGTTATTAGGAAGTCATAAAATAGGTATAAACTCAACTATAAAAGCATATAAGATTATTTCAAAATACATCTATCTGATCCACAAAAACATCAAAGGTTAAATAAACTATTTATATTTCCATTCAAAATAACAATCCATATCTCAATAATTATGTTTAACTCATCTTATTACAATCTTGATTCAATCATTAAACCATATAGATTTGGAGGAGACACCTATGCATAAACAAGACACTACTCTCAATAGAGATAAAACCAAATAACTCACTAAATTTTATTAGAAAATCCATAAGGCCTAAGGATTGTTCCTTATTGGAGTTATTGTCAAAATCTGGATAACGCAAGTGCAATGGAGACGTGATCACACAAGATGAATAATTACACACCACATAGATGCTAAAGCAATTTGAAAATAACACAAAAAGATAAATTACACAAGACAAAATGGAGAAAACTAAAATTTGATTAACATGAGATGGCCAAAGTGAGGACTAAAAATAGGAGATTACCTAAGTAACTCCTCCACAAAAGGTGGACAAGGAACCCCAAGAATAGACATTAACTCCTCCATTAAAGGTGGTGACAAGGTGCTAAGAATAGAGAAGTAACTCCCATCAAGGGAGTTACTTATGACATTCTTATGACACCTATGACACATCTATGACACACACCTCCACATAAGCTAGCCTATCCCACAAATGTAGGAAAACTCCATGTATGCACAAGAAATATAATTTCCCTACTTAATAAATAGGGAAAAATAAAAACCTACACTAATACCCCCCACCCCCATAAGTGCATCTTAGGTGGGCAGTGTGGAAATGTAAAATGGGTCTCGACAACTAGGCCTGATGAGGTACCCATGTATAAATGCAATCTCCCATAAGATAGAGAAAAGGAGAAAACTCATAGGAAAAAACTCCCCCCCCCCCAAAAGAGAGACATAAAAGACAAGAAGAGGCTAGAAGGGCCCCCCTAAAGATGATGCTACTGTAGATGTGGACCGCACCCCAAGAAGAGCTCATACATGAATGAACTTGCTCTTAGTGAAAGGTTTGGTGAAGATGTCTGCAACCTACTCCAAAGACTGGCAAAATATCAAGTCATTGACCTGACTATGAATAAGCTCCCAAATGAAATGCATGTGAATCTCTATGTGTTTTATCTGCTAGTGCTAAACTAGATTCTTGCAAATATGAATGGTACTTTGGTTATCACAATAAATGATGGTGAGCTACCTGATAGGAATGCCAAACTCAAAAGAATCCCCTAAAGCCAAATAGCCTTAGTAGCTACATTAACAGCTCCCCAATACTCTACCTCTATGGATGATATAGCAATAGCATTCTACTTCTTGCTAGACCAACTGATAGGACTAGAACCTAGAGAGAAACTGTAACCAAAAGTGGACTTACGAGTCTGTGAATTACCAGCCTAGTCTAAATTTGTATATCCAACCAAGGCAACCTCTATGCCAAATTTGTAATGAATCATGTATCTATGTGAACCCTGTATGTAATACAAGATCCTTGTAGTTGCTTTCCAATGTAGCTCATGGGGTTCTTGCATGAATTTGAAAACAAATCCCACTGTATATGATATGTCAGGCCTAGTGTGAGTCAAGTAGATGAGACTACCAACAAGTTGTCGATACCAAGTGGCATCAACCAATGGTGAAGAACAATAAGTCTCAAGCTTGACTCCTGATAGAAAGGGAGTCAAAGATGGCTTTCAATCAGCCATGTGAAACCGAGCCAATAAGTCAAGAGCATACTTAGGCTATGTAAGAGAAATCTTTGAATCTGACTCTGAGATCTTGATGCCAAAGAGGTAGTGTAACAAACCCAAGTCTATCATGTCAAATCTATCCTGAAGAGATGCCTTCACTACTGTAATAGCCGATGAAGAATCCCGATGATCAAAAGGTCATCAACATATAGAACCAAAATCAAGAGCAAATCATCCTACCACAAGAAGTAGACATTGGGATCAGAATAACACCTAGTGAAACCCACTGTGAGAAGGAAGGAATCCATCTTGGCATACCAAGTCTGATGGGCCTATTTGGGGCCATGGATAGATTTCCTAAGTCTTCATACTAAGGAAGAATCCTAAATAAATCTTGGTGGCTGCTCCATGTAAATCTCCTCCTCTAGGTCTCGGTGAAGAAAGGCACTCTTCACATCCATCTGATGCACATCCCAACCATATGCTACAGTAATAGCCAAGGTGAGTCAGATAGAATTCATCTTTGCAATGGGTGTAAAATTCTCTAAGTAGTCAAAGCCTACCACCTATGAGAAACCCTTCGTGACCAATCGTGCCTTATACTTATCAACTAACCCATCTGCTGCAAACTTGGTCTGATATATCCACCTACATCTAACCATTTTTTTCCCTTAGGAAGTGAAGTCAAGTCCCAAGTGTGATTTTTGATTAAGGAAGAATATTCTTCCTCTATAACACTATCCCACTCAGGTACCCCTGATGCCTCTTGAAAAGTCTATGGATCTGAAACTAAAGCAAAGAAGGCATGTGGATCTCTCTGAAAATCCCACCTAGTATGTCTGTCATCTGCGAGATCTCCTACCCAAGTGCTAGCACTCTCAAGTGTCTGTCTAGCCCAAAGTGGCTCGAAAGTGGGCAAGTCAAGTGCTAATTCCTCATCCTCTGACTGACTAGAGGTGGATGACTCTGCATCACTATCCTCACTGTCTAAACTCGAATAAGAATAAGATGTCTCTGGCTCAAGAACCTACTATGGTTGATTTGAATCTGATGAGGAATCATCATGAAGAATTAGATCCAATGAGGGAGAAGAAGTGTCAAGTGTTGAGTCTCTAGGACTCTCCTAAAAATGGACACTTCTCTCGATGAACAACTCATGAGTAACTAGATCTAGAAGGTGATATCCCTTAATACCATCTAGATATCCTAAAAAGATGCAAGGCTTGGACTGACATTCCATAGCTTTGCATTTGTTCTTTAGAATGTGGGCCATGGCTGGGGATCTAAAAACTCTAAGGTGCTCAACATCAGGTTTCCTTCTATGCCAAGCTTCAAAGCTTTGTGAGAAACCCTATTTTGAATGTATCAAGCACAATTGATGGCTTTGGCCTAGTACTATGGTGCTAAGGATTTGGAGTGAATCATACAACTACCCATCTCTTTCAAGAACCTATTCTTGCATTCTACAACCCCATTCTATGGACTATAAGTGACTGTGTGTTATAAATTAATCCCCTCTGTGGTGCAAAATTGCTCAAACTTGATGCTGACATACTCCCCTCCATTATCAATTCCAATAACCTTGATGGATTTCTCACTCTATTTCTCAATAAGAGCCTTGAAGTCTATAAAATTTTCAAACACTTTAGACTTTTGTTTGAGAAAATATATCCAAGTGTACCTAGAGAAATCATCAATGAAAGTGAGGATGTACTTGGCCCTTGTGAAAGATGGTTTGGGAAAGGGTCCTGATACATCACTGTGGACTAACTCCAAAGGTTGTGAAGCCCTCCAAGCTTTGCCTTTGTCAAATTTTGCTTTGAGATGTTTCCCAAGGGAGCACCCCTCACAAAGTCCTTTTGAGAATTGGACACGAGGCAAGCCAATGATCATGTCATTTTTGCAAAGTTGCTCAAGATAGTGATAGTTAAGGTGGCCAAACCGCTCATGCCACAATTTGCTAACTCCATCTGAATGAGTGAGCAATGCTATTGGAGAAGAATCTAATTCAAAATGTGAGAAGGTGTATAACCTGGATTGGTGATTTGCCCTACCCACTACCACTATAGTATCACTATGCAACTCCCTAATAGCCATTAAATCTGGTGAAAAATCAACTCTCATGCCCTAACCAATGTGAGTGATTTGGTACACTGATAAGAGATTGGTTGAAAGAGAAGGAACACTTAGAACATTATTGAATGTTCCTCCTTCCATTTCAATTGACCCTCTCCCTGCAATAGAAACCGATGTGTCATCACCCAAACTAATTGAAGTCATACTACAAGGCTCTAAAGATGAAAACTCAACTAGTGAAGAGCCCATGTGGTGAGAAGCACTCGAGTCTATGACCCATGAAGATGTAGAAGCTATGTAGCTACAAGGGCCTTGCCCTTTTGTTTCTCCTTACCCTTGCCTTTTGCCTTGGTAGAATCTTGGATAGATGAATTTTGCTTGATGGACTCAAGAACACCTATGTTATTCTTCTCTAGAAGATGAGTTAGGTGATCTATTTGTTTCTTCATGAATTTTTGTTCATCATGCCCTATCTTTTCACAATAGGCACACTTAACCTTCTCCTTCTTAGGTTTAGCATTGGAAGAGGAAGTCTCAGTGTTGTTTTCGGCAGGATAGGTGTTTTCTTTCTTCTTGTCATTTGTTGAAGTCTTATCCTTACCATTTATAGCTATCAAAGCTTGGGGTTGAGTATACTTCATTGTGCCCATTTGAATTAGCTTATCTTACTCCCTAGTCAAGTTAGTAATGAATGAATCCAAAGAAGGCATTTTCCATGTAGTGCCAAGGGCACTTTTTGTGGCATGGAAAGTGGAGACAAAGACTGAATAACTTGGACCTAACTTTATGAGAATAGAAAGTATGAGTTGATCATCTTTCTTCTCTATCACTCATTCTTTCAATTGCAATCTAAGGACCTTAAACTTAGTGAAAAAGTCCTGTAGGGTGTCAAAGTTGCTAGGACTTAGACTTATGAGTTTGTTTTCGAGCTCATGACCTCTCATCTCATCAAGCTTCCCAAATAACTTTTCTAAGGTGTCCCATATGTCATTGGGAGTTTGAGAGGATTCTAGATGGAAGAGAAGTTCTACAGACACAGACAAGCTCAGTAATCTAAAGGGTTCATCACTACGGTTGTACCACTTAACCTTTTCATCATCAGTGTTGGGTTCTATTTCAGTACCCATGGTGATCCTATACAACCCTTTAATTCTAAGAATGATTGACATTTTAACCTTCCATTCATGATAGTTGAAGGGTGTTAGGAGTTTAAGTTGATAATAATCCATTTTTAGCTAAATTTAGGTGAAATTGTGGTGATTGCAAGTCATGAATTTATGTAGAAAGGAGAATGAAAGCAAAGATTTGCAAGTTGTGAAAAAGCAATCACACCCCCCTTGAAATATTGAGCCCCCACCCCAAATATTCAAGTGCATTCTCAAAAAATGTTAGACTCAACTGAGGATGCATCTTAGAGCAATCAGTACAAGACTAAAACAAACAAGACGTCGGACTCAGCCGAAAATGCATCCCGAGAGACCCAAATTTTTGGCACTTTATAAACTAGTGTATTTTTTACAAATAACAACCCTACACTATGGAGAATTGAATTACAAACACTTTTGTAAAAAATGGCACCCAAATCTGAGCTACCGTTTGCAAGATATTAAAGGTTCAATTTTCTTGTAAACTAGTGTTTTTGCAAAAAAAAGCACTAAAACATTAAAAAATGCCTATTTTGAGAGAGAAATTGGCCTTCCAACCACTCGTTAGATTTGGCACAGAATGAGGAATCTAAAGAAGGTTTTTGTGAGGGGGAATTGGCCTCCTACCAACCTAGGCCTCACCCTTCATCTTCGACAGGCGAAGATACAAATTCTAATTGAAAACCCCAAAATTTCAAAACTGTCTAAAAAATTAAATATTTAGTCAAATTGACTGATTTTTGTTTTACAAGTCAATTTAAACTAAAAATAAATGAAGCATAGATATAATGATGGATGCCACATTTCAAAGGGGTGCCAAATGGGATGCCAAGTAAGGAAGGGGCGTCCAAAAGCAAACAGTCCAGAATTTTGACTCAAAAAAGACAAAAAAGTAAATGTGTAGACTTGTTGGATGCCATACGGCCTACTTGGCACCTTGCTGGGCAAGAAAAGATGATGAAATTTGCTGACTTCAATGCACAACAGGTTTTGGTAGATGAATACATGAAAAATGCACCATATTCATAAAAAAATAGACATATTTTGGATGTCGTATAGCTAATAGCATGGCAGAAGTGAAGGCACCTTGCTGTTGCTTGGTGTGCTAGAATGATAGACTTCTACTGCTAGAACTAAAGGAGCCTAGCTGGAAGGAGTGTGGCTCAAATTTGGAAGGACTACTGACTAGAAATGCATGGGTTTGTAGGCTGAGCTCTTAGAGTGCAGAAGCTTGTTGAGTGGTGCGCCTCCCTTGTTGTTGAGTGCTTCTCCTTCCTTTGTTGCTGAGTGCTCAACAATGACACCCAAGCTAATTGCTAAACTAGCCAAGACACCCAAAGGATAAGGAAACAATACCAGAAAAGATTTTGAAAGTTTTTTTTATTTTAGATCAAATCTAGAAAATAAAAAAAACAAAGATAACTCCACTCCTCTTGATTTCAAAATGAATTAAAAGCATAACCATACACATGATTATTGTTCTTGCTCTGATACCATATCGGAGTTATTTCCAGAATCTAGATAGTGAAATTTAGACATGATCACACAAGATGAACAAGTGCACACCACATAGATGCTAAAACAAATTGAAAATAACATAAGAAGATAAATTGCACAAGATAAAATGGAGAAAACCAAAATCTGATTAACATGAGATGGCCAAAGTGAGGACTAAAAATAGGAGAGTACATAAGTAACTCCTCCACAAAAGGTCGAGAAAGCACCCCAAGAATAGACAATAACTCCTCTATAAAAGGTGGTGATAAGGTGATAAGAATAGAGAAGTAACTTTCATCAAGGGAGTTACTTATGATACCTATGACACATCTATGACACACACCTCCACATAAGCTAACCTATCCCACAAATGTAGGAAAACTCCATGTATGCACAAGAAATACAATTTACCTAATTAATAAATAGGAAAAAATAAAAACCTACACTAATATTCCTTTCCCTAACAAATCCTTCCCAAGGGTCTAAATACAAATGGTCATATCTAGACATGACTCATTTGACAAAATGTTTAAACACAATGACAACATAAGTCTTATTCATGACTGTCATAATAATACTAGAGAACATCAATGTTTAGTTCATTTTAAATAGTTCAATTGTTATTCCCAATAATAATTTCATAGCTATTTATCTAATTTCCACTTATTTTTGATAAGTTTATTTTTTATAAATTGAAATGCACAAATCTTAAAATACCAGTCACTCATGACAAGGATATAAGCAAGGAAATCAATTTATTTATTCATATAAAAGTTCCTCAAAGGATAAATACTTTGATACATATATAACTCTTCCCAAGATCCTATAAATTAGGCATTCATAAACAATTACATCTTATATTGATGTTGAGGTTTTAATAATAGAAAATATATGTCTTAATCCATAGTTGGAATAATATCCAACTCTATTTTTAATAATATTATTACAAGCAAGATGGATACTAAAAAAATAGTAATATAACAAATTCATTCATCTTTTATCATAAGTGAGAGATACTTATTTCAGTTTGATGAAGTGTAGAAGAACCAAGTAGTCTTCAACGACATTCTACACCTACTCCCAAACACCTATTAGACATTATAAGGAAGGATCACCACCCAACATTTTGTCATCATCAAGATTCTCCTTTCAACACCACTAATCCCAAGACTCCTAGCTCTGAGCATGTTTATATCACTTGGTAAGGTCAAGGGTGGATATCTAGGCAAGGGTATCTTAACACAAGGGAATGACCATGAAACATCTACAATCCTATTACAAGTTATCACCCAAAGAGACTTCTAATATAAAATAAAAAACAAACAAGTATTTAAATTATCATTCAAGTGAAGCAAAACATTTTTAATATAATATTATTAGGAAAGTGCTTATAACATAATAAGGCACACTAAAAGATTGGAGTAATAAGAGGGTATCTCACTCTATTGCTTCCTTCCAATAGTCACAGGAGGTTTAATCAATATACCATCATGTCTCATCATGAGAGGGATTAAAAAAATCTACAATGACATTCACAAGAGGGTAAAACATTCTAACACCATGGCTAGCACAAGAGGGATTTTCATTCTTCCACTGTGAAGATGTTTCTCATAGATAACTACTACACTATTTCACAACAACATTAATAAAATTCAGTAAAAATATAAAACATCTAAGTCAAGGGAGGAGGAACACACCTCTCCACCACCCTCAACTAGGCATATAACTACATGATAGCCAATGCACAACCGTGGAAAAATAATAAGATAGGCAAAATAAACCAAGTGATCTTTTTCTCCTTTAATAAATAAAAAAAACAAGAAAATGAAATCATTTCATTCAAAGTAAGGAGGCACAATCTCTCCAAGTCCCTCAAATGGGAAAGAACTATATGGAATTGAATGATCAACCATGGGAAAATAATAATACAGGTAGAATAAACTAAGTGGTCTTATTCCCCTAAAATAAAAAAGATCAAACAAGGAATATATTAATTTTATTCTAAATGAATAATAAAAAAACATAGGTTAAAAATAATTCCACTATTATGAGCCACACTTATAATATTTTAAATATACATATTATAATTTATATCAACACAATACAACAAATATAAGTGGGCTAAGATTCCCAAATATTCAATATATGTAAAAATAGAATAATATCCTTAAGGTAGGGCAACACCATACAATACTCCTTTAGAAAGGAATAACTCCACAATGTCTATTTGAGGTGACAACCTCCAATATCCTTCCACCAATATAATTCAATACTTGATTGATTTAAAATGATATTCAGCTCCTTTATATATAACTATAATTAATTAAACAAGGATGGGTGACCTCCTAATCCCAATGTAGGTCAACCATTACTCAATGCATGAATTCCACAAGTTAATCATTTATTCTAATATATTAGACCCATATAACTAATTAAGGGGGATATGTGCCACATGTCATCATCTCCATCAACCCATATACATTAATAAATCATATACCTAGGTGCATATCATTCCTTCCCTCCTTGACATGTTTCATCCCTAAAATATTAGAAGAAAACAAATAATGATTTTGCTTCAAATAATTGCACACTTGTCTCCAATCTTGATCATCTAACCACCCATATGTGATCTTGTTAAGTGATATCTTTGAAATATTATTTATATATTCCAATGTGTTACTATAATTATATTCATGATCATAATTATACTACCTTGATATCCATGTATAATTATTCCTCATTTGATTCCATTGGCCATATTTTGTTGTGATACTCTAATTCCATTCACGACCATAGTAGTTATTCTACCATGCATTGTCATAGTGATTTCCCCATTGATTCCATGTTATGAACCTATGATATATATTTTCTTTGTTTTTTTAGTAGTTGTTATGGATGAATATGATTTTTAAGTCATCTTGTGAGCATTTTGTTTTATCCCACATTCATGGGAAGTAGTAGTTTCTTAGTTTTGAATTTATATATAAGTTTTGAGGCTATTGAAGGCATCCATGAAATTATTGTATTGAGCTTGCTCAAAGGAGGTTGCCCCATCAAAGTGGTCTATGATCAATTCAATATTTTTAAGTGTTCTTTAGATTTAATTCATTCTATTAAATCCTAATATTTATGCATTTTTATTAATTGTTTCAAGAGGATCCTATCATCTCATACCAGAGTGCTTTCCAGGGCCATAATTTTTGTAAGCTCTATTTTACTGCATAATTTATTTATAGTTCTTTTTTTCATAAATTCATAACTTTATTCTACTACATAAATCTATTATACTACATAACTCTATTTTGTATCACAATAACATTTTTTAGATCAGGGTAAAACTTGATTGTATAACTATGGGAAGTGATTGGTTGAAAGCCTTACAACTCATTGTGAGTACCATAGGAACCCCAATGTAGCTGGCCCATTAAGAGGACTTGCAAGTGAAATGGGCAATGACCCCTTTCTGATTGAGTAGTTCACATTCATGAGGAAAACCAAGAGATGTCATAAAGAGATAAATCTATGGCCAAATAATTTTTGGAAAGTGGTACTCGCGTAGATGGCATTAGTGGCCACAGTGAAATTTTTAAAACCCTAGGCATCCATTAAATCTTAGGGCCCATTTCTATCAATTTTAGAACATTTTGAATAGACTCAAAATATTCAATCAATAGAGTAATCATATACTATCAAAGGACTTATAGATAGATATTTGTTAGAATCAAAAATTTTCAAACTATCGATAAAGTCTTGGTAGGCTCTTAGGGGACTTATCATCAGACAGAAAACTAGAAAAAATAGTAAGTTTTTTTCATTTTTTGCAATATATCTCCATATATAACCCCATTTATCCTCAAAATTTACTCAAACACCTAGAATTCCATTCCCTACATTTTCTTCCTTGAGGTCCCATATCCCAATTCCACTCCTAGTTCCTGTAAATTACACATTTAATTTTCTTTGAGTTTTTCCAGGACTATTTTTATCTATTTACCTTGAAATTTTTCCTCTTTTTTCATCATATCATTCTACTTCTCTATCCCTCTTTGGACAATTTTATAGTTTTTTCCATTTTCACTCCTATAATTTCCCTCACCTTCATCAATCATACTCCCACTATGCAAAATTTTTATTAAAATCCCCTTTACCCCTTCCATTTTCACTCAAATTCAAAACCTTACTAAACGTGTTTTAACTCTATCTTTCCTATCCACTACAAAAAAATATGTTAGTTGAGTCATGGTATTAACCCAAATAGGAACAAAAAATATGGAGAATGAAATTACTTCCCTCAAGTCGTACATCAAAGATCTTGATGAAAAAATTCTCAGTCTCAGTCTGTAGCATACCACCATGAACAACAGATGATATCTAGAGTCTTCTTTTGACACTACATTTTCTTCTTCTAGCAATTATTATGGGCTAAAGATGAATTTACCTTGATTCAATGGTGTAGATCTAACTAGATGGATCTATCAGGCTGAATAATATTTTAGTCTACATAATACTTTTGATGTCAACAAGGTTCCACTTTCATCTTTTCCCTTAGAACTTGAAGCACTTCAATGGTATCATTTCTATGCCAAGTCTCATGATGAACCCACATGGATTGATTTTTTCACCCTCATTTTTCAACAATTTGGCCCTACTACATTTGATTACTTCATTAGAGCACTCACTAAACTTTGCCAAATAGAAACAATGAGAGAATATCAAATTAAATTTGAAAAAGTAGCCAATCATATAGAGGGATTGTCTGATGAATTCTTCAAGATTTACTTTGTTACTGGATTGAAGGATGCAATTTAATTTGAGGTTAAAATTTTCTGGCCCAAAATGATGATGGAAGTCTTAGGGTTATATAATTTTGTAGAGGACAATATCATAGCTCAACAATGATTCAAATCTAATTTCATTCCATTCAAAAATATAGTTCCACAACATTCTCAAATAATGCTAGTCACCAAAACCACTCTTATGAAGTGTTTAACTAAAGCAAAGATACAAGCCCATAGAGAAAAAGGACTATGCTATAACTATGATGATAAATTCACTTGGGGACATTGATATGTTGAGCAAAATCTCTACCTATTAGATGTGAACTCTCCATCAAAAACTAAAGATTTAGAAGATGTTCAGGATACAATAGATGATCTAGAATATGCTTAGCTAATTATGGAACCTACTTCTCAAGAAGACCAACTAGAGATCTCTCTCCATGCCTTAGTAAGATTCAATACCCTAAAAACCATATGGGTCAGGGGTTAATTCAAAAATATCCCTCTCATAATATTCATTAATTCAGGTAGAACTCATAACTTTATTGACCCTCAGATCGACAAACAAGCTGATTATTTTATCCATCCTTGTTCTAACTTTGAAGTCATGATTTCCAATGGGTGCACATTACCTTGTAAAGGGAAGTGTCATAATGTGTGTATCACTATTGGATATTATACCTTACACTCCAACATGTTTATGTTACCCTTAGGTGGATGTGATGTTATTTTGGGAGGCCAGTGGTTATGCACACTTGGGCCCATCTTATGGGATTTTGATAAACTTTGGATGAAATTTTAGATAATGGGAAAAACACACATTGAAGGCCTAAAAACCAAATCTCTTAGCATCATAAGTTTATATCTCATGGAAAATCTTCTTAAGAAGAATTCACATGGTGTCATTGCCCAGCTCCATTCCATTCAAATTCAACCCTCAATAGTCTCCACTACTCCTTCTAACTTCCAAACAATTCTATAGAGGTATGCACATGTCTTTTCAAAACTAGTGGGATTTACACCTTCATGACCAAAGCACCATTGCATTTATCTCCTTCTAGGAATCATTCCTCCTAACATCAAACCTTATCACTACCCATTTTAGCAAAAGACCAAGATCAAGATTCTCATTCGAGACTTATTGTAGCAAGGCATTATTCACCTAGTACTAGCCCATATTCTTCCCCAATTATCCTTGTCTAGAAAAAATATGGGTCATGACATCTTTACATTGATTTATGTGCACTTAATCACCTCATAATCAAGGATAATTTCCCGATCCCTATTATTGATGAGCTTCATGGCACTCATTTTTTCTCCAAGTTGGATCTTCACTATGGATATCACCAAATCTATCTTCATGAGGATGATATCACTAAGATAGATTTTTGCATGCATGATAGTCATTATGAGTTCTTAGTCATGTCCTTTGGCCTCACTAATTCTCCTTCAACATTTCAAGAATTGATGAATAAAATATTTTGGCCCTACCTAAAAAAAATAATTCAGGTCTTCTTTAATGATATCCTCATCTATAATATAACATGGTCTGAGCATCTCCAACATTTTTAGCTCACATTGCAACTTCTCTTTGACCATCATCTTTGTGCAAAATAGTCCAAATTTACTTTTGTATAGGATAAAGTAGAGTATTTTGGGCATATTATTTTAGTACAAGGGGTTTGGGTGGATCCCAAAAAAATTGCTATGATGAATTGGCCACATCCTCAGACACTCAAGAGCCTCCATGGTTTTTTAGGGATAATTGGATATTATCATAAGTTTGTCAAAAATTATAGCTCCATTGATAGCTATGTTGAAAAAGGATTTATTTACTTGGATAGTAGTTGCTGAGTGTACATTTGAAGCATTAAAACAAGCTATGTGTACTACACCTATTCTAGCTATGCCATATTTTCCCAAGACCTTCACTATTGAGAGTGATGCTTGTGGCAATGGACTTGGTGTTGTGATCTTCCAAGAAAGATTCCCAATTGCATTCACCAATAAAGCTCTTTTTGGAAAGAATTTAGTGCTCTCTACTTATGAGAAAGAAATGATGGACATTTTACATGTAGTATAAAAGTGGTATTCATAACTATTGGGTAATCATTTTTGCATCAAAACTGATCACCAAAGTTTGAAATATTTCTTGGAACAATGTGTGTTTGCCCCATCACAATAGAAATGGGTCAATAAATTCATGGGTTATGACTATGAGAATATTGTATTTCATGTTCTATCTCATACATTTGTGGATCAAACTTCCCTTTCAACTATTTCCATGCCTATTCCAAATTGGTTGAACACTACAGAATAGGAGTATGTTAATGACTCCTCATTATCTCAAATAATTCAATAGCTGACCTCTGACCCCTTAATTTTACCAAATTATTATTAGGATGGTGCTTCTCTATGATACAAAGGTCATTTGGTGTTTCCCTAGACTAAAGATCTTTAACACGTATTATATGAACTCCATGCTTCTCCATTTGTAGGGCACTTAGGGTTTCTCAAAATGTATGAGTAGTCATGACGTAACTTATTTTGGAAGGGAATGAAAAATAAATTCAATATATGGTGGTTAAATGTGATACATGCTAGCATAACAAGGTTTAAACAACACTCATCCCTGGGTTTCTCAAACCCTTTCCCATCCCTACTAGGATTTGGATATATATTTCTATGGATTTCATTGAGGGGCTCCCTAAATCTAGAGGGAAAATGGTGATCTTGGTTGTGGTTGATCACCTCTCCAAATATAGTCATTTTTGTGCCCTTGATCATCATTATACTACCTCCAAAGTTACACAAATTTTCCTTGACCAAATTTTCTATCTTCATAGCATTATTTCATTTATTGTCTCTGATCATGATGTAACCTTCACCAACCATTTTTAGATATAATTATTTCAATGTATTAACACTCAATTGAAGATGAGTTCTGGGTATCATCCATAAATAGATGGCCAAATGGAAATTATCAATAAATGCTTGGAAAAATTCTTCCATTGCTTCACCTTAGAACAACAACATCAGTGGGTAAAGTGGTTCCCTCTCATCAAATGGTGGTATAATACCTCCTACCACACTTCAATGAAAATGACTCCATATGAAGTAGTATATGGTCAACCACCATCAATGATCCTTCTATATAACCCTAATAGTTCATCAGTCTAGGTAGTAGACACACTTCTTCAAACTCAAGATCAGATCCTTACCACTATGGTAAAATCTTCATATGGCACAAAATTGAATGAAATAATAGGTAAATCAGCACCGTTCTAAGTGCACTTTTCAATTAGGTGATATGGTTTTTCTTTGCCTACATCCTTATAAGAAATCCTCCCTAAAAATTAGAGGGTGTCATAATCTAGCCCCAAGTTCTATGGGCCCTATAAAGTTATTTATAAGATTGGGTCAGTTTCTTATAAGTTGGAGCTTCGACCTTCTTCTCGAGTTCACCCAATATTTCATGTCTCTTGTCTAAAGAAAGTTATTGGCACAAACATCAGAGTGCAGACTATTTTAACTAAACTTGATAATTAAGGATCCATTCTTCTTGAACTAGAGAAAATCTTGGATAGGTGCACATTTTAACTTCACTCCCACTACATCATTGAGGTTTTAATTCAATGGCACAAAATGCAACCAGAGGATACAACATGGGAACCACTATTTCAAATTCAACAAAAATTCCCACATATAAATCTTTGAGGATAAAGATTTTTTTAAGAGGGAGGGGATGTCATGAACCCATGATATATTTTTTCTTTATTCATTTAGTAGTTTTTATGGATGAATATACTTTGTAAGTTGTCCCATGAGCATCTTGTGTTATCCCACATTCATGGGAAGTAGTAGTTTCTTAGTTTAGAATTTATATATAAGTAAGTGTTGAGGCCATTAAAGGCATCTACAAAATTATTGTATTAAGCTTGCTCAAAGGAGGTTTCCCCCTCAAATTGGTTTTCAATCAATTCAAGCTTTTCAATCATTCTTTAGATTTAATTCATGTTGTTAATTCTTGTTATTTGTGCATTTTTAATAATTGTTGTAGGAGGATCCTATCATTCCATGTTCTATATGCTATTGCATTACTCTAATTCCATACCTTACCAAAGTAGTTCTTCTTTGTCTTCCATGCATAGCCATAGTGATTAGTACTCTAATTTCCTATATATCCAAAGTTATTATTTTTATGATAGTTACTCACATGGATCCATGATTGTTTATGCTTATGATGATGTGGGTGTATATATACCTCAACATTTTATAATAATTTGACATTATCCATTTCTTATTATACCTCTTATACATTTTCCTTTTGTGTTTCCATTTTTATCTTGAATAAATGAAGTGTGATTTTATTATTGTATTGTTTCTTCATTATGTCATCATCTAAATCTTCCTCATGATCTTTGTCACATGTTTCAATCTCATCCTCATGCTCTACCTTGATTATTATTTGTACCTTTCCAAATATGATATCTTGTAAAGTGACATCCTTTTTCCTATACCAAAACTTCATGAACTTATTCTAAACATTAATATTTATTGTTCCCAAAGTCTCTAATGATGTATATCCAAGAACCATATAAACACCATCTATATCCAAAACATAAAAATATGAGTGCAAAACATGTTTATCCATAGTGAGCTTAAAATATTCCAAAACTTGAATATTCTAATTGACTATTTGAGCTTCCTTAATATTTATTTATTTAACATTTAGATGTTGAGCCACATCTATGTTGATGAATTTATACTTTCTACTAGTATTAAAGAACATAATGACCTTCTTATAAATGCATCCATGAAATTAAAAAAATTGAATCTAATTATTTATAACCAAAATAATCAAACCCTTATCACTAATCCTTATTATTTTTCTTTGATATCCTTAACCACTCAATATACACCATTTGTAATCTCATAATCATCATTATGCTCAATTTCTTCTTCATCATTATCACTTTGATGTTCTTCCTCATTATCATTATTTTCTTCCACTGATTTTTCTTCTTCATCATATCTATTCTCTTCATCATTATTTTCTTCCTCTACTTCATTATCTTTTTTATTTTATATCCCATCAATCTAAGAATACCTATTCAATTTATTCTCATGAATACTTCCATCATTTTACTCCCATCGCATCCCACCAAAATGTTTTAGGACCATATATAAAATTGTAGAAACATATTTTCCACCAATTTTTTCTAACATTATTCTCATTAAAAATAAGTGACCATCATTAAAAATAAGTGACCATCATCTAGCATAAATATCTTCCTACCCTAAAAATACTTGTATCTTATGATTCAAAAAATCTATGGTTCATGAAAAAACCCTAAAATTTCAACAACTCATGCAAAACTAATCCAAACAGTCCAATTTTTTTACTATATCTTACATGTATGATAATACAAATTCAGTGAATTTTTTTCAAATTTTATAAAAAATTCATCTTATAGATTGAATATATGGAAAAAATAAAATCACAATTAATCACTTGAAACATTTCAAAAAATTCTAAAATTTTGACTATAACTCTCTTATATGTTAATACAATATCATAAAAAATTTCATAGAAAAATTACTTATACCATTTTTTATGATCTAAACTTATAATATTTGAAATATATAGAATATAATGTAGATAAAAACAACACAATAGATATTGGTGGGCCAAGATAACCAAATATTCTATATATGTAGAAATAGAATTATACCCTTAGCATAGGGCAACACTATACAATACTCCTTTAGGAAGGAATAACTCCACAATGTCTCTCTAAGGCTATAACCTCAAATATCCTTATAACAAATAGAAGAATCAATGCTTACTTGAGTGATTTATAAATATATTCACATCCTCTATATAGACCTCTAATTAACTAACCAAGTATGGGTAACCTCCTAATCCTAATGTAGGCTGAGCATTATCTAATGCACTAATTCCATAAGTTATTAATTTATCCTAATTTATTAGATCCATATGAATAACTAAGGGGGATGTGTTCCACATGTTGACATATCCATCTACCCATATACGTTGATATATCTATCCCTAGGTGCATAACACCCACCTATCAACTTACAGACTACCTGAGTACTAACCTTTAGTTTTTTAGACTCATCTCTTGTAACTAACTGCTCCTATCTATTGATTATCCTTCTCCTCTAATACATATAACTATTTTCTAGTTTGTCAAAAAATGTCTTTAAATAAGGGAGATTTACTTATATATATATATATATATATATATATATATATATATATATATATATATCTCAAAATTAGAGAACCATCAGTCACTTTCCAAACCATACCTCATTAAAGGACATTCTTTCCCATGTTTCATTAAGGTGCATGGTGGCTTTGCATGATCTTGTGGTTGCTTCAAAGAATATCTTACCTCTTTTCCCACTTTATTATTATACTAAGGCAATCAAAGGAGGACCTCATAATTAGCCATTAGACATTCTTAGACATTGATTGCAAGATCATTAGGTCAGGTGAGAATAAGTTCTACCAACTAGGTTTAAAGGCTAGACTCTAATCAAATGTTGCATCTACTAGGTGGTAAATGTTAGCATATTTTGGACTATATACCAAACTTCTACCTGGATAGAGAATCTTAGAGTTCTTAACCAATAAATGATCAAAATATGATAAAAACATAAGCTTGAAGAATCAGACCATCATCAAAATTTCATGTAGGAGTAATTTGGTAAAAGGCAATGTGCACAGGGATGTCAAGTTAAATCTAAAGAAAATAACAATTTAAATTGAAATATTTCGAAGGGTGAACAGAGATCTAAAAAGTGTCCAAATCATGAAAGCTTGAGTCAAGATCCAATGATGAGCTTTCAATCAAAAAGTCAAAGGATCTTAAGATTGAATGAGGCATTGACAAGTGTCATAATCATGGCAAGCTAAAGAACAACAATGTACATTTGATCTTATTGATAAAGATCAATTATAGATGTTGAGTTGTGAAGATAAGATCAATGGTGTGTAGGACAAGGATCCCAAATTGAATTCAGAGCCACCATGTGGCACAAGCATGGAGTCAAATGGAGTTGACAGTAAGATCTAGAGTACAAACATATAATTACCAAGTATCATAATATGAGAATCCTAGATCAGATCAAGGGCCAATATCAAAATTTGAATCCTTAAGACTTTAAATGGAGATCAAATATGGTCAAGGTCAAACTAGAGAAAATATTTTAAGGGGATGCCATGAAGGTATACACATTAACTTCAATAGGTTCATCACTAAAACTAGAAACATGATTATGAATTGAACTAGTAGGGAGTAATCCACATCAAAAAAATATCACAATAGATTGATACAGATGTTGTAACTACTTTGATTCCAAAGTTTAGCTTCAAATGACTTGATCCCACTATTATAACCATAAGTAGCATCAATGTCAGATAAAATAGATTGAGAGATATTGATACAGTTGTGGTGGCTACCTTCCATATGTAATCTTAGGTATTATGACCTTTTATAATGGTATAAACACTAGAATAATTGAAAATCTTGGTCATTATGCTCCCTTCTCCATATTTTTATTCATTTATCCCCATCTCTCTCATCCCTTTCTGCTATAAATTCAAGCTTTTAAGCCTTGAAAATTATCCCTTTCTTTGGAATGACTAGACTCTAATAAGATTTGTATTATAACAATTACTTGATGTAATAATAATACTAAATTCATACAATTTGTAGGCTAAGTTAAAGTGTGTCTTATGAATCCATTGATTTGGTTAAGTGAAACATGTTTTTTTACCTCTATCTAAGTTTATCACCTTCATTCAATGTTTTGGTAGTTATCACAAGTCATTCTAAGTGCATATATAATCTATTAGTCAGTTTGGAAGTAGAGAACTACCCTACCATGTTAGGTTGATAGCTAGTCAATACCTTGTTGTGAATTGCTTATGTGGAACCTGATTAGAGAGTGAATGAAGTGATGTATATCACTCTTGAATACATCATATAGTGTTTATTATGAAACTATAAGGATCAAAAGATTTGGCGCATCACCCCATTTTACATGCTTTCATAGTTTATTATCAATCTCTCTCCCCTTTTCCCAACAAGAAGCTAGTTTAGGTTTAGTATAGTTGATAAACCCAAAAATAAGATGGAATTTTCTAGAGGTTTGATCTAATATTATGTGACCTATAGCCTAAGGTTATTCTCATGTTGGACTAGGTCTAATCAAGAGGACCTAAACAATCCCCTTCTTAACTAGGGTGCAACCTAAGATGCCAACAGTTCTATCACACCTAGTGGGACCACTCTCCTTAGGATAACTAAAATTTAGAGCTAAGGAGAAGCATCTACAAAAACAAAAGACATCCACCATCATAAGAATTTGAAGATTCTTTAAGTTACTAGAAAATATTCTCATGCCAAAGGTTACTACAAGGTCAATGAGTAAAGGTATTCCCCTTGAATTCATTGAGCTACCTTCTATTTTATACAAGAGGTCAAGATTTAATAGGAAAAGACCTTATCCCCAAAATCAATCTTCATCTCTTGGTCATCTTATTATTTTAATAAGTGTAATCCCCACTATCCAAATGGAAATCATGAATCATGTGTTCATCCCTTTCAATAGAGGTAGCCCACTAAATTTGGCCCATTTTGATGACATTCATATTTTACCCTTAAGAGTATCCTATTTTTCTCTAGAGAAGATCAAATAACTACTATTGAGCACATCCAAGATGTTTCCAACCTTTGTTTAGTGCATAATGTTGCTCAAGATAATATGGCTATCAAACTAGTTATTTCTTCCTTTAAAGGAAAAGCATTATAGTGGTATATAAATCTTCCATTGAAAACCATTGCTACTTGGGATGAGTTAGGTGTAGCCTTAGTCAGACAATTTGAGGAAAAATATGATCACATATCTTTAGTTTAACAACTAACTAACATAAAGAGATCTCCTCATGAGTTCATGTCTAATTTCAACCTTAGATTCCAAAAGACATAGACTCCAATACATTCATTTATCATACAATCCCCTGAATATGCCTTCTTGTATTACTTAAGATCCCTTAATTTTGATATTAGTGTGATGATACAGTCTATGCATGGTAATACATTTCCAAATGCCTATGATGTTTCCATAAGAGTAGAAAATAACTTGATATAGGCTGGTAAACTCTCTCCAATGCCTCCAATTCCTATATTCCTAGAATTTAAGCCTATGTCATTCCCTCAAGTCCCTCAGTTTCCATAATTAGCCTCCATTCTACCTCCTCAAAATTAAGTTGCATCCCCTTCTAGTCAAGGTAATGATCTTGGTGAGGTTAAAGGTTTGATTCAATCTTTTGAGAATGAAATAGTTCAACTCAAGAGACAGAAGTACTAGGGTAGGCCTTATCAACAACAAAACTAGAGCACCTATTAGCTCTTTGGTAATCAAAGGCCTCCTTATAAAGTGTTCAAATAAAATAGACCACCGTACCAATCACAAGAAGCCATAACCCAATATAAACCATATGTATCTCTTTACCCTAATGTACCAACAAGTTTAAGAGCTACTATTCCCACATCACCTCAAAATAATTTGATTCAAGATTCATGTTGGTATCCATTTAATCCCAATAATGCTCAAAACCAAGCCTTGGTATCACAAAACATTACTATGCCACAAATGACACCAAATGATTTTTCTCTTCAAAAAGGTCAGTATCAAGAGACAAATTTGGTACCCCAAGGAGAGGCTCAATAAGTTCAAGGGTAGTTTGATGCCATTAATATGAATTGTCAAATGGATGATCATGTTTCATTCAATCAAATTGGTGAGACTAGAAACATAAGTGGTCAAGTTATAGCTATAACTAGAGCTAAAAAAAGAGCCATTTATGAGGCTAAAGATCTCACTAATGCTTCAAGTACTCCTAATGTTGTTTCCAAAAGTACCAAATATCAACATGTTACCCCTACAACACAAAAAAATTAGATTTCAAAGGCTAGGAAGGTCCCTCAAAATACCTCTAGTCTGTGAATAACTAATGGTTCAAAAGGTGTAGTTAAAGGTTAGTATAGCTTCATTTAGTATAGTGGATTAGATGAATAATTCCAATGTTATAATTATCATGTGGAATTACATTACTATTCTAGGATAAAAGGATGTGCTCATTCAAGAGTTTTTATCTCTCAAGGTATCCCCAAAATCAATTGAGAAATAAGGAGTTATCCTAAATAATTTAGACCAACCAATGAAGCATCAAGTAAAATAGTACACAAAATGGAAAAGGGGAAAATTCTGAGGTAAAATTAAGTAAAATTCCTCCCTTCTACCTCACTTTTATAGTTGGTGACTATTTATTTCATAACCATATGGTGAGCAGTGGAGTCAGAAGTACTATCATGCCTAAGAAAATTATGGACAAGTTTGGTCTTGTCTATGAACCAGATTTTAAAGGAGTATTGAAATTATATGGTTCACCATAAAATAAAATAGGCATAATTAAAGATATGAAGTTGACATTACATGTTTTTCCTAATGTTACCATTCAATACGATGTAGTTGTGGTGGATTTGCCTCCCTATTCTGCCATATGTCTGTCAAGGGACTTTACCTCAAATATTAGAGGGTAATTATCAATTGATTTGACATATTTGATGTCTAATACCATGTATGGTACTAAGGTAACCATACATTATGAACCTATTTCATAGTTTCATTTTAAACCATATATGCCAAGTGTTGTAAACACTAGTTATGTCATCTCTGATGAGGTGATAGAAACTAGTGGAGGGGAGATTGAATCACCTTTAGATGGGATTCCATATTTTTTCCTTTATGAGTGGGCCTCTAGATCACATGAATATGATCCTTAAATACTAATTGAAGAAGAAGGACTGAGTATTTATTGCCTCCATGAAAAAGATGCACCAATTCCAACCTTAATGAAGGATGATGAGTCTTGTGATGGTCTATGGAAATTGTACTTTAATGGATCAAGGAATAATCATGGTACCAAGGATGAAATTATGTTCATTTATCCAACAAAGCAAAGGTATTTCTCATCTTTTAAGTCTCAATTTGTTTATTCTAACAATGCTGTTGAATATAAGGGACTAGTTCATGGTTTGCAATGGGCTAAAAAGATGAAAGTTAACACCTTATAAGTCTTTGGTGATAGTAAAATTGTAGTTCACCAAGTGAGAGGTCTTAATGTATGAAAAAATCCATTTCTTAAATCTTTTAATAATAGGGTATGGGACTTTCTTGAAGAATTTTAGGCCTTCAACATTTAGGCAATACCAAGAGATGAGAATAAATATGAAGACAAGTTAGCTACCATTGGTGCACAATTTAGTATCCTAGCTAATTTAAGACATGAAAATGTATAATCACACATTAAGGTGATTGTAAAGCCTTCTATACTAGATAATAATGATAATTGGTAAGTTTTTGAATATTATAATAAGATTGTTAGATTCTTGCAAGAAGAGGCTGAGTTTTCCTTAAGAAATCAGTCAAAGTACTTGCAGTAGTATGGTGATCAGATTGTGTAACTAAAAAAAACAAGTTGTCCAAGGGATTGGTCGCACTTGAGAACATATTTAGTGGTGATGATGAACTGAGGAAAGAAAAGTCAACTTTTTCATCAAAAGAGGAACACTATGCCAATGTGGAAGTTACACTTGGAAAGAGCTTAAGGTTGGGTAAGGTATGTACTTATTTAGATAAGGAAGCTTTCATTGAGTTATGTGAAAGTTTTGTTGATATATTTACATGGAAATATAGTGATTTCAGGGGATTTGACCCAAGTCTTGCTCAACACACCATTGAGTTAGAAAATGAAACTAAACTAGTAGGATAAAGATAAATTCCTATTAATCCTAAGCTTGAGAATTTGATGAGAGATGAGCTTCATAAGCTCATTGAGTCAAATATTATATTTCCAATCAATCACTCAACTTGGGTGGCAAACCTTATTCCATATGGAAAAAGAATGGTGAAATTAGACTAGGTTAATTTGCATGACTTGCACAAAGATTATATTTAAGACCACTATCCATTGCCATATATAGAATAAATTTTATAGTTGGTTTCAAGTTTAGAAATGTTTTCTTTGTTGGATGGATATAGTGGTTACAATCAGATTTTGGTCAAGGAAAAGGACCAATTCAAGGAAGCCTTCACCACAAAGTGGGGGACATTTGCATATAGAAATATGCCCTTTAGTCTATCCAATGTTGGAGTAACTTTTTAGAGAGCCATGAATATGGAATTCCAAAGCCTTATTAACAAGGATATGCTAGTCTATTTGGATGATATAACATTGTTTTCAAAGAATTCAAGTGAGCACATAGTTAACCTTGAGAAATTGTTTCAAAGGTGTAGACAATATGGGGTATCTCTAAATCCCCAAATGTGTGTCTTCTCAATTTATGAAGGTAATATTTTTAGACATATAGTTTTAAAGCATGGTTTAAGCATAGATCCTAAAATAATAGCTTGAATTATTTCACTTTCCTTGCCCAAACACAAAATATCTTTGCAAATTTTCTTGGGGGAGATCAATTTCATTAGAAGATACATCTCAGATTTTTCCACTTTAGTGAATCCACTTACCGCCATGCTAAATAAAAATAAGAGTTTTAGTTGGTATAAAGAAGGAGTAAAGAATTTTTATGGAATTAAGAAAGCCATGGCTAGTGCTCCTATGCTCATGAACCTATATTTTACAAAGGACTTCATTAAGTACCACTATGCTAATATTGACACCATTTTAGGAATTCTAATGCAATAGAACCATGAGTCTTTAGAGAAGCCATTAGCCTTTTTTGATCAAGGCTTGTAGGAGTATAAAACAAGGAATTATTTTGTTGAAAATCATGTACTTTGTATTATAAGGTCTCTCAATAAGTTTAGATACTTATTTTCTAACAATAAGATACACCTAATGGTTGCCCATCCAAGTATCAAATAATTTCTCTTGAAAAATGATATAAATGAGAAAAGAGTTGGTTAGATAACCAAAGTAATGGAGTATGATGTGAAGATAAAGGTTATAAAGCTAGTGAGAGGCAAGGGACTTTGTGATCATATAGCCCAAGATAGAAAAGAAGCCAATAGGGTGGTTATTATGTCTAATGATGAGGAAGTTATAATTGATCACACCTCACCTTTCAGCTAGTTCCAAGACATGCTAAGATATCTCCAACATGGTATTTATCCTTCTCAACTAAGCCCTCCAAAAATAAGATATTTCAGATTGTTATCAATTATTTTTCTTCTTATTGATGGTGCCTTGTTCAATAAATATATCAATAGAATGTTATTAAGGTGTATAGAGCCAGACCAAACATAGAGATTTCTTGAGTAGTTTTATGATGGACATGGTGGAGGGCATTACACAATAATGACTACAACCCACAAGGTTATGAGAGGTGGGTATTATTGGCCAAGCTTATTTGGTGATTACCATGCATGGATTGGGAAATATAGACAATGTGCTATGTTTGTAGGAAAGGTGAAACTTGCTTCCTTACCTCTCCAACCAAGTATTGTGGATCAACCATTTATCTAATGGGGATTAGACTTTATTTATCTCATTAACCCCCATTAAAAATCATGACATAAATGGATACTAACTACTACATATTACTTCAATAGATGGATAGAATTCATGGCATTGAAAGAATCAAATGAGTCTAATGTTCTAGATTTCTATGAAGGTTTGTTTATTGTTGACCAAATTTGACCTTTAGGTCAAATTAGGGCAACCCTAGGTATAAAAATTACTTTTATGAATTTTATGGGTTTAATATAGATTTCACAAGTTGTTTTATAGGTTAACTAATGTCACTTAATGTTGTACTAGCCTTGGTCATTGGTTTTTTAGTCCTTATATCATTTTTGGCTCATTTTGAGGTAAAAAAGGTGTATTTAATTACTTGTACGGATTTATTAAGAAGTGTGAAGTTTAAAAAATGTGATGTCACATAATATGTGTCCTTATAGGTATTAATTAACTAACATAACTAAAAAATGGCAGATTCATCAAGAGAAAAGGTAGTTTTCTTAAGAAAGAAAACTAAAATTGCACTTGTATAGCTCATTGGGAAGTGTGCCATGTGAGATATGATCATGGAATGTGTATTAAGATTACATAAGATCATTTCCATGTTTGGTTTGATTTTAAAGTTACATTTTTTTCCCAAAACCATTTTGTTCCTTTTTTACCCTTCTTGGCAAGCAAAAGTAGTCTTTAAGTTTTTGCTCAATATAGAGAAATCAATAAGTTGTAGATAAAAAATACTTTGGGAGTTTGTATTAGACTTATATACCTTAATTTAAATATAAGTATTTTGAATAATTGTATCATCTCATTCATGAACCCTCCTCATGAAGTTAATTGTATTTATTTACCTGCTTATCTGTGTACCCTACAGGTTTTGCTCTTATTTGGTTAGGTCCATACAATAAAATTGATAATATTTAATCCAAATTATTTTGAATCATATATCTCATTTTTTCCATGGTTGGTTTTACATTGGGAGTTTATTTGATGATCTAACCAACTTAGTTTACAAGGAGTGAAGGAGTGGAGTAGCAGTCATTTCTTCTAATTGCAAGTGTTTTCTCCTATGTTATAGTTTCAAAATGCAGTGAATTAATGAATGATTATAAAAAAATGTATTTTATTCATCTTAAATTCCAAATCCAACTTCAAAATCCACTTTAAAAGCTAAGAGAGTAAGGAAATACACAAAATAGTCATCTACAACATTTATATAGCCTACCATCAGTTAGAGGAGCATGGAAAATGCATTTGAACATTATTTGATGTTTTAAGATTCAAACATGATTTATCATCATATTTAAGAGGGTTTAATTAGGTCAGAGCAACTAGATATGCAAGAAATGGTCTTGGAGCAAGCTTGTGACATTTTGGGATAATTTCCTAAATTTTTCAACACAAAGGTCCAAACCCTTTTTTGGATGTACTTATACATTATTTAGTTGAGTTATAGGGAATATAATTTAATTTTGATTTAATATCTCACATAAGCCTATCATCTTACAAAATAAGGGAAGTTTTTGAGTTAGAGAGGTTGGTTTTATTAATCCCTCAAGTTGCTCTTCAATATACTAAAATCACTTAGTGTTATCTACAACCATGTGAGTCAAGCTCACCTCCAAAACTAATTAAATTAGTTATAATTCATACTAATATATTAGGATGGTCCAATTTCACTAATAAACATATACTTTCTATGGAAAACATCAAGGAAGAGCACAAAAATGGTATTTTGCATTCACTAAGGTGTAATAGTTTATACACAGGCCTAAGGTTATCTAAAACTAGCCTAATATTTAAACAAGAGAAATTTTTTAATTTTCAAGGTGTGAGGGCTAATGAAATGCTTAAGAGGTCTTAGAAAGAGATGATTCTTCTCAATGTTTCACAAAGCCTTAGATAACAGAGTATGATCAAATTTTAGGTTGAATTGGCTTTCAAGGACAAAAATGAACACTTATAGCCACTCTCTCCTTCAAAGTAGAGTATGATTTACCCAGGTTTATTTGTAGTTATGACCCAAAGTGGTACATCAAGGGAGATAGCCCTATCTAGAGATTCACCTAATTTCTTAGGCTACCCAAAAGCCTATAAGTGTTTTCATTATGCTACTTGGATGAGGAGAGATTTGGAATCTACTCAAAGGGTGAAATTATAAGTGAAAATAGTTTTTGGAATGCATGGTGGGACTCTTGGTCCAAGAAGTTGAGAGATTTTTGGTGTTGTCTCTAAAAAATCAGCCTTTAGAGGCATCTATCAATGCATCAATGATGACTCCAAAGATACATCAGTTGGTCAAGCAGCCCAGGTTTCCTTTTGAAGATTGTTGGTAATATTTTTCTTTTTGTTATTTCTTTCAATGAGTTTTCATGGCTAATTTTGGTGTTGAGTATTGTTCTTTATAAGTTGGTGAGACATTACAAGCTTATGCCATTCCTTATCAACAAGAGAAAGTTCTTAATCAAACCTTACATGAAGTGTACCAGCACCAATATGGTTATTTTAAGCCCTAATATGATCATATTCAACCTTATCATGAGTTTTATCAGTCTTATAGCTAGCCTCCTCAAAATATTACTTCTCCTAGTTAACCTATCCACTTCCCAAATCTATCTATTTCTACCTTCAAGAAAACACTTTTGGGTTATGAGAGGTACATGTTGGAGCTTGATACTCTAAGGGGATGTAGTCAAGAGGTTCCTAGTAATCTTATCCATATGGTGAGATATGCATTATATATTTTTTTTAAAAGAGAGTGTGTGCCTATTGAGAGAGATAATTGGCAAAGGCTCACAAGTGAGATGCTTGATGTGAATGACATAGTTTCTTCCTTAGAGGATAGGCTAAGAGTTCATTAAAGGAAACCTCACTAAATATATCAATATTCATATCCAATTTAAAATTTTTCCTATCAGCCATATTTCATCCCTACTCATGATCCCAATCAAGGATATCAAAGTCATCCTTTTCCTAATCAGTTGGAAGAGACAGTTGAAAAGAGAAACCTTATTTTTGAAGCTAATCTTGATAAGCAAATTGAGTTGGCTAATATGCATATGTAATAGTCCATGTTGGAAAAAAATGAAGTGGAGTTAAACCCTCATTTATCTCTCATATTACATCCCCAAAATCTTAAAAGGAGACTTCTAATCCCAACATCCTAAGCTGGAGTAAGATAGTGGAGTCATGGGGGAAAAAAGAAGAGAAGATTCTTGATAAAGAATTTGAAGTTGAGAAGGATATTGATCATATATAAATCCATCCCATACTTCCTCAATAAAATAATTATAATCCCAACTTCCTAAGTTGGAGTAAGATAGTGGAATGATGGGGAAAGAAAGAAGATAGAAGCATTATCAAGGAGTGTGAAGTGGAGAATGAAGTTGATCCTTTGCAGGTGCCTCCCACCCTTCCTCACGAATATTCATATGTTCCATGTCATCCCTCACATATTATCCATACCTATGATGATTCCTATGAGCTTCAAGAAATACTTTTTGAAGAGAACCTAGCCAAATAAATTGAAGAGTTAGAGGTAAAGATGATATTGTTGAGTTAAGGTGTGATGGAAGGTTTAGACCCAAAAGAAGATCATGTGCCTAAACATACCCCATCCAACATTCATAAAGAGAGTATTCAATATAAATCATATGTAAATGAGGCATTTTTTAGGTGTAAGGAAGAAAATCAAGTAGTTTTAGCCTAAGGTCTACCTCCCCTTCCTTAAGAACTTCTAAAAGAATCCCCTACATTTCACTCCCAGATTGATTTTGAGTTGTATGTGCCACCTCTATGAACTAGTTCATATTGTCCTCAACCTATCACCATTTACCTTGATGTAACTATGGTATGGTAACTTAATGAGGATCAATTGGTTGACAAAAACTCAAAAAAAATTCTTGAAGAGAGCCTAACTCTTTGGTAGCCTCATTGGACTAAGTCACATGACTTCAAAATGCCTAATCTTGAATCACAAAGAAGGAGAAATAATTGGATGATGTTGAAGACCTTGAGAACCAAATTCATATTCTATAATTTGAGATGTAACTTTAGATTCCTTGATATGTCCCAAATTATGAAAAAGAGGTGGTCTCTTGTGTTGAAATTTTTGATACGGTTGATAAGGAAGAATGTCCTCCTTTTGCCAAAGAGGAACAAATAGTCATTGATTCTTCCATCATTTTGAAATATACCATGTATGTTCAAGTACAAGTTCATAATCAGCCTTTAATTACTTTTTTGAAATCATTGGAGCAGGCTATATTCCTCTTCAAGGAGACTATGATCTAATCAAAGATGGAGAAGGTAGACTTGGTACTCAAGTAAGTATGAAAAGGAAAAGAAATCTTTCAAATCTATCATTTAAATAATAATATGAATTTGATAATGATATTTTTTAAATAATCAATATGGTATATCATCCTCTTAATCAATTGGGAGAAACACATCGGCTCTTAAAGGATGGAACAAGATCCTTTTAGCCTCAATCTTCTAAAGAACATGAAAACAATCCTCTTGAAGCCATGCCTATTAAGGATATACAAATTGACCATGAAATGAAGATTAGATAGAAGGATGAATTATGTGAACATGTTTAAGAGGAGTATATCTACATTGAAGACCTATTTAAGGATGATCTACTTGAGATCAAACCAAGTGAATTCCTAAGGAATAGGTATAATCCACAAAACATTCAATTCAAAGAGAAACATGCTTAACACTATGTTTCATCTCACCATGAAGATGATTAAATAATTTTTGATTTTCATCTTGAAAAGGAGGTATGATAATTCTCTAGTTGTGCATAATAATTTTTTTTCAATTTCCCCTAAGTGCCTTGATCACATATGTGTGTGTGTGTGTTATTAGTTTGTTGTCTTGTTTTGTGTGTGTCATTTGCTTTGTGTGGTTGAGGTAAATTAGTGGTATTTTCTTGATGGTCAGTGGTCAAAATTTTCCTTGTTTTTCTTATACTTCATATGACTCCCTAAGCCCAATGGACTGATAAGGCTACTTATCTAGTTAGTATAGTAGGCATACTACCCCTATGAGTCACCAATTTGTTGACCAAATTTGACCTTTAGGTCACCCCTAGGTAAAAACATTAATTTTAGGCATTTTATATGTCAAAAGGTGTTTTATAGTTTAATTAATGTCACTTAATGTTATACTAACCTTGGTTATTACTTGTTTTAGTCTTTATATCATTTTTGGGTCTTTTTGAGGTAAAAAGGGTACTTTTAATGACTTGTATATATTTAATGGGAAGTTTTAATTTTAAAAAACATTATGTCATGTCCCTTTTGTCCTTATAGGTCTTAATTAACTGACATAACTCAAAAGTGGTAGGTTTAACAAGATTAAAGGTAGTTTTCTTGAGAAAGAAGAAGAAAATGGCACTTGTATGGCTCATTGGGAAGTGTGAAACATGGGAAATGATCATGGAATGTCTCTTAATCTTCCCCAAGCTCATTTTAGCATTTTTTTGATCTAGAAGTGCCATTTTTTTACCAAAACCATTCTACTCCTTTTACACCCTTCTTGGCAAGTAAAAGCATTCTTCAAGTTTTTTCTTAGTATAAATCTCAGGAGGTTATAGATCAAAAAACTTGGGTAGGTTGTATTAAACTAATATAAACTAATTTAATTATAATTATTTTAAATAATTGTGGTTTGTTCTTCATGAACCATTCTTATGAAGCTGACTATATTTTTCTGCCTACTTATCTGTGCACCATGTAGGTTTTACTCTTGTTTGGGCAAGTCCATATAATAAAATTTAAAATATTGGTTAAAAATTATGTTTAATAATTTTTATCATGTTATGCATGATTTTTTTCACATTTGGAGCTTATTTTATGAGCTAACCAACTCATTTTATAAGGAGTGGAGTGACAGTCATTTCTTCCAATTGTTGGTATTTTCTCCTATGTAATGGTTTCAAAATGAAGTGAATTGATGAATTATTTTTAATAAATGTATTTTATTCATCTTAAATTCTAAATAAAACTTAAAAATACATTTAAAAATGTATGAGAGTATGTAAATGCACAAAATAACCATTTACAACACTTGTACAACTTGCCATCAGTTGGAGGAGCATGGAAAATGTGTTTGAACATTATCTAATGTTTAAAGAGTTAAAAAATTCTTGATAATAATATTGAATATGGTTGAAGTGGGTTGGATAAAATATATATACATTAAATGGTATTAGAACAAGCTTGTTACATTTTGGGACAATTTCCCAAATTTGTCAAAACAGATGTCTATGCTCTTTTTTGGATGTCATTATACATGGTTTCATTGAGTTAATGGGTCTCCAAGTTAATTTTTATTAAATATATCCTATAATAATATAATATTTAAAAATAAATGAATATTTTATGTTATATATGTTGGTTTTCTTAAGCCCTCAAGTTTCTCTTCAAGATAATGAAATCACTTAGTGTTATCTACAACCATGTGAGTCAAGTTCACCTCCCGAACCAATGAAATGAGTTTAAATGCATAATAATAGATTGGGATGGTCTAATTACAGTAATATACATATAAATTATATGAAAATAATACATTAATAGCACAAAATGGTATTTTTCATTCACCAAGGTGTAACCATCCATACACAGGCCTAAGGTTATCTACAACTAGACCTGGGTTTAAATAAGAGAAAGTGTTTACTTTATAAGGTGTGAGGTATAATGACATGATTAAGAGGTATTATAAGGATATTATGTTTTTTAAGTTTAAATAATCCTTATATAGTAGATTATTATCAAATTTTAGGTTGAATTGGCTTGCAAGGATAGAAATGAACACCTATAACCACTCTCTCCTTCAAAGCCTAACCCAATATTGTAAGACTAGATCTTGTTTCCATGATTTGTATAGGTCATAATATTTAAGGATAATATTTATAACCTAATAAACCATATAAATGGAATAAAATTCTATTTTTTTAATCTCTCATACACCTAAAGGTGTCTCTCTTTACAAGAAATGAACACTTACAACCAACCTTCAATGACTGAGATAGACAGTGACCCAAGTCAGAGTTTTTGAGTGTATTTTGGTGATTAAAGTAAATTAAGGTAAAATAAAATACTAATTGGATTTTTAAGATTAAATTAGATCCTAAAAAACCATTCCCAATTCCATAATTCATATAAAATACACCCACATATATACTAATCAAACAAACATAGTTGTAGTCAAGGTAGGACCCAGTTTGACAAAGAAGTATTATTCTAAGTGTGAGAAGTACATATAAGTGAGATAAATGGATGAATAAAATTATAATTATATTAAAAGGGGATATATATGGTTTTATAATTTTTATCATGTCTAAGAGGCAACCTACACATACATGACCCCTCATAGTCAACTGTAGTTGACTAAGGGGCAGTGAGTAAGAAATTTGGGCTTATTAAAGTGGTATTTATAAAATAGGTAAAAAAAGTTTATATATGAAATTAAAAAATTTAAGGAGGTTCTATAACACTAATTTCAAGGAAAAATTATGTAAATATTAAATAGAAGTTTCACTATTAATAGAGACAAATAGGGTAACTTAGTTATGAATGAGCAAAGAGAATGAAGGATATGTAGGAAGATTGAAAAGATGAAATGTTGGTTAAAGTTTTTAGGGGATATATACACCCTCATAAGTGGATATTCAAGAAAGGAAAGGTTTTCAATCATGTAAAACATAGTCCATGGAAAGCAAACCCTGTACATAGTTTCCTTAAGAAGTTTGTATCAGTCTTTCATACTTTTGGAAGGTCTATGCTTAGAATAAAAGGATACATTTTTTTGGAGGGAATAATTACCACTTGAGGAAGCATATATAATATATAATTTTCTTATATTAACATGGGAATTACCCTCTATTATTTATCAGATAGAGGGTACTTTTCCCATGCATAAACCCTACAATCTTATCAAGTGCAGAGCAAGAGATAAACTAGGAGTTAGGATAACCATGGAAAAATGTGTGGAGAGTTACATGTCAACTATAAAAATCATGTAAACCAATAATAGAAAAAATAAACCAAACAAGGTGATAAAAAACCCCAAGGTTGCAGTCAAGCCCATTGGGCAAGGTTTAACCTAGAGCCAATTTGATAGACTGATGATATCTCCAAATTTATTAATGGTTTATAATAGGAAAAAACATGTTTTTGGGATAATAATGGATTTTTTTAATATTTTTATATGTATAATAACTATCAAAATCTCATGTTGGGATTTGAGATGTAAACAGGCTTATCAATCAAGGTTTAGGCCTAGTGCCCAAACAAGGAGTCATCTTTAGTTATAACATGAAGTAAGAATATAGAATAATTATATTATTTTAATTGAGTCACTATAAAATTTTGTGAACCATTGGGATGAAAAAAACTCAAAGAAGCCACTTTTTGGACCTTAGACAACAGTAGGCCTGTTAGAGTCGAGAAAAGAGCTTAATAAGAGAAGTTTGGAAGTTCACACCTCTTATGATGATATGAATTGGAGTATGAGGAGTTAAAGGATGTTTATTAGGGTCTTTAAATATGAATTTGTTTAATTTTTTGGTAGGTTGGATTTCAGATCTTTATGAACCAACCTTAAGAGTGGAGATAAGCTAAAACCCTTGTTAAACCCTTGTAGAGACCAGTTTGAGAAAATGGAGTTAAAAAGATAATATGGTGGAATATTATGATATTTAAAGTGATATAAAATTATATATTATTAACTAAAGCTCCATCCCATGCTTTTTTTTTGTACAGACTTGTATGGACATGGTACAAATAGGGTATTTTTGACCATTTTTTATGTTGTGAATGATACAAGAGGATTTTGAATGTGAAATGAAATTTTATGGGAATTTTTATAATTTTTATAACTATATATGTTCATTTAATTTTTATATAAAAACTCCTAAGTTTCCAAACTAGGTGCTTCATCTCAGCTAGTCAAAACTAGCTTAGTGGGCAAGCTAGTGAGAAGTGTGAAAACTCTAAGGGTAAGTGATTTTAAAGTGTCCCTAATGTTTATAGGGAAATTTTTGGTATTTAAAATTTTAATCCACTCCCTCCCATGTATTTTAATGGGTATCTGAAGATAAATTTGAGGCCAAGTGTGCAAGGTGCATGGAGGAAGAGTTTTTTAGAATGTAAATGATAAATCATTTTTAGCTGATTCTAGATGACCAAGCCTACAACCAATGCATGGAGAGGTATGTATGAAACCCTTAACCTTCATCCCAATAATTTTATCTATTCCTAATCAGTTATAAGTAATTAAAATGGGGATAATCATATAGGTAGTTTTTTTGAGCTAGAATGAGGAGTTTTATGCCACTTTTCATGAAGTTTATGCCTTGCATTGACACTTTTGCTTCTTGATATTTAATGGTTAATATAAAATAATTATATCATGAAAAATTAAATGATTTTATCAGCTTTAAAAGTGTCCTTATTACCCTTGGACTTATCTCTTCTCCTCTCTCTCTCTCAAGTTCTATAAGAACTAGCCTTTTTGGCATTGTAACTTATGCTCCACTTGAGTATGGTGAAGCCCTGATAATTTGTATACCTTTTGATCAATAATAATATTTATTTTTATCACTTACATTAATTCTCTTAGTTTTTTAATTTTTAATGTTTTATTTTTCACAAGTGATAACTCTTGTTTCCTTAGCATGATTATTTCATTCTATCATCTATTTGCATTTGGAAAACTTTTTATTGTAGGGCATGCGAAGTATTCTAGGAAATTTCAAGGATTGAGTGAGTTATTATATTAATTAGTGCCCTTATATTCCTCTTTTATAGTCCTCTTATTTTTTTACAATCATCCATAACCCTAGAATGTAACATTGATGTGAGAAGATGAATATTAGAGAATTGTATGTTTAGTTTATCCCTTGATTTCAAGTGTAACATACATATGGTTCGAAGTCATCAGTATTTTTGGTGTATCACCTCCCTTAAGATAGTTTTTTTTAATTTATCTCTCTCCATTTTCACCCCATAAGTTTATTTGTAGTTATGATCCAAATTTGTACATCAAAGGAGCTAGCCATATCTAGAGATTCCCCTCATTCCTTAGGCTACCCACAAGTATAGAGGTGTTTCCATTGTGCCAATTGGATGAGGAGAGATTTTACATCTCCTAAAATGGTTAAAATCCAAGTTAAAACACTTAATATATTATAATTCCTTTCAACCATTATTTCTAACAATGATATGGCCTTTATGGGGTCTAGAATCCACTAATGGGTAGTTCAACAGAGTGTCTTTCTCAACACTTCATTAAATTACTACCCATAAGGAAATGGTATTGTTGAGTCCACAAACAAGAACCCATTGAATATCATAATAATAAAAATTTAAGATAATTAGAACTCATGGCATCTCAAATTAAATTTAGATCTATAGGCTAATAAGATCAACTCCAAGAGGTCAATAGCCAACTCTCCCTACAAGCTCGTATATGGTAAATAAGTAAGAATGACTATTTATATTGAATTTCCTACCCTATAAATAATGCATAAACTTGAGTTATTTGAGAATGAACCAATTTAGATTAGATAGATTGATATTATGGAGCTATAATAAATAAGACATCAATCTATGCTAGTCATGGAAAGCCATCAAGCAAAATTGAAGAGAGCCTTTGACAAAGGAGCTTCTTCATGAAGTTTCAAAGAAGGATATTTGGTCCTCGACTGGGATGAGGATAGAGATAAACTAGGAAGGCATATAAATTTTGAATCTCTTTAGAGTGGTTCATAAATAACCTCTAGTTGAAAATACCACAATGCCTTCTAATTTACAAGTATTGATGGTGAGGATCTTCCTATCCTAGTTAATGGGATACACCTAAAGCATTACTAATGATAATTTGAGTTCATGTATATAGTTTATTTTTTTATTTTCTTCTAAGTGATTCCCTAACACATTTGTTTGTTTGATTTTACTTTGTTTAGTTAGCTTCCCTATTTTTTATGTTTCCTTCTCTATTCTAGTGGAATCTATTTTATTTAGAAGTCAAAAGGTTTTTTGAAATCATGGATTAGATTAATCATTATTGGTGAGTCTAGAAGACATGTAAATGGTCCAAGTTATCAATTATAGTAGTCATGCTACCCATCTGGGTTACCAAAGATGTTGGCCAATTTTGGCCCACATACCAAATTTATACCTGGATAAAGAAGCTGAGTAGAGTTATTGACCCATAAATGATCAAAAGATGGAAAAAACATAATCTTGAGGAACCAAATTATCATCAAAACATCATGTAGGATAAATTTGGCAAAAGGTGATGTGTATAAGGATGTCAAGTTAAAGTTATGACAAATAACCACTTAAATTTAAATGTTATTAAGGGTGAACATGGGGCTAACAAGTGTCTAAATTATGGAATTTGAAGTAAAGATCCAATGATGAGTAGGAGATTAGTGACATCACTAGGTCCCCAAGATCTAATGTAGTACATTTAATCTTGCACTAAACTATCAATGATAAGCTCACAATCAAAAAGTTATAAGATCCTAAGATTGAGTGAGGGACTGACAAGTGTCATGATCATGGCAAGATAAAGGATTAGTGGTTCACATTTAATCTTACTGATAAATATCAATGCATGTGTTGAGTCATGCAAATAAGATCAATGGTGCATAGGACAAGGATCCCAGATCAAATGTAAGGCTACCACATGGCACAAGCATAGAGGTAGATAATGTTGATAGTAAGATCCAAAACAAAAATGTAATTTCCACATGTCATAATATGAGAATCCTAAATCAAAATCAATGGCCAATATCAAAAGTCAAAGCCTTGAGACTTTAAATGGATATCAAATATGATCAAAGTTGAATTAGAGTAAATATTTTAAGGGGATGCCATGAAGGTAGACACATTGGTTTCAATGGGTTCATCAAAAAAATTAGCATCATGATTATGACCCTTTTCTCCACTCTTACACACCAAATATTAACCAATAGGGAGAAATCCATGGTAGAGTAAGATCATAATAGATTGATCCAACTATTGTAACTTTTATGAATCCAAAGTTTAGCTTTCAAATGACTTGATCTTGCCATTATAACCATAAGAATAATTAATATAGTCAAAAATAGATTGAAAGAGACTAATATAGTCGTGATGGTTTCCTTCTAGAGGTAATCTTAGGCATTATTAAATTTTTAATGGCATCAATGCCAAAATAATTAGAAATCTTGGTTGTTATTTTCCCTTCTCCATCCTTCTATGCATTGATCCCCATCTCTCTCATCCATTTATTCTATAAATGTAAGCTTCTAATCCTTGAAAAGTATCCCTCTTTGGCATGACTAGACCCTACCAAGATTTTTATTATAACACCTATTTGATGCAATAAGAGATTGAATTCCTCCATTTTACAAGCTGAGTTGAAGTGTGTCTTATGAATTCATTGATGTGGTTAACTGAATTTATGTTTTACTTGCCTCTTCTTGAGTTTCTTACCTTCATGCATTATTTTGGTAGTTCTCACAGGTCATTCTAACTACATATATAGTCTGTTGGTTAGTGTGGAAGTGGACAACTGCCCTCCCATGCTAGGTTGATAGCTAGTCAATGCCTGGATTTGAAATACTTATGTGGAATATAATCAAAGAGTGAATGAAGTGATGTTTAGTAGTCTTGAATGCATCTTGTAGTGTGTCTTTTGCAAGTATAAGGATCAAAATATTTGGTGTATCACCCCCTTTTACATGTTTTTATAGTTTATTGTCAATCTCTCTCACTTTTTCCTAGTAAGAAGCTAGTTTAGTTTTAATAAAGGTGATAGACCGAAAAGGAATCTGACCTTCTCCAGAGGTCTGACCCAGTATTAGGTGACTGACATCCTAAGGTTATTCCCATGTTAGACTAGGTTTGAGAAAGAGGACATGAACAATCCCCTTCTCAGATAGGGTAAAACATAGGATGCCAATAGTAAAATAGGCAACAATATATTTATCAAGGGTTTTAGAAGGTTTAAAACTGATTAATAATATCACCATTCTTGGCATAGTCTATTTCCTTCACTGGTCCTTTCTTGTTCTTGCACACTTGGTGCATGCATCAAATTCCTTTATCCTAATAGCTGAATCTATAGAATTTAATTAAATAAGGAAATTCTAATCAATTAATAATAACCAATCATTCATGAAATATAAACATACACGTAGATGATTTCATATGGTTTAATACATAATTAGTTTCCATTTCATAAGTTTAGAAGCAATGATTCAACATGATTTAAGTAAATATATCACATAGACATAATTAAATTTCATAAGTCAATATTATGTAATTGAAATTTAAGCATCATACTTTTAAAATTAAGTAATAAAAAACATGATTGATAACAGACCTTTCTCATGGTTTCCAACACATTATATCCTTCATGAAATCTTTGCATGCCTCAATAGGATGTGACTTAAACACATAATCCATAATTATAACAAATAAGTCATAATTTCATAGTCATCTTGCCAAAGATGAGCACTATGGAAAATAGGGCCTTACAATTTAAATTAAATTAACATTGCATATGAATATCTTGAATTAAATAAATTCCAAAAAAAAGGAAATTCATCATATTTTATCTATCAACCAAGTTTTAATACTTTGTAACTAATTTTGAATAATACAAATGGCCATTTATTTGAAAAAAAATTCATAGTGATGAATAGATGAGCTAGGAGATAATATAAGTTTAAAAATATTAAAAAATAAATTTCCATCAAAATCTATGATGTCAAAAATTTATTAAAATTAGAGAAATAAAAAAATCTATAACAAAAAGAACATTTCAATTTTAAACTAGTATTTTCCATTGTCCTTGAAAAAAATAAACCTAAACAAAATTAAATATAATTAAAAACTAAGAAGCTTAGAATAGAAAGTATTAAGGATGAAATAGCCAACTTGTGAATTTTATAATTTTACTTAATTCATCCTTTTAAATAATAATCATTTTATCCTTAAGACTATTGAAATATACATGTGGGAAAGGGCTTGGAAAAGTATTTGAGGCTAAAAAAGCATTCTATCTCATTGTAATAATTATTACATAGCTTTGCCCTCATGGTAATTCAAATGAAAAATAAATCAAATAAAACTTGTCATAAAGACTATACCCGATGGATTGATTGAAAATTTTCACCATTATTGATGCACCAAACCAAATACAATGCAAATTTACCTAAATAAGGTACGAAAAGAGTTTTGTTAATACAAATTGCCTCTAAAAAGGTACCACTATCTCCTAGGTTTGATAAATAAAGATCAAATATCATCATGATCATTTAAAAATTAATATAATATATCCAAAATTGGTTTTCAATATTATATATGCCCAATTTTTTTATCATTTATTTCACAACTATTGTAAGTTCTTAAAAATGTTTAAAATATCACCATGAAATATCAAGTTTATTAATTTATTCATGATATAAATAGGATTCAATAAACATATAATGTTAGTCTTCACATATTTATTGATAAAGAATGTGAAATTCATTATTTAATCAAAAGTTTTCACAATAAATATGTCACAAAATATCTAAAAACATTAATGGATTGTGATTATTCTAATCCCAAATTATTTACCAACATTATAGCTTAAGAAAATTATTTATAAGTCAAAAAAAATTTCATAACCAAAATCAAAAGTAAATCAATATGAAATTATTTAATATGCATTTGAACATAAAACTAATAATTCAATCAATGTATAGAGATAAACTAGGCCCTTGATAGACATAAAAATTGACTTGGATTTTTTTTAAGCATTCAATATTTCATGACAAAAAGTATGAAAATTTAGAAGAGGGGTAGTAAAAACTAATAAATAACACAACCTTAATGCAAAAAAGGGGTACATAGATGGATATTTATGTAGTCAAAAAATAATTCAAGAAGCATATTGTATCATGAATTTATGAGCTAGAGACAACTCTAGCTAGAGAACAAGGGGAAGACACATGATTAGTATTTTAAAATCATACACTGGAGTAGTATCTAAAGGAAGTTAGATATATACATTATTTAGTGATTTTGGTATCTCTCCCACACAGGGATGAAGGTATTCAAAAATTATATATGTATATGTTGTATATTTATGTAGAAAATGTTTGACATATGTGTATATATCATTAGTTCTTATTCCTTATTTTTTATATGGGACTATACTATTTTGTAATTTATAATGTGTTATGGTTAGAATATCATGCAATGAAGATGTTATCATGTTATGTATGATTTATTATTTTCTATAAAATATGAGCAAATGCATAGTCAAAAATTAAGAAAACTAAAGTGTAATAAAAATTAGCATCTTAAGTAATTAGATAGAATAGTAACCAAACCATACATGTGTAATAAATGAATGTAAAACATATGAAATGTAAGTAAGGTCAAAAAATAAAGTAAAAATATAATAAATGTAAAACATTATAAGAAAAAATCATAAATCACAATAAGAATATAAGATAAAATAATAAACAAAAATAACTTATCATGTTCTACCATTAATAAAAACAATTCCTTCAACTCAAAAAATATCAAAAAATATATTCAATTCATTGAGAATTTTAAAATAAATTCAATAATAAATTCATATTATTTTAAAATAGGATACTAATAAGTACAAGCAATGCCACGATAAACATCAAACACCATATACACTTTAGGTTGGTGATCAAGTTTGGCTAGACCTAAAAAATTAAAGGTTGATATGAACTTAATACAATATTTTTACACATGGTATGGACCCTCCACCATCACCAAAAAAGTAATGGATAATAATTTTGAACTCAATATTCCTTCTTATTTTAGGTTATATCTAGTCTTAAATTCATAACTCTTACACTATCAATTTTCATCTCTATTGGAAACTTTAGACATGAAATAGACCCTTAAATATATAGAGATCAATCTATATTTTATAATTCCTATATAATTTGATCATGTATCGATTATTGAGTCAAATAAAAAAGAGATGCCTCTCTAATAGATCATCAAAACATGTCAAGTACCTTCATAGGGAATATTTTTTATAGAAGTGCATGTTTATAATTTGTTTCCATATATTTTAATAAATCTTCATGTCATGAGGAATAATTTTATTCAAGGTGGGGTGATTTATCTAGGAGATGTAGGTCACTAGATATTACCATAGTTTGTTGTAGTTCCTCTTCCAACTTCATTCTTATGCTATCAATATTTGAATTGAGGGAAGAACTTATGTGATAATTGAAAATATATAATTGTTATTCAATGTTATCAAATATACCCTACAATTCTAGTATTTTATTACATAGTATATTAGTAATGATGGTTGAGGATGTCACCACACTAAATGGTTATGAATCAATTGCTACCAACTCTTGTAATAGTTCAACTAACATTTTATTTCCCTCCATTGTAATATTTTAATGTACACATCCATTATTTATATCTAGATATATTAATTATATATATGAGAATGAATTTAAATATTACATAGATATAGATTTTATCTCTTAAATTTTTTATAGAATCTAGCATAATACAACTTGCTATTACATTTATACATCACTTGTCAATTACTTTGTTTGCTTTAATTTCATATTTTTACATTAAGGTTTTAATATCCTTTAGCAATCAAAAGTTATTTCTATATATAAAAATCTTAAATACTTATAATTAGGTTGTTTAATAGGTCTCCTCTTAAGTCTCAAATATACGTTGGTAAGGGAAAGTATTTGAAAAATGGCCATATTGATAAAGAATATCATATGTGATATAATATTTCATGAATGTGTCATGTAGACAAATATAATTTATAACTCAATAATAAATTTGATATCAAATCCACCATTAAGTTTTAAAATATGTGGCATTTAAACATGTCATGGCAAAGAAAATAATTTTGAAAAACTATTGATTTTATCTTTGTATGTGAGCAAATATAAAAGATGAGTTAATATTTATAAATTCTAATTTTTAAATAAAATTACCCATGACATTTGGAAAATTATTTATCCAAAAATAAAAATAAAAGTTTCACTTTGTTTAAGGAAAATTTCATTTTTTCATCTTTTAAAAAAAATGAATCAAATATTCCCCAATAGATTTATTTTTCTACTAAGGAAGCATCAACCAGGATGTTTTTCTTGAGTTAACTTTACTCTTAACCAATTATTGACATAAATCCATTCTCAAATTACATCATTAATTGAGAGAGAAAATTTTAAATCATGAATATGGATTCATTGAAATTATATCATTATTTTATCCATAAAATAAAATAATTATCTTCTCTTGATTTTTATAGAAGAGGGATTTCAGGATAGTTTAAAAAATGGCGGTGTAAATTTTTTCTAAGGTTTCACCCTTTTTAAAGTATAAATAACCCAAGTTTAAATTTTTGTATGAGTCATGAGACACCACTTTCATAAAACATCATCTAAAATATAGCCAATAAAAGATGCAACATATAATAAGTCATTAAATAACTAATCAAAATTTGGTTGATCAATGAAAATTGAGGTAACCATTGGAATAAGACCTAGATACCAATTATAGATATTAATAAAAATGTAATAAAATCATTTAAAATATGATAGTGTAAATCTACTATAAATAAATTTTTATTTAAATGATTATCAAGGGAATCTCCAAATTTATGACACTAAAATTTTAATGGTCAATTAATCAAATATTTCACCTATCTCGAACATTAAATTAGATTCATACAAGTTTACTCATATGAACCTAATTGATTATAAAACTAATACTTGGACATGTATAAGTTTACTTTAAATCTCAAATATTTAAAATGTTTCAAAATCACTAAACAAACTTAATAGGCTCTAGAGAATCAATTATTATATTAAAAGTGTTTTAACCAAATTTCAAAAAAATTAGTAAAAAGAAAATGTAATTCATACATATATCATAATATATTTATGAAGATACAACAAAGTATTATACTATTTTACTCAACATTTTTTTCTTGCACATATTTCATATCATTTCATATTTAGAAAATACAATTGGCCTATCTAAAAGAGTGAAGCCCATATAAAGAAGTAATATCCTGGAAGGTAAAAATAAAAAATTTCAAAATTGATAAAATAATTCACTTTTAAACTCTTTTCTCTTCAATTATTGATCATGTATTTAAGTCATATAATCAAGTTTTAATAATACATGGTATAAGTTACAACAATGTCTTATAAAATTTTAAAACCTACACTATGAAAGAAATCAAAAGAAAAAAGAAAAGAAAGAATATAATTAACCATAAATTGAAATTAAAAGGAAGAAAAATTAAAAAACAAAGAAATAATAATGAAATGAAATGAAACAACACAAAATTAAATTAGTGTAAAGTTACATTTTAGTTAGAAAAGGTAAATCAAAATTTATAAACATAATTTAAAAATATTTAAATACCAACATCTAAAAGAAAATATTCCCATTTGAAATTTAAAAAAGGGGTTTAATAGTGTAAAATATAAATATAGTTTGAAAATATCCTATAAGAAGATTATCTTATAGGTTAGAAAGGTAAGGATATTTCATATGAACATGTACATGAATATTTATTATTTAACAGTTTTGAGAGAAAAAATAATATTATCATTAAATGATAAGTCTAAAGTTAGCTTAACAAAAAATCAAACTAAATTTACATTAATAATTATATATTTGAATGTTTGAGGAATTGTACTAATCTACTAGATAGTGTATCCTTTTTTTTTTCATGTAATCTGAAACCTAACATAAAATAATATTTTCTCACAAAAATTGAAAGCAAATGAAAAAATCTCAATTCTTATAACTTGTGTTAGATATTCCCTTTTCAAATGAATTTTTTGAGCCCTTATAAATCTTCAATCTAGTTGAAGTTGGTTTAAAAAGTGTATATTTAAAGGATAATCAAAATTCAATTTAGTAACTTTATAACTAATGGCATTTTCAAGGTAATAGATTGAAATAAATACAAAGTCATTTGATTAACTAAATATAAATTTATTTAAAATAAGGTTAAATAATCAAGATAATAAAAATGAGACCAAAGCATTTTTAATTAAAAAAATGTGGTGGGGTCACTCCTTTAAATTAATCAATTAAATAAAATAAAAGTAAAATATTTTATCTAACCACTAAGTGGTTGTATCCATAAAATTTAAAATGTGATTAATAATATAATCAAAACCACATTATATATATATTTAAATTATCTTCCTTTTTTTTCCATGATCACAATATTATCACAAAAAACTTTAAACATCTAATTTTAAAAATAAATTTACCTAATATACATCACATTTAATATGATTAAAGTTTAATATATTTTTTTTTCATTATAGTGAATTAGTAGAACATTCTATATTTACTAGTAATATCACCAAAAAAATTGTCCCATTTTGATATTTAGAACTTTAAAATATAAATCCAAATTAATAATTAAAATAAACCATCTTGAAATCTTTTCTTTCATGTTATTAATTATTAGAAGAAAATAAAAACTAAACATACATAGAAAAATAATATTTAATTTGAGATAACAATGAGTGAATTCATCGAGTGTTCTATAACTCATTTTAATTAATTAATTAAAACATATCTATTCATATTTGTCCATTGTGTTTTCATTGGTTCCTTCACACTTATTCATGTGTAAAATGACAAAACACCCATTAGTCTTAAAGGTCATTATAAGAGAAAAAAATCGTAAATTCATAACTTTGAAACACAACTATATCTCAAAATGTGAGATCAAAGGAAATAAATAATCTAAGTTCAATAACTATTATTTACATTTTCAATTTTTAGTATAACAAAAAAATATCAAAAATTATGTTTTCAAAATAATGCTTTGTGAGTGGTCTATAATGTTTAGAAGTAATATAGCTCATATTTCATCAAAGAATGAATTAAAAGTAGAGACTATTCAAGTATTTTGACCCTAAATAATAATATTTAGATTTATATTACCAATATTTCAGTTTGTGAACTCAAAATTTCATTCATGACTATCACACATCTTTTGTAGATCACTTAGTTTCAACTTCAATCTAGTGAACCACTTAGTTAAAAAATAGCCAAAATTTTAAAATAGGAGTGCATATGAATACCTTAGCTTAAATAACTTCTGAAATAAAATAGAAATTCATCATATTTAGGCTATCAACAAAATTTCAATCTTTGTAACCAATTTTGAATAAAACAAATGGCCATTTATTTGAAAACAAATTCATAGTAATAATTAAAGACCAAATATCATAATGTTCATTTCAAAATTACTTTAATATATCCAAAATTGATTTCCAAAATTATATATGCCCAATATTTTTATCACATATTTCATGACCATTTCAAGTTATAACAAATATTTAATACATCACCACTTCAAGTTATAAAAAATATTTAATACATCACCATGAGATATAAATTTTATTAATTTTTTCATCATAAATGAAGATTTAATAAATATATAATAGTTAATCTTGAAACATTTAATAAAATTAACATAATTAATGAGATCAAAGTGAAATTTATTATTTAATTAAAATTTTCACAATAAATATGTTACAAAATATTTAAGAAAATTAAGGAATTATAAATATATTGTGCTTCCAATTTATTTACCAATATTATACCTTAAAAAAATTATTTTCAAGTTAAAATAAACTATATCAAAATCAAAATTAAATAAATAAAACTAATAATTTAATGACTATATGTAAAGATAAAAATTGATTTAGATTTGTTTTTAAGAATTTGATCTAGAGCATGATTAAGATCTCAAAATCATACACAAAAGAAGTTAGATCCATAAAAGGATATTTTTTTAATGAGTGTTGCACCTCTCCCAGATAGGGATTAAGGTAGGCCACAACTATATATGCATATGTTGTATGTTGATGTATAAAATGTTTGACACACATAGACACAAAATGTGTGTGTGTGTGTGTGTGAGAGAGAGAGAGTGATATTATTTGTTTTCTATATGGGTTTATATTATCCTTGCATTTATAATGTGGTAGGGTTCTTATATAATTATATAAAGTTATTATATTATGCATGTTTTATTATTTTCTATATAATGTGAGCAAATGCATGGCCAAAAATTAAAAATAAAGCATAATAAAAAAATTAACATCTTAAGTAATTAAATATAGTAATAAATAAACTAAATATGTATAATAAATGAATATAAATAATATAAATTGTGAGGTGAAAATATTAAGGAAAAAATTATTAAATGTAAAACATTGTGAGAAAATTTTCACAAATTACATGAATAATGTAAGATACAAAAGATAATTGTGAAAATAGATATCCAATATAATAAAATGCATAAGATAATCAAAAAATATATGGCATGATTTTAATATCATCCAATGTAAGACAAGTGAAAAATTAAAATAGATAAATGGGAATATAAAATCACTGTAAAGACATCAAATGTAAGATGAGTAAAGACTAAAATCCAATAACAATGTGTAATAAATAAAATAAAGAACTCTAATGTGTGAAAAATCAATATTAATAATTGTGAGAAATCAAAATTTAGGAAGAAACCATCAAATAGAGATGTAAATATGATGATGAATATGGTATGGATATGAAAGGGTGATGATCATACAAAAGAAAGGCCTAGTTATATTCGACTGGGTATTACAATTCAACTCATGAATTAAAAATCCAAGATGTGTGATAGGATGAAGGCTAAGAGTCAAGTATAAAGTAAATAGATAGAGGGTGGGAATATAAAGAAGAGGTAAATGATTAGATAAAAAGGGAGATATTATAAAATATAATATGGACATATAATGAAGAAAATATCTAGAAGGGTGATGTAGAAATACATAGTAGAGACAAGACACTTGAATTAAGTGGGAAAGGATAAGATATTTTAGCACAAAGGACCTAGACAACTCAACCTAAAAATTATAATCTTGGGATAGCAAGTGAAGTATAAATATCATCCCATGGAGGATAAATGCATGAAAAATAAAATGGATCATAACTTCCCACAATTCATTCCCTACTCCTTAGATCCCTTGTAGAGTCATTAATATAATGTGTAGATTGGGTATTTATGTGAGAAATTAGGTGACATGAGAATTTATGTTTAGATAGTAGTCCTCCTAACACAATTTAATATCTTACCACACCCTAATAGACCTTATATCCATCATGAGAAAAAATATGGAGTTGGAGTTTTAAGTAATATAGGGGATGTATGAAAAATAATATCATGTATTTTAGTGTGATCTAACTTTAAATATATACTTATCCTTCTAGAATTTATTTTTCCTAAAATATGGATTTTAAAACTTTTATATTTTTATATTTTCCTCTTCAGTACATGTTAAAATACCAAAAATAGGTGCTAAATATGATTAATATAAGAGATTCTAGACTTAGTTGATAAAGAGGACAACCCAAAGACCAAGGTGCCCAAAAGCACCTAGAATTGTACTTTAGACAAGAGTGGAATCTCAAAACCAAATCAAGTGTTCTTCAAGTTAAAGGAAAGTGGGAAATCAGTATCATGGGACATTTAACCATGTTAAAGGGTGATAAAATGAGGATATGATAATAAATAACCACAACAAGGGAGAGTTTTTCTTTAGAAGTGACTAGAGGTTTTGTGAAACTCACAAAATGGATCTTCATTTTATTTTGGTGGGCATGGTGTTGGATCAGATATTTTGGAAGAAGTGAGATTTTTCATACTAGGAAACATAACCACTGAAATAAAATCATCTTTAGGATTGGCTTGGAACACTTACATATCACCTAAATCATCAAAAGGCTTAGTTTTATATAGAGTGATCATGTTATGATCTGGTAATTTCAACCTTTGGTTCTCTAAGTATCTTAGATAAGCTCTAAAATCATGATTTGAATGACTAGCGGCTTTGTGAAATTAATAATATGACATTTATCTCTATTTAGGCTTCATCTTAATGACAACATTATATAAGCATGGCCATTATTTATAGAGGAATAAAAATTAAAAGATATTAATATATAAAAATGTGATAAGGTCATGTTTTATATCAATCATATAAAATGATTTGAAGAGGCTTGAAAATAATAGGTACAACTAGTGTAGTTTAAGTAGGAACTGGATCCATGTCAAATTTGTAAATATAAACTAAAGTATGAATAGTATTATGAGGTGTCTCATTAATAGAGGGATAAACATCAAGATAAAAATTTAAAGGATTAGGTGTTATAATATGAATAATATCAACTAGGTTAATGCTAGAGTAAAATGAGGTGTGTTCATAAGAGTGCTAAAGAGAAAAATGGTAACATAGGATTTCTACAATCTTGTGTTGATCATATCCAAACAAATAAGTATAATATAATGTGTATCCATAATCATAGATAGGGGTGGTGGAATCCACATTGAGGGATTCAAATACTAGGTCACTAGAAATCTATCATAAATTAAATTATTAAGAATGACCATAAAAGTGGTAACCTCATCAATTGGCCTTTTGAAAGAATGTGATTTAAAAAGGTAACAAATGAGTGATGATACTAGGAGAGAGGTCCATTTTTTTATTTTTTTATTTAATGTCATTATAATATTCATCATAAAAATCATGTAATTTTAGTGTAATTTATCTCACAATATCAAGATGAACACTATAACCTCTAACTCAATTTATAGGATAGTTAAAATGTTGATATTAAAAAATGGGATACTAGGTAAAGGTTCAAGGGTAGGTATTTTATGGACACTTTATTCTTATAATTGTTCAAATTTATAAGGGTTGGTATCACCTTGTACTTTACATATGGCACCCACATTAGGATACTTTATGCATTGGCATGTAAAAGAGGTTATGGACCTCATGTGATGCATCTAATGATGATAAATAAAAAGGTTATAATAAATATGGAAGTTGAATAACATAACTTTCAACCTAATTATACAAGTTCTACAATTATATGAATCTAAACACATGATAATGGAGGAATTTTTATTTGGTTGTATACTTGGAACATGTTATGGGTAAACTTAAGGTTACATTGAGAGTATCCTAAGGATTTGATGAAATTTAAATAAGGGACATAATTGTTAGATGCTTCAATAATTAGGGATTTCTTGACTTATCTATGTCACATGTTTATATACTAATAAAAAATAACATTCATCCACATGAAATATAATCTCATAAGGGATCATAGATGAAATATGGAATTCAAGGGACATGTCCATATCTATTGTGTGATCAACATGGATAGATATATATTCACATTATCAAAATATACCATTCTTACACCATGAAAAGGTAGATTATTGACTCATAGGTGATGGTTGAGGAATGTTCATGTCAAAAAAATATGTATAAGGTAAAAGTTATGTCTTGGATAAGTCCTCATAATGTCAATAATTTTTATTTGATATGGGAATATAGAAATATATTCAATGGTAGTATGTTCATCAAACTTAATTTGAGATGGACATGACTATAAATTGGAATCAAAGTTATAAAATTAATAAGGTATAATTATTTAAGAATATAAACTAGATGTTTTATAATTTTGTGTTAAATTTTATGGACCCAACACTATTGGTAGAGTAGTGGTGGGTCAACTATATCGACCTAGTTGATGCATTTGGTGAAGCAAAAGAATTAAAAAAAAAATGTATCAAGTTCGTTGATATAGTAGAGTTATAACTAGGCACATAAACATATTTTATTGGGATAGTTGATATATCTAAAATAGAGATAGGTAAACAAGACTATGTTATGATGGCCAATATAACTTATTTATAATTGGGAATCAAAGACTATATTATGTTGGTTAATATAGTCAAGTCAACTAGAAATTGTATTGAATTGGATGATATAATTTCAAGAATATGGAATTTTATTGAGTTAAATAATATATTTGAATACAAATTGAAATTTATTAATTTGTTTGATACATTTTTATTAACAAAAAATTATTTCAAGTTGGTTGACACAACTGAGTTTGATATAAAGATGTAAGTTATGATTTTGTCAGATGAAACATCTAAAGAATGATGTGGAAGATCCTCATGAATAGTTTTATATGTTTAAGTATGGATTATATATCGTAATAGGATGAGGAAAAATAAATTATAAAACTCACTTCATTTTTATTTTTATCACCAAGTTTTCCTCATTTTTATAAAAGTAATGGTTATCTATGGTTTCAACAACATTATTGGCTAGTTTATAATTGGTATGAGGTTGATTTCTAGTTTTTTGGTTTTGAGAGTAATTTATAAAATGGTTGGTATATATTTTAAGCTGATTATTATATTTTATAATTGATTAAAACTTTAATTTGGTCTCATTAATCATAACAACCTTGTCATAGGATCAGTGGCATTAACCTATCATGGTTTCATGATAAAATTTGTGGACAAGTAAAAATTTAAAAGTTAGATTATTAAGCTAATTAAATGTTTCATGTGAATGACCCAAATGATTTTTCAACCAAAATAAATTATTAGGATCATAAATTTTTTTATTAGGATGGAATAATCAACATCTCTAGGTGAAATTATAGGAAGACATTTCTTAAGCTCTTCAATACTAAGAGGTTGATGGGAATCACAAGTATGGTAATGTGATGAAGGAGGAGGAGGATGTAATAAAATTATTGATATCTATTGTGAGAGATTAAAATCATTATAAATTATTTATATAATGGAATTATAGGTTATATTATAGTCATGAGTATTATAAGCATCATCATTAGTAGTATGTTTTTATCACTTGAGTACTTTGCCTAGGTTGGGAAGGTTTGAATTGTCTTAGAATATGGTCCTTTTTTATCTTGGTATTAGGATTCATCTAAGTATTTTGGAATGAAGCACATAAAATTATATTGAATTCATGTGTTTAATGTGGCATTAAATAAGTGTAAGATGTTATTTTCCATCATATTGTGCTCAGATTTGTTAGCTAAGGTTTTCCAATGTTTAATGAAATTGTGGGAAGTATCATGTTCCACTTGTTTACAATTGATAAATTTACATAAATTATTTTTAGGTAAGTAATTATATTTAAAATATTGGACCAATGAATTAATTAAATTGTATAGATAGTAATTGAGATATACTTAAGTTCATTTTACTATTAGAAAACATTAGTAGTTATGGTTTTGACTAGTAGTTTGGTAGTGACAAAGGTGTTAGGTTTAATCCAATCCTCAAAAATATTAGATCAGGATTTTATGATATATTAGAGGAGATCATATACTTAATTCCAAAAATGTCATTATTATAAATTTTAGGGACTAAGATTTTATTTTAACTATGTTTAATGAATTTATTATGAAGCAAATGTTATAGAATGGGTTTACGAATAAATTCTCTAGGGGGTGGGTGGAGTTTTGATTGGGTATTTACAAGTGAAAATTTTGAGGTTTATATTGAATTTACATAGATTATTTGTGTAATTTAAACATGTAAAATATATTATAATCTTGTATGGTAGACATTTGGTTCACCACTTGCAAGATGACTTGGCTAGGATAATGTGTATATAAGTTTAAAGTAGAGGCTTGAGTAGCCTTATGAGATAAAATAGATGTGGCATTAATTATAGAATTGATATGATCACTTTGAGTAGGTATATTAAAGATAATACCCCTAATGTTAGGGACTAAATTATGCATGGTGGATGACAAAGGGAGAGGGGAAGTCAAGAATTGATTTTCCCCAAGTCTTATGGAAAAATTATGAGTAAGGGAAGGATATTATAAGATTTATTAGTCATAATTTGATAGATAATTTTAGGGCCCTTTCCCATATGCTTGATATTACCATGGAGAAATATTTTCATTATTGTGTATACTATAGATCACACCCCTCTTCACCCTCAAGTTTGGGAGCTTTTAATAGTTGGCATTTCTTATGGTTTTAAGGATTGTTATATGGATCATAGAAATTGGATGTAGTGGAATCCAAATTAAAACCATTGGTAATATTATCTTGAGAAGAGATAAATTGTAAGGCATGAAGTGAATATACTTATGGGTATTAGTTAACACTATAACATTATGATTATTGTCATAACATCCTTAAAAATATTATGGGTTTCTTAGTGGATTACAAAAATGTGTTGCATTTTATTACTAATTAAGGATATATAAATACATTAAAAATACAAAACAAAACTTTTAGTGCTAATAAAAATTAGGAAAACAAGATGAGGCAATTGTATCGACCTAGTAGATGTAATTGGTAACTAGAAGTTTAAAAATAAACTATATTGAGTTGGCCAGTACAATGAAAACATAACTAGAATTAGGATGGATGATGTAATCAAGATATTATTTGTCACAAATAAGTATATCAGTTTGGACAATATAATAAAGTTAATAGAAAAAATACTATGTTGGTAAATACAATGGTGAAAATAGAGAAATTTTTTGGGCTAGTCAATATAATTAAGATGTAAACAACTAGTGGCTTCTCAAAATGTGAATATTATCCAAATAGTTATGGGATAGGATTCATTACAATTTCAATGCAATGTATGCATATACTAGGATGACCAATATAATAATCCTATTTATCTATATAAACTAGGATGCAAAAAATAAGTCATAACATAGAACCTATGTATACTTGGATAGTACATTGATGGTTCTTGAGGCGGTTGTAGATCTAGCATAGGATAATCCAAAATCAATGTCAAGAGTATAGGGTTAAAAATCATATACATATGATATAGGGTGTGGTTCTAACTAGATCTTAAGATAAATCATATGATGTAGCAATGGTAATAAAGGAGATATCAAAGATATAATAAGGAAACTACATGTAAGGAATTGACAAACAAGTTTAACCTAGATCTAAGATAGCAACAAAATTAGATAAAAAATATATTATGTAATAGAGGATTACAAGTATAATCTATCAATCCTAAAGTGGAAATGGAAAACATAAGCACCTTGTAAACATAGAAACTTAACCTAGGTATCCTTAGTTTTGGACTATAAATACTATGTGTACCTCCTTAGTTTGACTCTTCCTATTAAGTTTCAAAGGCATTGAGGAAGACTTGACCTCCAAGAAAAATAATTTAACCTCTAACTCCAAATTTTACTACCTAAGAGAAAAAATGTGAGAAAAAATAGAGTAGATGAGTGTTGTGTATGTTAGGAATGATAATTATGAAATACACACACACATATACACACAACTCCAAAGCTAGAGATAAACTTGAAATCTAAGTCAAAAATATTATCTAAGATGATATAATTTAATGGGATGTTGATAACTCATAATTATATTGACCAGGGTGATACAGATATGTATATAGGGCCAAACTCATAATTATATTATGTAAGATGATATAATATGAATATAAGGTGGTTAAAAAACTATATGAAAGGTAGATGGATAAGGTAGTCAGAAAGAGACTTAGATGGGGTCAAACTAAGAGTAGTGAATGTATGACCAAATAATATACAAAAATCTCTCGCAAAGTACCATGACATGACCCCACCTAATTTTTGATGCACTCTTCAGGACATGCACTTAGGGAGTTTGAATTTTTGATGATTCACAAAATAGATATCATTATTAAAGTGATAAAAATGAAAAATATAATTGTATATATACTCTATATATAGTTATCATTTAATTTTATGTTTTTTATCACAAATTATAGTGCTTTAGTTTGTGTTATGTTTTTTTATTATGTGTTATCTTCTTTACCTTTCCCTGTGGTTGGTTACAATACATTTATATTTAACATGTGTACTTTTTTATATCCAATTTCCATTATTTTTTACATGTTTACCACTTTCTCTCAAAGTAACTTGTCTTTAACTAGTTTTTATTTTTATTTGGTACTTATATAGATTCGAATTATTATATTATTTTCCTTTATTCTAAATCTTATATCTTGTTTTTGATGATTAGTGACTCCTTTACATTTTTTTCCTGATTAAACAAGTGGTGTGTTATTTTAGTGCTAAAGATTTATTCTTAGTATAAATATTTATGTTTTATATATACTTGTAAAAATTGATATTATGTACTATGTTAAAGGGAAGGGTATGTTGTTCATTAGTGTTGATTTTTTTTTTAAAATTATGTTTTTATAATTTATCATTTATGTCAGTACCATATTTCACATCCTTTGATGCAACCTTCTCTTTCATCTAATTTGGGATCTATTCTTCCATTATGAAATGGGAACTTTGTTATGTTGAATGTAAGTTTAAATATATTTTTGAGTTCATATTTTAAATGTTTTTTAATATCATGTTATTTCCAATATAAAATATATAATTTAGATCAATTGTGCTTTGAAAATGACATAAAACTTGGTCCCCATACTTGGATTGGATAGTAAGATTCGATGATTTTGATTTTGTTCTCTTATACTTTATACTCTTTTTGGATCTAATCCCCACCATGGATTCATTACATAGATTATCATATATGTTCATGATAATTTATTATTTCTATTTCTATCTCTATTTCATTGATTTTTTCCTTACTTGAGTGCTTGATCTACTAAAAACCTTCAATTTGCCCCTTTATCAGATGGAACAATGTTTCTAAATAGATGTGATTTGATCCTTATTTACGTTTTATTTTTTGATATGGTAAAATATAGGTTTTATAGGGACATAGAAGCATGAGAGTGCACTACAATAGTTTTAGCATGCCAACTAGGGCTAGGAGGATAAAAAATTGAAAACCTATATTTAGAATTAAAATAGAAAACTATAACTAAACTTGGAGGAAGGTCATTCCTAAGGATCATAAATAAAATTAGTGTCCTTCATTGGGATGGTAGGTTTGTATTTTGATACTTTGGCCCAATTACAGTTCCCAAGGCCTTATGCCACTTCCCCTAAGAAGATCATTTTGGGTTGTTTCCTCCCTTTTACCTATAAAGGATTTTGTTTAACGCGACTCCCCTAAAAGAACCTAGGGGGGATTTTAAGACATTGAAAGATTTCATAATAAGGGATTGGGGGGGGGATAAGCAGAGTGGACAAAGGTCTGGGCATTAGCCTCAACTACCATGTGAATTTCATTCCAATCTTGGATAAGCTTAGCCAAGCCAAACCCTACCTACTGTACCCTTGAGTTGATATTTTATAGCAATTATTTGTTCTTTTCTAACTCCTCTATTAATATAGCCTTACCTTTCTAAGTTGAATTCGTAGGAATCCCAATTTCAATGGTTTTAGGCTTGAGGATAAACAACAATTTGAGAGGGAGGTCATCAAGGGGAGACTGAGATAAACTATTTTAGGGGGAGTATAAATAAGGTAGGTGGGATCCCTCAATAGGATCCTCCACCAAGGAGTCCTCCTTGAAATAATATTCCTCATGGGGGACCTTCTGACCTAAAAGGGCCTAACCATGTTTAATAAGTAGGAGTATAAAACCTTAATGGAGAATGGGATTTGCATTTTTTACTTGGTGGAGTAGAATGGTGCTTTTTAGGGACTTAAATAGGAAATATGGAGACTAATTTTAAACCCAATAAATTGATTTAGGAACAACAAATGGTGTGAAAAAATTAAAGTATACTTACCTTATAGAGTTAGGTAATGTATGATCTAAAGATATATATAAGGCTAATAATATGGGAGGTTAGCTCATGGGAATCCTTTCTTATCAATCTACACAAAATCATTCATTCTAAATAACTGCTACAGGGATTCTTAATTCTTTGACTAGTCCTTAAATTCCTTAGCACTTGTGTAGGACATACTCATGGTATCACCAATGAATTCCTTCGAGATGTTAATGGTGATGATTCACATGGTGACCTTACACTTTATTTAGGCCACCATGAAGTCTCAGGAAACCAAAACATTATGCTCAGTGATGCATTCCATAAACTCCATTAGTCCCCCCTTTTTGAGCTTCTTCTAGAACTTCTTTTTCTTATAGACCTCTTTACATTATGTGGGTTCTAAGAAATCTCTATCACCACCCATGGGTTATGGAAACATAGGGATGGAGTGGGAGAGTCAATTTTTTTGGATGTGGTAGAAAAAAATAGGGCTCAAATGGATGAGAACACCTCCAAACTCACATAGAAATAGTGAAACCCCCTTTCTTTGAAATGAATGCAGATCAGATAAATTAGGATTCTCCCTATCAAGTTGAGGGGATGAACATGTGAAAAGATGATTATTTTAAGCTACATTAGTACCTTCAGCATGGGTGATGTTATAGACATTTTGGGGATGCTTCATGCATCATGATAGTTGGTTAAATGGTTGAGATCAACTCCAATGCTAGTGAGGAGGTTGGCCACCCCATTTCCTTCCCTATAGGTGTGTATGAGTTAGAAACAAGGAATACATTTTAAAATATGCTTTGCATCATCAATAATTTACTTGATAGTGTGTGAGGGTATAGCTTTTCCATCCAAGCCATGAAAGATGTTCAATGAATCACCCTCTATAATGATCTTATTTTGGTTGATTCTTATGTTAGTTGTATACCCCAATGGGCTACCTTGGCCTCAAAAAGGTGGTTTGTTTGCTTATCTATAGGGTCTATAAAAGTAGCCAACATCTCCCCTTTAGATTTACTTATGATACCTCCTCTCCTTGTAGGGCCCAGGTTTCCCTTGGCTATGTTCAACCTATAGAATATAATAAATCATTTTATACAATGAAAAAATTAACTTATTATCTCTCGATCACTTTTAATAGATTTTTAGGTGTTGAAAATTTGTGTTAAAACCAAAAATCAAAACTAGCACATAGAAAATCCTTGTAAATTAACTAAATAAATATATTGAAATATGAAATCAAAGATTTAGCCAATGTTAAGTAAAAAATACTTATAGAATGTCAAAATATATGTCTTTATATTTGTGCCTCTATTGAACACATTGATTATCTTCCTAGTCATAACAAAATATACATCTGTATGATGATGTTATGATAGGACCTATTATTAATGTGAATGTATACTAATCTATAATAACTACTTTGGTTGGGTAACTCATCCTTTGGTAGATAAATGGAGGTATAAATGTAGGTGGTGGTACTAAATGCATAGTTCATTCAACAAGAAATGTTGACCAATAGTTGTCACTAATATATTCACTATTGAAGGTCTAATCACTAGATCATAAAAAAATATACAGCAATAGAGACCAAGATTCTTTTATCTTAACCTATTTTAAAAACATCCAACAAAGGTCATCTTATAGTTAGTCTCTATTGTGTTATGTTTCATAAAAAACTTGAAATCATTTTAATTTGAGAATAACTTTCAAAAAATGAAAACGTTTTATTTTGGAATGTTGAAATTATATTTTTTAAATTGTAATCAATTGAATTACATTGATGTCTACATCTCTACCCATGTATTTGGATTAAATTAAGCATATTATAACATGTTAAGTGTAAAGACAAATCAAGGCCTTTATTGAATAAGCTACCATGACTATGGATAATCCAATTCATCAAAGTCATCCAAGAATTGAACTAAGACATATTCATTTGAATATCTATATTTAGTATCTAAAAAGGTTTATACCATGATGGATGGTGAAACAAGCCATCATATTCACTAGACAAAATAAACCCCTTTTAATTATTGAAGATAAAATTGAAAATGGGGTTTGTGAGAACTCCCCTCAATGTCCAACTATGGAATTATAGTGTTTCACTTTTAACTCAACATCATTTCTCGTTAAAAATTATAACACTATATCTAATTATTAAAAAAAAATGAATTTTTACCAATAAACCCCTTAACATAGTCATATCCAACATATTCAATATTTTCCCATTTTATTTTGAGATTTTTTGTGGTATGATTGTTACTGTATATCAAGTGAAGCCTTAATAAATACACGTTTATGTCCAAAAATATATATATATAATTATTCCTAAGTTATCTAGGTGCACCTAAGTCTCCAAAAAGTATTTATTAAGAACTAGAAGCCTTCTCATAAGTAGGGTGATCTCTTTGAAAAAAATCCAAAGGTATCCACTCTAAGGTTAGTTAAATATTATGCATATTTTAAATAATTTTTCATAGTATTATAGTAAAATTATCCATTCACAAAGTATGTTATTTTAATTCTAATTGGAACCAATACTTGATTTTATGTTTTCTACTATATATTTTTGAATCTAGTACTAGATAATTTATACCAAGAATCTTGGCTAAAAAATGCATTCTACTTTAGTTGTGTTATTTTTATTATTTCTAGGATTTATTGAGATGCATAGGGTAAATATCCCAATCCATATATAATTAGTCCTACATTACTAAAATTTTCCTTTTGGAGTCTATTCTTATGTTAGAATATGTTAGTTGTTCAGCTTTCATTCGATCAACTTCCTTTAAACTAATCATATATTAATAAAAAATAAAGTTTTGAGAGAGGTATTAGATCCATTTAATGAGGTTATTATGAGTATTCACCTAATTAATATTCTTTCACAATAATCCCACTTGTAACAAAGAAACATGCAACTCTAGTTGGGATAATCTCCCTTATGTCCACCATTTTCTAGGCATGATGCTTACACATTTATATTTTATTAAACAGTTAAAAAAATTAAATCCTCATATTTGAAATGGTTTGATATCTAATTTTTTTGAGTTATTACAAACTTAATAAGGGATTGTATCCATCTAATAATCATCCCTAAAATTTATAATTTTCCCATATCTGATCTCTCAACTCATGTTCTATATGATAGAATTTATAACTATTTTTTAAAAATATTCTTTAATGGCATTTTTATTATGTATTTCAAGACTCTAAAATATATGATAATCAAACAAGATATTTTTTCAAGTTATTTTTTTATTGATATTCATATCAACCAAGGTTTTTTTAGATATTTTTTATTAACATTCAAATTAATTTTTTTGATCCATCCATAGGATAAAGAAATTATTTTGTTCCATAAATATAAAAGCTCTATGAACATGTTACATAATAAAGGGTCCTACTTACTCTAGTAAATAAAAATTAGTTATTTGAGGCTAATAATTCAACAACAAGCCTACAACAAAAATTCTTAATTTATTAAGTTGATTTAAAATATTTAATATTAAAATATAAAGTTTTAATACTAAAAAATTAAATTCTATTATATTAACTTAACTAAAATTTATTATTAGGTTTACGTTTATTTTAATTTTTTTACAAAAAATATGAATAAACAAATTACATATAAGTAGATCTAAACATACATTATTGAAATATATAATTTATACCTACTTAAGGAGGACAAATATAAAAACAACCCAAAGTGTTGTAAATACAAGAGAAATTAATGCACAATGAATTGATAAATAGGTTAAGAAACATGTGTACCTTGAATTTTCAATAAATTAGAGACTACATTTTGAATATGTTTAACCTGCTCCTAAATTTTTGGACTTGAAATATTCTCTTAGAGAAGCTTATATTTGAATGTGTTTTTCATAATAATTCCTAAACACATCTTGATCCTAGTGAAGTGATCTTGTTTCTAGGGAAAACACCCCATACTTATGTCACTGGCTTTATCTCTGTAAGGTTTCACAATCTCATTTTTCTTGTCTGTGTGTATGACATATTATATATTATAAATATACCTTTGATCCAAGTATGTGTAGGGTAGAATATTTCAATTATTGACTACTCACTTTGAAATATATTTCATACTCCAAAATAAAACAATAATAATAAATTAGGGTAATCAGTAAAGAAGCATTACAAACTACACATCCTTCCCACTCAGAATCAACCTTCCATGTAGTTATATGGTGTGCAGATGGAATAACTAAAGAAATAGTTTCAACATCTTCTTCCATATAATTTATCAATGCAACTACTAAATTATAGTTTCCCTCCTTTCGAACAAAGGAATGTGTAGAGAGACCAAGATGGATAAGTGTCACAAGTGTGTAATATTATGAAGCACAACCTGAATGTAAAAGTTTAAATCTAGGCTTGGCCATTGGTGTAATGAATGATATATCTATTGATTCTTATTGTATTATATATTCCTCTAGTTTTTACTTATAATAAAATGGCTTGGTAAGGAATTATATTTATAGGATGATATAGGATGTTTCATGTGTACTAATCGACTTTCAAAAATGTAAATGCAAAGGGTTAATATGTAATTACATGGACAACATGTATAAGGACCTAAAATTATAAAAGGAACTATTCCGAAAGAATAAGGTCTTATCCATGATTATCCATTTCAAATAATCTTTTCTAAGAGATAAGTGAGGCTCATTTCTCAAGAGAAGGCTAAATATCATATGATAAGTGGTTCTAAAGTATTAATAAATACTTTTTGGATAAGAATTGCGATAAAATTAAGGCTTAGTAGACCAAATAGAGTCTCATATAGAGTTGGGAACATCCTAGAAATATGTTAAAATGTAATTTTTTTCTAAAATAACTAAATTAGGAATAAAACATGAGAATAAGGAGTTTGTGAAAAATTTATGTGCCAAAAAATATAATTTACCCTAAGTGTGGATTACAAGCTTATCCCCTCATTCTTATTCATATTCTTCAGGTGTTTACCTAGATTTACCACATTTTTTGAGTCCATGATCATCTTTTATAACTACCTCTAATTTATTAATTAAAATTTCCCATTTAGTCCTCTTATAGTTCTTAATAAGTGTCAACTTTACAAATTTTTATGTGAAGTATGTTTGTAATTTGTTATTTTATCCTAGTAAGAAATGATCTTCATGTATTTATTATGTAAGGTCTCTCACACATGATTCATAGTCGATATCCACCATTTATTAACTTGGGATCCAAATGACACTTAATTACTTTAAGGGACCACCTTATCTTATTGAATGGAATGAAAATTGTCTTGGTAGTTTGACATCTCAAAATCCTAGAAAATGGTCATAATAGTAAAATCCTTAATAATTTAAATATGGATGAGGGATTAAGATTACATATCATGAAAAACTATAATCCATAAACTTGGGATAAATTATAAACCTACTAACAGTACTGCACTAAGTGAAATTAGTGTCCCCATTTGGGTCATAGTCATGCTTATAATTGATAGTTTTGGGTCTTGTATACAACTAAAATTATAACAATCTAAGTCAATTTTGACAACATAAAGTTGACAAGATTAAGCATTTTTTACTTTATATTAAGTTTATGTCATAATTTAACCCATCCTATTTTATATCTAAACCTATTTTTGTAGATATAAGTGACTTAATTTTAATACATTATACAAAATAAAAAAATAGTAATTATTTTAATTAAAAATAATTATATTATTTTATTTTACCTACTTGTATTATTAATTATATAATTTTATAAATATAAAATATAAAATTTTACTATATATATATATATATATATTCAAAATAAAATATTACAATCTAGCAAAAAATAAGAAATTGATTAATGTCTTAAATGAGAATTAAAAAATCCCATTTATATCAAATAATAGTGGAGGGAGTGAAATATGTTTATATCCCTTCCAAGATAACAAAAAAACTATGACTATTAGAGAGACCCTAGTGTTGGCCATGGTGATCACTTATCATGATATCATAATGATCATTATATATCATCTCATTGTTTATGATAGTTCATGTATTGATTGGTTTATGAATTCATAACCATCCTCATTATCTTCTTTAAAATTAGGAACATAAACCATCATAGATGGTTTATTGACCTACAAAGATAAAATTTAACAATTATTTAAATAATTTAGGTTAAAATTTAACAAAATAGTTTATAAAAATACTAAAAATTAAAATAATTCACTATTACATTTTTAAAATATTTTTATCACTTTAAATGATAAAATTGATAAAAAATTAACACTAGAAACTCAAACAATAGACTTTATGCTAACATAAATTACATTAAGAGAGTTAGCAAAAACTTGAAATGAGCATCATGAGGTTTGGAAGTTTTAGGGATGAAGTTGGTATATTTTTCAGCTAACACTATTTTATCTCTGTGATACCCATTTTACATATGTAAACTTAATTTTAATGTGTTTGTCTATGCTATCAATGTTATTATTTTTAGGAGAGAAAATTTGTGTCAATATTTACATCACATTTTTTATTATCTACTTTTAATTTCTCAACTAACATAGGTTAATTCACAATTTATTAAAAACTAAAACTAAAAAATTAAAATGTATTTATATACAATTTAAATTATATTGAAAATTTAGTGTATTAATTATGATAATTAATAAAAATACACATATAGATTAATGTTTTAGAACATCTAGCAATGAAAATTTAAATATGATATTATTTTGTAATAAATAATAAAAATATAAAAAAGTAACATATTCAAATATAATTAAAAAAAAAAAAACACTTTTTCTTAAGATAATGAAAAAATTCCATCTCACATTGACTATGAACATTAAATAAGACATTATTCACATCTATTGTCATAAGAAAATAAAATGATTAAATCAAGTTTATAAAATATTTTAAGGGCATACACTTCATAATAGAAAATTAAAATTTTGTTTAGTAATATCATCATCACCCCCTCTAACTGCACCATTGACATGATCACCACCATCATCCTCATCTTCATTAGTGCCATCATTTGTCTCATGCATTAGATGTCTCAAATAGTAATTGGAATATAATAATATTACAAATAATATACATGAGGTGCATTTGGGGAGGAACCCAATGTTCCATGCATAAAAAAATTATAATTAATTGGGCTATTAATTAAAAATATATATCTAATTCAAAAAATTTAAATCCAAATTAAATATCTCTAAAACCTAATTTTTGAATTATAATTTAATATTTAATTAATAATTCTAAAAATATAATTAATTAATACTTTCTTAAATTCCTTATGTGACATCAATGAATATTAGGAATGTTACCCCACCTTCCTACATTACAACATATATGTGATCATTAGGTGGTGGCATTTGGAATTTATCTTCCTAATAAAATATAAGCAGTTAATAGTAAATTTCAAATTTAAAAAATAGAGTAAAATAAAAAACAAATATATAAAATGAATAAAATTAAGTAGCTTACATTTTTCATAAATCCATAGTACTAACAATTTTTTTAATTTTTGAGGTATTAAACATCTTTATTTGTCCTATGGTGAAAAAACATTAAAATTTAAAGAAAGGCAGGTTTCCTACTCATGACACCACCCCACCATTTAATCCATCCAAGATCACTATGGGGCAAGGATAAATGTTCTATTAATATGATTATTGGTCCATGAAGGGTAATTACGAATATTTTTAAGATAAAAATGCATTTTGAAACCCCTTGGAGAGGGAGAAATCCATCTCAAACTTGATGGGAAGGTGGTCTGAAAGAAGAACACCAGAAATGAAAAATACAAGATGGTCAACATTATTTTCAAAGAAAAATATTATCAAATAAAATATTTCATTATGATTTTAAAGGTTGAACACTTTCAAACTTTATTAGATCATTGGAAGAGTTCCCCATGTGATATTAGTCAAGTCCCTCCCAACTCTTGCCAATGTTAGTTAGCTCCACTAAACCAAGGTTTCAAATAGTAGGGAATATCCCACACCTAGAGTATATGATAGAGTGCCTCTCCTCAATAGTTCTTTCTTTGGATACACGTGTTTATTACTAATATTACTAGTGGTTTTAGGTGGTCATCAACCTCAAAATAAGTTTCCTCATCTTCACTTTATATTTTCTCCTTACTAGATGTATTGAACTTGCCTTCTGGAAGTGGTTAGGGAGACAAGTTTCATGATCCACCACCCTCACCTCCACCACTACTTGATGTTTCACCTCCTAATTTACTTTTCAATTGAAAAGTATATCAATAAATAATTTCTCTTATAATTTCCTTTTGTGTTGAAAATATTATTAATGTTAGTTGATACAAATTCCATGAGTGTGATTTTTCACTAAATATTTTGTAAGATTAGCTTTGTATACTAATATTTTATTTAATAAAATGGATAATATTTTTAATAAAAAAAGTTTTTTTAACAATAGATATATTATGTATTCAAATTAATTTATTCAAAGTATATAGAAATGATAATAGACTTAAAAATTTAGGAAATAGTCCTTTAAGACCAACTTTTCCTATGTGATGTGTAATATGGTTTGTTTCAATCCTATTTTTTGTGGCTTTGAGATAACCATATTTTTTATTTTTTCATATAACTTTTTATTCATTACCCTCCCAATTTGTGATCATATTTTTCCATCCCTCTTTGGTATAATGAGTGGTACATATCCTTTTGTATTTGGATTTGGGTTTCTTTTTTTCTTTTTATAGGCCACATTCCTTGAATTTATCAAAGCATCCCCCTGTACATTAGGGTCTTCCTCACAATGATATTGACACATATTAATTTAAAAGGAAGTTAAATACACCTTGTTTTTCCTTATTAAGGAGATTTATAAATTCAAAGAGGGTTTTGGTATTTAGTATTTGTAAGGTATTTTATCACTTGGTGAAGATGGTCCACAAAAAAATAACTATTTAGACCTATTTAAATGTCCCTCAACTTAATGAATCTACTATGTGTTATATATACCATAGGAGAATGAATAATTCTTTAGGGGCATGAAAATATGTCAATCAAGGGTGGATAGGGGAATTTTGGTTGCATGAATAGGTATGTCATCATAATTAATTTTGACATATTTTATTCCCCTTTCCTTAATTATTTGGATACCAAATGATCCATAAACATTGCCCATTATTTTACTCAATATATATACAACTAAAGGAGTTATCTTTAATTTTGAAAATGTTTGAGGTGTTTTTGTAAGTACCTTAGTATTATAACCTTAGAATAAAATAAATATAATAAATATTAATAAATATATTACTTTTATAAACCACATTATTAGTTGAATGCTTTTAAATAAACCATGTCGATGATTTTTGAATTAACATTTTGGATCGCACTTTGTGATTCATTATCAGGATGAGATCATCAAGTCTGATCCAAAATATTGATCCCAAAATAGTTGGCACAATTTTATCTAGAACCATTCACCTTAAATATATATAAAAAATATAAAAAAAATCTTAAATAAAATTAGAATTATGTTTGAAAATCATATATAAAATTACTATATTCTCATCATGATTGGAAAAAGATTTTGAGTTGATGGAAATGACATATTTTTTTTCATTCCACTTGATTTAATTGATGTGGTTGTATTTCATTTCACTTCCATTTTTATTTTTTGAATTTTATTTATTTACTATTTCATTTCAATATATGTTGGGAATGTAATAACAATGATCTATGCAAATATTAAAAATGAAAGAGACAATTTAAACTACATCCAAATTATTTTTCTAACCCTCCTTTGATATTTTAGAAACTAAATAAAACAAAACAAAGAGATTTACACATATTTTTATAAGTTTAAAAACCAAATTATAAATATTGATTGATGCTAACATAAATCCAAATGCAATTGCATCAACTATAAACCTAATGTTTTTTCCATCATTTGTGTTAATGTGGGTATTTTCTATTTTTAAAATTTTTAATAAATAAAATATTAATAGTAAAATTTAAGAAAAATGTGCATGTAATTAAATTTCATTTTTTTTTGGAAATTATAATATTATAAATTAAGATAATTATGTACACAATTTCCACTCTAGTCTTATTATATTAAAATATTTTTTACTCAAAAACTAATTACAAGTACTTTATTTATAAGCTAGTTTAATATGCATTTAAAAACATGAAAATAGGTCATTCACCTTATTAAAATAAAACCTTTTATTTTATTTGAATTAATAATCTAAGTAAATTTATCCTCTCTACTGAGATATATAAGATTACACATCATTGTCATCGTCATAGTTGTAGCTTAGATTATATGATGAGATGTAGTTTTTAGGTAGTAAAGGGAAATATTATTCTATATTAAAGTGTAAAATATGGTATATAAATTATATTTAAATGGTTGAGGGTGAATGCAAGAAGCTGATGGGTCAAAAAGTGGAAGCACCAAATATTTTTGTTTGGATGAGTGCATTGAAATAAAAATAGATATCCCTTTTAAAGGGAAATAAATACTTTTTTTTATCTTGAATAGGTTTGGATATGCAAAACAAAATGGATATCCATTTGGGAATGCTTGGGATATGTGTTTTATATCTAATAAAGTAAAAATTTAAGTATAATAATACTTTAAATTTATTTTACTAAATATATATAAATATGGCCACTCTTTATGTTTTAAAATCAATTCTAGACTTTTAGGAGTTATGGTTTAGAAGATAGTTTTCCAAGATACAATATGGTCAATACTTAGTTATTTCTAGGATTTTATTATTTAACATAAGGTTCTATGGGTGTAATTGTTGCACCTAAGATTTTGTTCTGGTAAAAAAATGGTCATTTTAAAGGTTTTTGGGAATTATAGATTGATTTATAGCATTTTTAGGAGTTATAAGTGTCCCAAATTTAAATTTTATAAAACTTACATCTCTAAAAGATAGTTAAAGTTGAGAAGATATTAACTCACATTACATACGCATTAATTGAATGTGTCTTAAATACAAATTTGTTGTCTACATATAATGTATTCAAATATAAATTTAGTTAATTTGATTTTATTATCACTAATTTAGTACATGATAAAACCATTTATCATTTTATCATGATCCAATATTATAAATTGAGAAGTTTTGATTGAAGCAAGACTAAATTTTGTGTAAAAAGATAATGGTTAATTTTGGGAAAATTAGTGTTATTTATGAATTATTTTTCCTTTTTCCATGTGTTTTAACCTAATTTGGATTAATTAAACCAAGAATAAACCTAGGATAGTGTTAATGTGGATTTCATGCACACCCTAGAAGAATTAATGAGGTAGTCTCTAATGTTTTAGGATCTCTATGAAATTAAGGTTACACTCCACGGCATGAGTTGTAGGTATGAAGTTAAAATAAGCAAGTGGTAGAATAATAGGTTGAGCCTATAGGTTGTTTAACCAAGTTTGTGGATGGATATGTGAAATCTAATAGAAAGTAAACACTAAGTGAGATGGATGGATGGAAAGTTACTCTATAATGGGTATATCTCAAATAAAGCTAAAAAAAATGGGAAAAGGTAAGGCATAAATGAAGCCTCTATGTTCCTAAAAGGTCATTTCTAATGTTGTTTCTTTGGTGTAAAAGTATCTCCAAGATCAATGTTTGTTTCTTGTAGTTATTATCTACTCACAAATAAGCATAGTTAACAATCTAGGGAAATAAGTATAGGAAGCTTAGTGATCTCAACTAAATATTTCTCTCCTTAGGGTTATTTTTACATGCCCCTATATGAGAAGCTACAAATCAGACCAAAATTTTATCTAAAGTAGCTATAGCACATGCCTGGATGACTATACCAAAGGAAATACTCTACACCTCAATTTATCAACTCAGTCTATATTAATTACTTAAATTAACCTAATTTACCAATCCTCAATAGTTTTAACCCATCTAAGATCTATATTCATAGATTGAATCAACCAAATTCATCTATAACATTAAAAAACTTCAAAATTATTGAATTGATATATAAAAAGAAACTAGAATTTTAATAACATAGAAAAGGAGTGAGAAAGAACAAACACATTTTTATGACAATCAATTTCTTGATTTCTTCATATATATTGATCAAATATTCAAGACTTTAAAAAGAGGTTTTTACATTTATTTCAATGACTTGGGAAAGGCATCACTTCATCCTCCAAGTGTAGCAAAACTTTAGTTTACATCAAAATAACTAGAAGCTAAGTTCTAGTTCTATATAAAATTATATGTTATAACTTATAGATTACATCAGATATGTAATATGTGCATGATGGAAAAACAATTTATTTAATTATAACATGGATTTAACAAGACTTAACTAGTTTTGAATAATCATTACATGAAAAGTTATCATTTGACTAAGTTGACTTGGTTCTTACTTTGTAATGCTTATGGTTGTGGTCATGACTGAAGTAATAATTAGATCTTAATTAGTGATTGGAGTTAAACTAGTGGTTATAATAGATGTGGTAACTTGAATTGTAGTAGGAGATGAAATGGTATCTTGAACTAAAGTGGTAGGTGACATAGATGTGGTAAATTAAGCCAAAATAATAGGTAGATTTAATGCACTTGTGGAGTTGGGAGGGATTGAAGTTATAACTAGTGTTGTAATTGACACATTAGGTGGAGTCTGAGGTGATCAACTAGTAGGTAGTGCTAAAGTAAACATATTTTTGGCCTCAAAATCCTAATAATGTTTGTATTATATGGTATGTTGTAATTTTAATATGATCATATCATGGAGAGGAGGTCTATTTACCATATATTCTTATGCCATTAGCCTTATATGTTCATTTTTAGTAGCTCAAAAGTGTACTCAAAAGACTTCTAATTTAGTTGCCTTCTTCCTCATTGAGATCAATTTTGCCTCAATATCTTCTAAAGCCAGTCCATGCAAATTTTACTTGAAATTTTTTGAATCTTTTTGTATCATTTGGTCAAAAATATACCTAGATACCAACATCCTAGTGTTATCACATGCACGTGTCAATTCTAGTTAATTCAAAATTTACACTGAATGTTTTTCTTTTTCTATGATCTTAGAAACTAAAGAATAAAAAACATTGACCCCCTCCTAGGCCTTTTAAGTCCTAATGACTACTAGATCTAGTGAATTTTATACCTCTAGGGGAGTCATCAAATCTAAATGATTAAATGCCTTCTTGGTAGTATACAAAATTAATAAATTTAATCTATTATCATCTTCCTTGAGAATCTTAAACAATTCTATTATTGTGGTTACATGGGGAGAAAATTATGCTCTCAAAGAATGAATGGTATCTAAAATTTCATATAACCTTAATGTTAAACTTTGAACATATTATTATATCTTAGAGGGAATTAAGATTACTTGTTGTTTCTCCCTAAGGGTCTCTATCTTTGATTATAATTCTTTTCTTACTTGTTATGTTCCTTCATGAATGGTTAGAATTTCTCTAGTATGGGTCTCCATGTAGGACTTAAATTACTCAATGTAATGAACTATACCTTGTATATATTTAATCTTTTTGAAAGAGATTAAATATCTTCTATTTCTTCCAAAATTAGGCCTCACCCACTGCTATCTTCTATCTTTCCCTTCCTTACCCTTTGCATTGAGCTAGTTTATTTATCAAAGAGTGAGTTCACAATGGGAAATTTACTTATCTTTAAGTTTGGCATCTTAGAAGCTAATGATCCTAATTTATTGATCCAATCTATAAGATTAAACTTTTATGGATGTAATGACCATGCCTCTATTTGAGTGTCTTCTATGGGATTATTTTTAGGGTTTACTCATTAAAGGCCATATTATTTTAGACTAGTCTACGTTCCCTAGATGTGACATGGGATAAGCAATGTAGACTATTTTCTTCTTGGGAGATATTTTGTGTCCATGATTGTGGTGTTTTACATTGGTCCTAATGAGGGCATTGTAAACATAATTAAGTAGAAGAACCTAACACTTGGATGATGGGTTGGTTAGTGATAATGGAAGAAGAGGTGGAGATTGAAGGAGTAGTTGTTGACATAATGAAAATAGCCCTAGTAGGGAAGGATGACATGAGGAAAAGTAGAGAAAACTAATAATGGAAAATAAGAAACAAATGGTAATGACATAATAAGATAAATACCTAGGGGATCAATAAATAAAGCATCCTTATTTTATTGGTCACCACTAAGGGGTGACTTTAATTTTAACCCTTGTAAAATTTGAACCTTAGTTGGCTTCATCTCCTCTTTTTCCACCTCATGGCTAAGATCACCTTAAATTGAAGGTTTTACTTACCCACTTGGTACCTCTTTGGATGGAGTGTATGGATTTTCTACCCTATATTTTCTTTTATAAAAAATTATTGCCCTCTCATCCTAATGAACAATCACTTCTTGGTTAGGAGAGGGAAGAGTAATATTAGATATTATGGTTTTTGAAGCTACCATAGTGGGTGTAATATCTTCCTCATCAAAGGAGTCCAAGTATATGATTACCTCTTCCATCCCCATAGTGATGGCCTTCATCTAAATTAACTCTTGAAATATTTTTTGTTTCACCTTCCTCAATTCAATAGTAGACATTCGAACTTAAGGATCATGTTATTCCTCTTACATAGTAGAAGTTGATGTCTCCCCTTCACCTTGATCTTGTTTTATAACTATCATCATAATATGTGGATGCTAAGGGTCCTAGCTTTGGTCTTGTGGCTGATGGAAATGTCTACCTCTCTAAAAATTAGATGATGTCCATCCCCCTAGTGGTGGGATCCTAAATTTGGCTTGCACAAGTGTAAGGGAGGGATTTTCTTGGATTACCCTCAGTAAGTCATAATTTAGGCCAATATTATCATCCCTTTCCTTTACTTATACATTATTTTTTACACTAAGGAATAAGAAGTCATGATTGAAAGGCTCACGCTTGTAAGGAATGCCCAAATTATGATCCTTTTGTTATACTTTATCATGGGGGTCCTGATACCTATTTGGTAGAGTATCCAAGGCATAAACCTTCATTATATTATCATCCTCTTTAAATTTCATGAAATACATGTATTACATTCTCCAAATTATGAGGTTAGAGTGATGAAAGGTAATCTTATTACTATTAATCAGGTCCTCATCTATCCCATTCCATAATTGGAAATCAATTTATTGTTGAAAAAATTTATCTGGGATGAATTTAGGAAGATGAAGAGGGTCAACCTTGTGCCCAATAATCATGATAATAGTATAGTATAGGTACAACCAATTATCACCCAAATATATGAGCATATTAATGATTTTATTATATATATTGGCTAGAATTTTTCCATGAATTTCCATCCAAACTTGATGATATAGATCCTTTATAATTCGATAAATGTTCCTCGCATATGCATAAATGTAGATGAATGAGTAGAAGTTGAATATCCTAATATTGATTTAGTCAGGGTTTGGATTCCAATTCCACAAAGACCTAATATGTCTATAGATAATCTTGATGACTACATCCAAAAGATATGACATCATCTATAAGTTTCCACATTAGGTCCTCTTATATTTTTAGAGTATCAATTCATATAGGCTAACACTTATAATTTCCCTTAGTCTATAGGTGCGCTATGAGGTGATAAGTAGGTTAAGAAATGGTACCCATTCTAGATGAAGGAAATGAATGCTTGGGTGGACAAATAATCAATTTAAAAATTCCATGCCAATGTGAATTCCAATCCATATTTAGGTGATGGGAATAGGGTTTTTGGTGGTATTTTTGAGTGTAAATGTCTCACCTTGGAGAAGCCACTTCCTTACTAATTGTTCCACATTATTATTTTTCTTCCAACCAACCACACTATTAAAATCAAATGTAGCATCTAAAATAGATAAACATAAATACCTCATGAATTAATCACTTACTATATATGCAATGATGATTCTATTTTTTATATAATGTAATAAACCATTGTTTACAATTCTCCCTTCGAAGAACATGTCTCGTAATAAGTCAATGCATGACATGTATTTTGGATTAACAACTATGTAATGGAGAATTTAGTGTTTGAAGGGAAGTAAGCTAGTTGTAACTTGTTTTTATTCCATAGACACATCTTCCTTACAATTTAATAGGCTACCATTCTCTATGACTTCCCATAGAATTGAGTATTTGGTGTAGATACTGATTAACACTATTGTATTAAAAAATGTATCTAGATATTCTACTGAATCATTAATTAAGAACCTAGATAGTGTTGAAGATCCCTTATATGCCCTAGATGAAGATGCCATTATTTTTTCTTAGTCTTGGTAACATTTGATCTCTTGAAAATGGTGGCCTAAAAATCTATTACATAAATTGTAGATTGTTTTAGATGCATTTGGGGCTTTTCAAATTGTAGAAGGATATGTGAAATCAAGATCAATGATAATCAAATGATGTGAGCTTGGTTAATGGAATAATGTTATATATTTTAGTATTTATTCTAGTTCATGATTCATTAATCACCAAAGTATAGGAGCTTATCACCTTCATTCAATTTAAACTTGACCACCTAAGCCTAGTAGGCATACCATGTAGGATGCTTAATCATTCAGAGGGGGTCATAATACTATTCTCTTTGACACTTGTCACTATATGGCTTAATTGGGGGGTTGGCATTTACATTCAGGGTAAATGATGTAATGTGGTGAGCCCAAAATTTTGAACAAAAGACACTAAAGACCAAAATGTTCTTCAAAAAGATTTATTTAAGAAGATTTATTAAGGAAAGTTATTCAAAAGAAAGTTCCTAAGCAAAAGGTTCTAAATGAAAATTGCTAAAGATAAAGTTCCCAAAGACCAAATGTTCTTCAAGGTTTTATGAACCCATGATATCTCATTTTTTGTTTTTTTAGTAGTTTCTATGGATGTATATGCTTTTTAATTCATTCCCTAAGAATCTTTTTTATCCCACATTGATGAGAAGTAGTAATTTCTTAGTTTAGAATTCATATATAAGTGTTGAGGCATCCACAAAATTATTGTATAGAGCTTGCTCAAAGGTGGTTGCCCCCTCAAAGTGGTCTACAATCAATTCAATATTTTCAAGTGTTCTTAAGATTTAATTCATGCTATTAATTCCTGTTATTTGTGCATTTTTATTAATTTTTGTAGGAGGATCCTCTCATCTGGTATCAGAGCACTTTTTAGGGCCAATTTTCTTTTCTACATAATTTATTTATAGTTCTTTTCAAAAATTATTAACTCTATTTTATTGCATAACTCTATTTTGTATCACAATAATATTTTTTAGATTAGAGTAAAACCTGATTGCATAACTATAGGAAGTGCTTGGATGAAAGCCATAAAAATCATTGTGAGGAGTACCACAAGAACCCTAAAGTAGCTAGCCCATTGAGAGGACCTGCTAGCAAAATGAGCAATGGCCCTTTCCTAATTGAGCAGTTTCCATTTATTATGAAAACCAAGATCTATCCTAAAGAGATAAATCCATGGCCATAAAATTTCTAGAGAGTGGTACTTGATTAGATGACATTAGCGGCTAGAGTAAAAATTTTAAAACCCTTAGGCAACCATTGAATCTTGGGGCCCATTTTTATTAGTTTAAGAACATTTTCAGTAGACTCAAAATATTTAATTAGAAGAGTATCTACAGATTTTCATAGGACTTGTAGACATATATTTGATAGAACCTAGAATTTAAAAACTACCGATAGAGTCTCAGTAGACTCTTGAAGGACTTATCATCAGATAGAAAAATAGAAGTCATTTTTTTTCATTTTTTTGCAATATCTCTCTATATATAACCTTCTTGTCATCAAAATTTAACCAAACACCTAAAATTTGAGTCCTTACATTTTCTTCCTTGAGATCCCATATCCCAATTCCACTCCTAATTCTCATAAATTTCAAATTTAATTTTCTTGGGTTTTGCCATAACTTCTATTTGTATCTATTTACCTTGAATTTTATCTTATGTGTTCATCGTATCATTCTACTCCATTGTCCTTCTTTAGCCAAATTTATAGTTTTTCCATTTTCACTCCTAAAATTTCCCTCACCTTCATCAATAATACTCCCACTATGCAAAAAAATTCATAAAATCTCCTTTACCCCTTCTATTTTCCCCCAAATTCAAAACTTCCCTTACTAAATGTGTTTTAACTCTAGTTTTCATATCCATTACAAAAAAAAGAATCTATTAGTTAGGTCATGGTATTAACCTAAAGAGGAGCAAAAACTATGGAGGATGAATTTTTTGCCCTCGAGTCTCACATCAAAGATATTGATGAAAAAATTCTTGGCCTCAGTCTATAACATACCATCATGAATAATAGATGACATCTAGAGTCTTCTTCTAACACTACATTTTCTTCTTCTAGTAATTATCATGGGCCAACACTAAATTTTCATTGATTCAATGGTGTAGATACAATTGGATGGATCTATCAAGCCAAAAAATATTTTAGTCTGCATAATACTTTTAATGTCAACAAGGTTCTACTTGGAACTTGAAGCCCTTCAATGGTATCTTTGGTATGCCAAAGGTCTTAAAGAACCCATATGGACTGATTTTTACACCCTCATTTTTTAATGGTTTGGACCTATTAATTTTGATGAATTCACTAAAGAACTCACTAAAATTTACCAAATAGGAATAGTGAGAGAATATCAAACTAAATTTGAAAAACTAGCCAATCATATAGAGGGATTGTCTGATGAATTATTTAGGAGTTGTTTTGTTACTAGACTAAAGGATGTAATTTGATCTGAGGTTAAAATATTCTAGACCAACTTGATGATGGAAGCCTTAGTGTTGGATAATTTGGCATAGGAAAATATCATAGCTCAATAGTGATTCAAATATAAATTTTTTCCCTTCAAAAATATAGCTCCATAATGATCTCAAATAATGCTAGTCACCAAAACCACTCATATCAAGCATTTGACTGAAGCAAAGATGCAAGCCCATAGATAAAAAGGACTATGTTATAAATATGATGTTAAATTCACTTGAGGACATCAATGTGTCAAGAAAAATATCTACCTATTGGATATGAACTCTCCACTAAAAACTAAAGATTGGGAAGATGTTTAGGATACAATAGATGATCCAGAAGATGCTCAGCCAATTATGGAACCCATTTCTCAAGAAGACCAACTAGAGATCTATTTATATGCCTTATCAAGAATAACTACCTACAAACCATGTGGGTTAAGGGTTACTTCAAAAATATCCCTCTCATAATACTCATTGATTCAAGTATCACTCATAACTTCATTGCCCCTCAGATCACTAAATAGTTTGAATGTTTTATCCATCCTTATTCCAAATTTGAAGTCATGATTGCCAATGGGGGCACATTACCTTATAAAGGGAAGTGTCATAATGTGTGTATCTCTATTGGATATTATACCTTGTACTCTAATGATGAGTGTTGTTTAACTCTTCATTTAATCAATGTTTAATTGATGTCTTATCAACTAGGGCTAGTGGCCAAAGTTATCTGTAGTAAGGGATAGGATGGTAGATATAAAAGTATACTTATGGGGGTGTTTGATGGTCATATTATAAATTTTAATAAATAAATAAATTTGTCCTAAACTACTTGATTCACTCTTTTGCTAAAAAGGAAAAGATGTAACTATTTAATCAAATAAATCCACTCTTTTGCTTGAAAGTAAAATCACACTCCTATTTCCGCTTGCGTGGAAAGTAAAATCACACTCCTAACTTAAAAAGGAAATTTTCTTCACATGTTTGCTATAAAATAAAACACACTTTTCTTAGAAAGGAAATGACTTCAGAATAAGGAAATGCCTTTTTAACTATGAATTTATTTTGATGGTTTATGAATGAATGCAAACATTAACAAGATTCTAATTAGTTATAACAGAGAGTTAATATAACATAATATAAATACCATACATAGTTCCTAGTTCTAAGGAGAGTGGGCCCTTGCTCCTCTCAGACTCAGGAACAAAGATTAATCAATGCTAAAAACTGAAGTGATAATTTATAGAACTAAAATGATTACAATCTACCTAAAACCTATAATATGCTTGTACGTATCTTTCATCTATTTTCTATTATTTTTCAATGACAAAAGTCTTACCTTTTATACTAATGCAATCAACTCAAAATAGGATGCAAAGACATAGGATTCCTTGGTTGATCCACTCATTCAAAGATAGGAGATTAGATTTCCTAGAGATCCAATTATTCTGATGAAATAAATATACTATCCTATAATAGTCCTGAGATCCAAATATATACAACTTTATCAAAAGAAAATCCTAAAAAATAGTAGGTGGATATTTTCCTCATTTAACTCCAGCTGAAATGATTCTCTCTCATATTATCTAGCCACCAAATTCCTTATTTATAGATTTATCTTTATAGAATCCATGAAATTGACCTTGTAGAGTCGGTAGGAATGAGCCTATGGAGTCTATAGAAACAAGCCTGTAGAATCAATAGAAATAGGCCTATAGAGTCCATAGAAACAATCCTATAGAGTCCATAGAAACAAGCCTATGGAGTCCATAGAAACAAGTCTGTGAAGTCCGTAGAAACATTCTGTGTGAGTTCGTAGTTATACTGGATGGAGATCAAAATTGAACTTTCACTATACATCACCTGTGTCTTCTTCTTGAGCATTCTTCACAACAAAAACTCACTATAACATGCTATGTATCATACATTAATGATAAAGTAGAGGTTTAGTCTTTGGCTTAATATAAACAAGACAAGTATCTATTTTCCATGTAATAGCTATCTAACAATCTATGATTTGCATAAGATAATATCCTTAGAGAGATGAATTGAGGGAAATAACATGTCAATAATGAGCCATATTCTAAGCTCATCATCTAACATGTTTTCCTTGCCCTTAGGTAGATGTGATATTATTTTGGGAGCCCAATGTAAGCACACTTAGATCCATTTTATGGGATTTTTCTAGACTTTGGATGCAGTTTTTAGATAATGGGCAAAAACACACATTGATAGGCTTATAATCTAGATCTTTCAACATCATAAGTTTACATCACATGGAAAATATTCTTAAGAAGAATTCATATGGTGTCATTACCTAGATCCATTCCATTCAAATGCAACCCTCAATAGTCTCCACTACTCCTAACCTCCAAACCATTATGTAGAGGTATGCACGTGTCTTTTCCAAACTAGTGGGATTACCACCTTCATGACCAAAGGAACATTATATTTAGCTCCTTCTAATAAGTGGTCATCCCAAGATTAGGCCTTATCACTACCCATTTCAATAAAACATTAAGATTGAGATGCTCATTTGAGACTTACTAAAGCAAGGCATTATTCACCTAGTACCAACCCATATTCTTCCCTAGTTCTCCTTATTTTGAAAAAATATGGGTCATGGCATCTCAACATTGATTTACATGTACTTAATCACCTTAACATCAAGGATGTGTTCCTAATCCCTATTATTGATGAGTTTCATGGTGCTATTTTTTTCTCAAAGTTGGATCTCTGCTCTAGATATCACCAAGTCTAGCTTTATGAGGATGATATTCCCAAGATAAATTTTTTCATGCATGATGGTCATTATGAGTTCTTAGTCATGCCATTTGGACTCACTAATTCTCCTTTAACATTCCAAGTATTGATTATTAAAATATTTTGTCCCTACCTATGGAAATTTATTCTAGTCTTCTTTGATGATATCCTCATCTATAGTAAAACATGGTTCGAGCATCTCCAACATTTAGAGCTCACATTACAACTTCTCTCTGACCATCATCTTTGTGAAAAATAGTCCAAATGTTCTTTTTGCCAAGATAAAGTGGAGTATATTGGGCATATTATTTCATCCCAAAGGGTTTAGGTGGATCCTAAAAAAATAACTACTATGACAAATTGGCTACATCCTCAGACACTCAAGAGCCTCCATGGTTTTTTCAGGCTAACTAGATACTATCACAAGTTTGTCAAAGATTATGGGAATATTTTAGCTCCATTGATGGTTATGTTGAAAAAATATGCTTTTACTTGGACATAAGCTACTGAGTGTGCATTTGTAACATTAAAATAAGCTATGTGTACTACACCTATTTTAGCCATGCTAGATTTTACCAAGACCATCACTATTAAGAGTTATGCTTGTGGCAATGGACTAGGTGTTGTTCTCCAAAAGGATGCCTAATTGCATTCACCAGTAAAGCCCTTTCTAGGAATAATTTAGTGTTCTCTACTTATGAGAAGGAAATGATGGCCATTTTACATGTAGTATAGAAGTAATATCCATACTTATTGGGTAATCATTTTTGTATCAAAACTAATCACCAAAGTATGAAATATTTCTTGGAAAAATATGTGTCTACCCCATCACAATAGAAATGGGTCAGCAAAATCATGGGTTATGATTATGATATAACTTACAAGAAAGGTAAATATAATATCATGGCTAATGCTTTATCTCATACATTTATGGATCAAGCTTCCCTTTTAGCTATTTCCATGCCTATTCTAAATTAGTTGGACACTGTACAATAGGGGTATGTCAGTGGCTCCTCATTATCTCAAGTCATTCAATATCTGACCACTAAACCCTCATCTATACCACATTATTCATAAGATGGTGTTTTTATATGATATAAATGTCATTTGGTGCTTCCCAAGAGCATAGATCTACAATAGGTTGTATTTCAATGAACTCCATGCTTCTCCATCTATACGACACTTAGGATTTCTCAAAACTTATGAACAAGAATGATGTAACTTATTTTATAATGGAATGAAAAATGTAATTCAATAGATGGTAGTTGAATGTGATACAAGCCAGTGTAACAAGGGTGAAAAAAACCTCATCCCTAGGTTACTCAAACCCTTTCCCATCCCTACCAAGATTTGGACATATATTTCTATGGATTTCATTAAGGGGCTTCCTAAATGTAGAGGGAAAATAGTGATCTTATTTGTGGTTGATCATCTCTCTAAATATAGTCATTTTTTTGCCCTCAACCATCCTTATACTTCCTCCATAGTTGCAAAAATTTTCTTGGACCAGATTTTCTATCTTCATGGCATTCCTTCATCTATTGTCTCTAATAGTGATTCAACCTTCACAAGCTATTTTTAGATGGAACTATTTCAATGTACTGGCACTCAACTGAAGATGAGTTCTATGTATCATCCACCAATAGATGTCTAGACTAAAATTATCAACAAATTCTTGGAAACATTCCTCTATTACTTCAACTCAGAATAACAATATCAATGGGCCAAGTGGCTCCCTCTCATTGAATGGTGGTACAATACCTCCTACCACACTTCAATGAAAATGTATCCATATGAAGTAATTTATGGTTAAGCACCACCAATGCTCATTACATTAAACCCTAATAGTTCATCAGTCTAAGTAGTCAACACACTTCTTTGAACTTGAGATCATATCCTTAGCACCCTATAGGAAAATCTTCATATGGTGCTAAATTGAATGAAACAATAGGTATATCAACAACATTTCGATCACACTTTTCAAGTAGGTGATATGGTTTTTCTTTGCCTATATCCCTATAATTGATCCTCCCTAAAACTCAAAGAGTGTCATAATCTAGCCCCTAAGTTGTATGGGCCCTATAAGGTTTTTTAGAACATTGGGTTGGTTACTTATAAGTTGGAGCTCCCACCTTCTTCCTGAGTTCACCTAGTATTTCATGTCTCTTTTTTGAAGAAATTTATTGGCACAAACATCATAGTGAAAACTATTTTACCTAAAATTGATAATGAAATATCTATTCTTATTGAACTAAAGGTAATCCTACATAAGCACACATACCAAATTCACTCTTAATCCATCACTGAGGTTTTAATTTACTGGAATGGCATGCAACTGGAGGATGCAACATGGGAACCATTATTTTAGATTCAACACCAATTCCCACATCTAAATATTTGAGGATAAATCTTTTTCTAAGAGGGAAGGGATTTTATGATCCCATGACATCTCTTTTCTTTATTTGTTTATTAGTTGTTATAGATGCATATGCTTTGTAAGTCATACCTTAATCATTTTTTTTATCCCACATTCATGAGAATTAGTAGTTTCTTAGTTTATAATTTATATATAAGTGTTGAGGCCATTGAAGGTATCCATGAAATTATTGTATATAGATTGCTTAAAAGAGTTTGTCCCCTTGAAGTGGTCTATGATCAATTCAAGCTTTTCAAGTGTTCTTCAAATTTAATTCATGTTGTTAATTCCTGTTATTTGTACTTTTTTATTATTTTTTGTAGGAGGATCCTCTCATGAGGATATTATAATTTAGGAGGAAGTTGTAGATAAAGTTCCCAAGAAAAATTCTCTAAATGAAATTTACCAAAGAGAAAGTTTTTGAAGACCAAAACCTTCGAAAGAATAAAATTTATAAAGTAAAGTTTTTGCACAAGAGGTGATAAATAAAATGATCTAAAGTAAATTTTCCAACTAAAAATCTACTGACCAGAATAAAATCTAAAAGAAATTTCCTAACTAAAAGGTTTTTTATTGAAAAGTACCCTAAGACCAAAATTTTGAAGACCAAAAAGTTCTTGGAGATTAAAATTTATTGAAGACCAAAATGTACATAATGGTAAAAAAATGAATCCAAACAAGTAAATATGAATAAAATAATCCAAATAATTAAACCTAAATACCTTTCATACATAGAAAACTTCCAAATTTTCCATTAATAGATTGGTTTCAATAAGTCCTTCCAATGGAAATGGGTTGTAGGAGAAAATAGGTGCACCCAATAATGGTTTAATGCTAAAAATGTATAATTTATATAGATACACAAAACCAACCAAACACACATGCAAGGCCCAAATAATAAATAATCCTTATAAAATAAAAGGGTCCCCACTTTTCAAAGAAAATGTAAGTTGGGGTGTGTTAAATACCATAAATGGCAACTCACAAGGGTGAATACTATTGAGTTTTAATAACCTAAAATCCATTGTTTTGTTATCCCAATATCAATCATGAACCATACTATAAAAGAGATGATTATATTAGAAAAATGAAAGAGACTCCTAATAACTCAATACAACATACTTACGTTACCCATGCCTTGGACCAGTGTGTGTCTAAGTGATATATTTTATCCTTGAATGTGGATTTTATCAAAGACATGGGATGACCTGTAGGTTTCATTATGATTGGGTGTTAAGCTAGCAAAAATTTGGGGAATGAAAGCATTATTCTACTACCAACTAGGTATCCATATCCCTGATAGAGATACCTTTAATCACCTTTTATTTCTTTTTCCATAAATTTCAATGATGCATGATACATTGATCTTATTTCATCATGTATGATTTTAATTTGATTTTATTTGATTTTAAAACTTTTAGATTATAACTCTTTTTTTGTTTTTTTGAACAAAATAAAGAAGGTGACCACTGTGAGCTAGTGTTGGTATCATTGGGCTCATCAGAATGTCTTTTCAAATTTAATCACATCAATGGTTATTACCTCAAATTATTATTAACATTTAATGTGCATTTGATCTAAGGAAATGAGAAGATATTTATAAATTTTCATGGGGTCATGCGAGAAACATTTATATACCTAGTGAAATCATATGTTGTATAACATCATCATGATTAACTCTCATTGCTTACCTAGATTAGGATTTATGATGTAAAATGTATAACACTCACTGATTCAAGTTGTATTTAAAATGCAAAGACTACCACTTTATTTTACCAAGAGTGATCAATTAAATTTCCATGAAATCAAAGGAAAACTAGTATAGAAAGTAGGAAACTACCTAAAACAAACCACTAGACTATGCAAAGTAAATTATAGAAACTAAAAAATGGATAATATAAAAATAATGAGCTATAATAATGAAAGAAAATAACTAAAATTAGGAAAATAACTTAATAAAAAAAATCTAACCTACCCCTACTTCTATCAAAATGTCTTTTATTACTCAAAGACATCTCTAGATGCATTAGCCATGAAGTAATGGGTCCTTAAAATAAAAATAATTGTTACCCAAGATCTCAAAAATCTAATAATATCCTATCCATAGTGAGGTGAAATTGTCATAAATTCCTTTATTTTAAAGGGCTTTGTCCCACAAAATCACTAGGCCAAAAATCTTGAATACTTTAGATTTTTATCTCTTATCAAACCATATTTTGACTATCTTGATGTCTGTTGAAGTTTTTTAATTCTTAATTCCTAGAATATTCCATTTTTATGATATTTATCAATATTGACTCTATCTTCTCACTAGGCTCCATGTATTCCTAAATAAATTGGTATGTTGGTAATTTTAGCATGATTAAGAACATTGACTATTTCTCATTAACTAGTAGATATGGCAAGGCTTTAAGGGCCTACTTGTACCAAGTCCCATCTACGTAGAGTGCATACTTGAGTAAGAGATGTCACTCTCTAAGCTTATCTATAAGAGAATTATTAATATCATCAATTAAGTTCTTGTTGGTCAATTTAGCCAATCCACTCCTTTGTGGGTAGTGATTGGAGGATAATATAATTGTGAGATGATTATCATGGGACCATTATGTAAACTCAATTGATTAAAATGTTATCTCATTGTCATAAAAAATTGAAATAAGAATACCAAACTTGGTTGTGATATGTTCTTCAAGGAAACTAATCATATCTTGTGTTCTTGAATTCTTCATGGTTGTAGCCTCAGTCCATCTAGTGTAATAATCTATAGCAGTGAACACAAATTTGTGCCCAACTAAATAATATGGGTTTATGACACTAGTAAAAATTAAGCCCCATTGGGTGAATGACTTACCCTTAATTACATGTTTTAGTGACATTACTGCATGTAACTCTCTTTTCACCAAGACCTAGCATTTATGGCATGTCCTTATGTGGAAGTGAGAATCCTTGAAGACCATTGGCCAATAATATCCCATTTGAGTATTTTATGGGCTTTGGTATTTCATTATGGATGGATATTTCCAATATTTTGATACAAATTTTATAAAATATTTTGGGCTTCTTCACATTACACACATCTTAAATAGATGCCTTCATAGTTATTCCTATAGAGAATCCCCTTCTTGATCATGTATTGAGTAGATTTGAGCCTCAATACTCTCTTTTTATCTTTATTGAAATCTTAGGGACATGTTCTAATGAGTAATAACTAAATAATACCTAAATAACAATCTCTTGGGAAACATTTGTTTGGTATACTTCTTCAATGGTGATGTGTGGGTCTATTTCAGTCATCAACTGAATAATACCTTGTCCTCTATTGATTTTTTTAGGTTTAATATCCTTATCAAAATATTACAATTTCATCATCTATTTACCCCTACACTCTCCCAACTCATTATATCTTGTCATAATATTAACAATATGATCTTGTATAATAATGATGCTCTTGTTCCTAAGGATGTGGTATCTAAAATTTTTGATTGCTTTGACAAGGGAGAAATTTAGTTATCAATCATGGAGTATTTTAGCTCTGCATCTTTTAAGTTAGTTCTCATAAAATGGATAGGGTGTTTTCTTTCTTCCCTCTTATGCATAAGTACAACATCAATGGTATGCTCTAAAGTATACTAGAATAGGGAAAAGTCCTTAGTAAAGTCTGGGCTCACTAACACTAGGGCCTATAATATAGAATTCTTAATGTCTTGTAAGGAATTATTAGCTTTAGGTGTCCATTCCACATTAGCATCTTGTTTGAGCATTGTGTTCAAGGGTCTAAAAATTTATGCAAATCTTGATATGAATTTTCTCATGAAATTAATCTTCCCAAAGGACTTTAGCTCCTTTTAATTATTTGGGAACATTATTTTTTAAATTCCCTATATTCTATTTGGGTCCATGGTGATCCCATATTTAGTGATAATGTGACCCAATAACACCAAATATACTATTCATGGGGTTTAGTGAGATACAAAACTTCATGCACCTTTTAAAAATGGATTGAAGATGGTCTATAGGATCAACTCTATTTTTAGAGAAAATAATGAGATCATCTATGTATATAATTATGCATTTTCCTATTAGTCTTTGGAATGTGTCATCCACGGATGTATGAAAATTAGATCCTATGTTGATCATCCCAAATGGAATTTGATTATACACATAATTTATCCATTTTTTAGTAAATATAAATTTCATCCTATCCTCTAATTCCACCAATACATAATTATATCCTGAAAATCTATCTAAGAAAGACATCATTTCAGAACCACTCATAGTTTATATCACCTCATGTAAGGAGGGTAGAGGATAATTGTCTTTCTCAAAAATTTTGTTAAGGTTTCTGAAGTTGACACATAGCCTAATTTTACTACTCTTCTTCTTGACTAGAATTAGATTAGCCACCCAGGTTGAATGCCTAATAGGAAAGAATATTTGGGCACATATCAACTTCTCTACTTCTTTCTAGATCAATGGTTTTAGGATTAGATTAACATGTTTTTATGTCTACCTAAATGTTTATGATCTAGTTTAAGTGGAGTTTAATGGGTGATGACTTTAGTATTGAATATATTTAAGTCATCATAGGTCTATGTAATTACAAATTTATAACTAATAACCATTTCTTTAACCTTTTGCCTTTCATCTAGGATACAAATTAAGCCAGTATTGATGAGGTGTGCTTGAGCATCCTTACCAAAATACATTTCCAAGGAGACCATACACAATGGGAGATAATTTTATTTTAGTTGGATGACATCCTCTTCATCCAGTTCTTTATGTCACCCATGTCTCCTTTCTTCATCATCAATTATCTAGGACTTGGACTATCCTAAATTGGTCAGAAACTGGACAATCTATTGATCCTCATCAAACACTTGAATTTTTTTTAATATTTTCTAAAAGTAAGGAACAAGGTACCAATTTTATGGAGAACATCTACATTTTTTACTCTTGTAGGGGTGCTAAATTTAATATTAAAGTGACAAGTGAATCGATAACTTGATTTTGTTCTCTTGGAATGGTCACTATATTGAAAAACTCAAATGACTCAATTAAATCCTAACATATATGATTTTACTTATTTAAATATGATAATTTGCATTGGTACTTATTACTAACCTATTTAATCACTAGTTTTGAGTCCCCATATACTATCAGTTCCTTGACATTATTCTTGAGGGTAAACTATAATCCCAAAATTAGGGCCTCATACTCCATTCTATTATTGGTGTATGTAAACTTGAGCATGTACATTGATAAGTATTTATTTAATTATTTATCAATCAATTAGATACTAATACCTAATTATTTCTTAGATCTCACTCCATCAAAATGAATCATCCATAATTGGGAAGGGCCCTACACTTTTTTCTGCATTTCATGCTTCATAGTATATGTATAAATTACAAGGACAAGAGACTTATAACTCACTTATTCATTATTGGTGTTTTAATATATAATAGGGTACTTCATCCTTGTCTCTTGATCGATCCTAATTTGTTTTGAAATACCCCTCCATGGAAACTAAATGTGAAGAAGTCTGTGGAAAGATATCCATTAAGCATCTTAGACCAATCTCTAATCAATAGCAACCCATACCCCTCAGGAATATCTACTACCAGTATGTCAATAGTAATCTATACTTGAATTTCTGATGTAACCTACATTCTTACATCATTAAGTTATCCCAAAATAGGTAGTATTATTTTATCTAGCTATAAAATAGTCCTATTGGATGGACTTGGGGTTAAACCCAACTTTTGGAAAATAGAGGTTGGAATCATAGTAGTTGAAGCTCTAGAATCTACTAAAAAATTATGTATATTCTTTTCAAATGCATGAATGGTTAGAAATAAAGGGTGAACCTTAGTTTTGATTTTATATATAACATTCATATTATCTATTTTAGACCTTTTTTCAACAAACTTGCATGTGATAGACTTCCATTAGAACTCTTTCTGATCTATTATTTCTATTCATGAATAGTTATATTGGCCTTGATCTTCTTCATATCCTCCCTTACTCTTCTCTTCTCTATGTTGAGGTTTACAATTCCAATTTGGGGGAGGAGGATTTTTATCAACATTAGGATTCTGGGGAATAATTATATTATTGAGAAGAGTACAAGTGGTGAGAGGTTGCCTATTCTTTAGATTTTAATTATTCCTATTAAACTAATAAAATGCTTTTAATTCATTAAAATTATCCTCTAAAACATTTAATTATTCAATGAGTAAGGTAAACTTGTAAGTTTCAAAAACCATAGCTTAACTTAAAGGTCTAGATTCATGAGGGAGATCTAGCAGATTCATCATTTGGTCTTGTCTAATCATTTCCCTCTAACAGATTTCAAAGGTTGCATAAAACTCTACATAGTCTAATTAACCATTCTTATTGGAATAAAAATGACTAATATGGGTGGGGGGGGAATTAGTCTTCAAAAACTTTTACAACTTTATTTTATCATTCATGAAATATCAAAACAATATAGTGAACTAGCAACACATTAAGAGCCATGAGCATGGGATAAGAGAATAACACATAGAATAAATAATTGAGTAGGACATAATCAAGGGGAAGAAAACCCACTGATATATTCAAATGGACTATATTAATATAATACAAACATTAATATTTAGTGAAACACCAACCTTAACTAACCAAACACCCACTTGACTAAGCTTGAGAAAACACCTACTTGAAAGGAGGAACCAACCCCCAAGATGACTTAGCACCGAGTAAACCACTTGATTTACTTGATTAAATTTGTAACATCTTGTTTCTCAACCAAATAATTATGACCACCTATTAAGCTATTCACACTCTTATCCCTATCAAACTACCTTCTAGGCTCCTTTGCTCAACTAAGTCTCTTCAAGATAGATTAGGTCATTTGAACTTGATAGTCATATAAAATACCCATATTATATATTCATGATAATTTATATATACCCTAATCATGGTCTATAATAATTCATTTATCTTTTCAAAGTGTTATATCTTCTTCTTTAATATCCATATACTATAACTAGCAAATTATGCCTATTAGGCCTTATGTTTATACTAGGATATTATTCATACACTTCTTGGTTGGACACACACACTTTACCACTTAGATTTTAAATACAATAGGACTTAAGGCATGATTCAAACATGAATCAGACATTACCATAGGTTGGCCATAGCATATATGACCAAAACCCCTTTTAGGCCTTAAGGAGACCTAATTTAATTAGGCCTTCATTAGCACACATTATCATTTGAAGACCTTGGAACACTCTATAACTTCTCAAATGGTAGGAAAATATCATATTAAAATTAAATAAACCCTTTATAATCTCATTTTGTCTCTAAAAAACCTTTTATCTCCACCCATCACTTGAAGCATGAAATTAGTACTATTCATAATTAGGCCTATGCATACCCAAAAAGTTTGTCTTGAACAACTAAAGAAAAAACACATTTTTTACAAAAAACCATGGAAAAATCACGTATAAAAAATATACATGACCTTATGGTCATAAAATATGATTTAAACTTCCCAACTCAGGGCAAAATTAATCAACCCCTTCACAACAAGTAGCCCTACCAATTACCCTCAAAATAAAAACATGAAAATAATGACCTTCAACACCTATAGGACCTATTTTAGAGAATTAAAATGAATGTAGATGATATTATGAGGTAATTATACCATTATTTAAAGTATTTAAAAATGTATCCATGCACTTTGATTCATCCCTAATCTATGATAACACATCCCTAATTAGCTTCTCACTTCTGCCTGGGTTTCCCACTATTTGCACCATTAGGCCTCTTAGTGATAGTTATATTTGATGACTAATTTATAAAATACAATGTATTTAACCTTATTTTAAACAACCATGGACATAAAATATAAGTCTCAAGCTTTATCCTCCATCCATTTATAAACTTTGACTTGGTCAACCCTAACTGCTACAACAATCTTTAAGAAAGGTCTTTCTTGTAGGGTCCACTCACTCACCTGACAAACCAATCACACATAGAATTGTCTGGGAGAGTTAAATACAAAATACAATTACTTAAATATCCATACCAATAAATATTTAGTTCTTTATAATAATATCTTTCACATCAAGTCATTGTCAAGGTTTTAGAGAGGGTTAACATAGTTTTTGGTGTTAATGATTGTTCATAATGGATTGAACCTATTTTAAATAAATAATGATTAAAGATATTATATATGACACTTCCCCATATCTCCCAAATATATTAATTTCCCATGTAGAGGTTACATGTTCCCATAAACACTTGAATGTCCTTTGGTTGAGAACCCTTTATTCTGTGCACTCAAAAAACCTCAAAACCACTTTATATTATTTTTCTCATAAAATTTGACCTCATAATTGGTAAAAAACTTGGGAAAAACTATAAAACCACTAAAAATTCTCACATTATCATTATTATCTTTAAATATGAATCTTATACCTCATCTGGCCAGTATCTCTCTATTTGCTTACTTAGACCTTGACTTATAAACCACATCAGGCCCTGAAACTAACCTTCAAACCTTTTTTCATGAACTATAAACTTTAAGTAAATTATCAAATACTATATCACATTCTCTAAAAATTTCAATCATACTTCATATGACTTTACAATAGATAATGATGCCTCATTAGGTCAAATAGGGTCTAGAGGAAGTCTAGTTACATACTAGGTTTGTAGGCCCTACCCCTTTAGGTCACTCAGAGACTCTTTTGATTGATTTAGTTCCTCACATACATGTTCAATCAACCTCATACAACTTATTATACATTTTTTCATCTCTCTCATCAAGCCACCATGATCAACCCTTCTCATTAGGACTCTTCATGCTATGATTATTGTTATCACTAGGCTTCTCAATCCCTTGAAACATGAAAATTAAACTTGAAGCACTTATTGATGACCTTAAAACATGATCACATGTATTAAATTATCCTCAAAAAATTTCATACCTTTAAATTATTCTATTAAATAAGAACATTCTTTAATTACCTCATGAACACCTTTCTTAATAACCTTTTACATCAATGATAACATCAATGCCAAACTTCAATAATAGGAATAATGCTAAAAAATCTCCCCCTTTGTAATTTATGGAGAAACATACTATATACTAATAATTCTTATCTCCCCATTCTGATATTTCTTCCCCTTTGATGTAAATGACAAAGTGATGTTTTCAACTCTTTGGATCACACTCCTTACAACCAAAATACTCAAGACATAGGACTTATGAGTTTATGAGACATAATACCAACATGATCCCCCTATCTCCATGCATACCTTCTTGGAAAAACTCACCTATTCTTGGATATAATGAGAATGATTATCTCCCCTTAAGTACTTGACTTTTTTAATAGTTTCTGGGGGTAGGAATTACACCCAATTCCCATCTTAGGTGTTCAAAAGTTACCTTTGAAAGTGGTTTGGTTAGGATGTCTACAATTTCATTCTATGTCAAAACATATTCAAGTTTGAAATTTTTTTAACTTACCTCCTCTATTATAAAATGATACTTTATGGGAATTTTCTTGGTCATTCAGTGCATGATATGGTTATTTGAGACACTTATAGCACTTGTATTGTCAAAATAGATAGGGATAGGACCATCATACTTTAATTTGTATTCTTTTAGGGTCTATCTCATTCATATGAATTGAGTGCAACATGAAGCTACTATAATTTATTTAGACTCACAATTAGACAATGCTATTGATGGTTGCTTCTTACTTATCCATGAAATTAATCACTAACCTAGGAAGAAGGCTCCTCCACCAGTACTCTTCCTATCATCTATACTTCATACCCAATCTACATATATTTATTCTATCAAATTGAGATCCTTTATTCTTTGATACCATAATCCATAGTCCATAGTCCCCTTGATATGCTAAAATATCCTTTTGAATAATTGCATATTATTTCCCTTTATATTTTCTTGAAGCCTTCACATAAGACCTACTACGTACATGATGTCAGGTCTAGAGGTAGTGGTGTATAAAAAAATTTCAATCATTAACCTATATGACATTTTATTGACCTTTGAATACTCATCTTCCTTACTCAGCTTATATCTTATGATCCTAGGTGTACTAAATTTCTTATAATCTTTCATCTCAAATTTCTTCAACATCTCTCTTATGTACTTAACTTATGAGATGAATATACCCTTTTCAAATTGAGTGATTTTCAACCCAAGAAATAATTATAGTTATCTTATCATGGACATCTAAAACTCTTTTTTCATCACCTCTACAATGACATTGGTCATGTTCTCATTATTTCCACCAAATATTATGTCATCCTAATAGATAAATACTATTAGCTAAAGGTCATATTCTTTCTTGATGTATAGATTACTATTTATAACTCCTCTTTTGAATCCTTGATCCAATAGATAATTTTCCAACCTAGCATACCAAGCTCTAGGAACGTGATTTAGACCATAGAGAGCCTTTTTCAATCTATAAACATAGTCTTTATCATATGATAGTGAGAAAAATTCAAGTTGATCAATGAACACTTCCTCTTCCAAATTCCCATTCAAAAAGGTAGTTTTGACATCCATCTAGTATACCTTGAATCTTTTAAATCCTGCATATGATAGAAATAATTTGATGGCATCCAATATTTCTACTAGTGTTAAGGTCTCCTCAAATTCTACCACTTCAGCTTGTCCATATCCATTACATATAAATTTAGCCTTATTCCTAGTTACTTCTCCATCTTCATTCAACTTGTTTCTAAACACTCATTTTATGCCAATGACATTCTAGCCTTTAGGACTAAGAACTAGTTCCCAAGTCTCATTATTATCTTTTTGGTCTAACTCCTCACTTATAAAATCTATCCAAAATTTGTCTTTTATTGATTCTATAAGACTATTAGGTTTAATCTTGGATAATAGATAAACATTATCTTGATTTAGATTACTTACCCGTCTTTTCCTTGTTTGCATACATACATTGTTATTGCCAATGATTTAGGATTAAGGGTTATCTCTTTGAATATGTCTTAAGGTTATTTTTGAGTCCTATCTATTTTCAAATTTTGCTTCTTCCTCATCAAACTCTATATCCTCCTTCTCATTCTTAAAGTCTAGATTATCTAATGTGTTCTTTGATTGTGAATGATATTTCCTTGTCTCATCAATCTTCACATTGTTGTTTTCCACTATATTTTGTAGTCTCTTGTTATAACATATATAATTTGAGATAATTGATGAGTATCATATGAATATTCCTTAATTATATCTATAATAAAACTTTCCAAAGTTTTGATCATATCTTTTGATGAAACATTTTCTTCCAAATACTCTAAAGTGTTCCATATTGGTAGGACTACCCTTCCATAGTTCATAAGGAGCCTTGTTGTAATTAGTCCTTATTTGTCCTCTATTAAAAATGTAGACAAGAGTGATTAATTCATTTATCAAATATACATTAGATAATATATATCACTTAGCATAGTTCTATCCATATTTTGAACTATCATATTCTTCCTTGCCACTACCCCATTCTACTGAGGTGTCCTAGTTGCTTGGAATTTTCTCTTTATTTCATGAACCTCACAAAAGTCATAAAACACATTAGACCATTAATTTACTCCTATATAATATTTTAGAAACTTGATAATTCCAATATTCACATTCTCAAAAAGATCTTTGAATACCTTAAACTTGTAAAGAGCTTCTGATTTTTCTTTCATGATTACAACCCAAGTCATTCTTGTGTAATCATAAATGAGTAACATGAAGTAGATATCTCCTTTAATTATTTTAATTATTGTAACCCACAAATATCAATGTTTATTAACTCAAAGGGTATTTTATTAGAGTAAACCTTGGACTTGAACCTTCTTATGGCCTACTTACCAAGTTGACATGCCTTACAAAGTATGTTTGTAGGTTTGATGATCTTAGGCAAGTTTTTCATAGACTTCTTAGTGTTATTCTTGACCATTTTTTTCAAATTTTAGGTGACCTAACATTATATACCATATCTAAATTTCATATATCTTACTCATGAAGCATCTCTCTTTTTTATCTCATTTAATATATATAGGTTTTTCTCAGTCCTCTTAGCATTAGCAATTAGCCTCCCTGATTTGACTCTCCTTATCTCAAACCCTCTATCATGAAAGGTTAGTGTGTTTCCTTGATTAAAAATTTGAATTAAAATAATTAGGTTATGTTTAAAACCTTCCACATGTAACACATTTTATGTCTTAGTATTTCCATTATCCAAACTCAAGACACCCTTGAAAACTATCTTAGCAGTTATGTTGTCTCCATACCTCAATGTTCCCTGCAACATTCTTCTTTAATGATATGAACTTATTTCTATCTCTTATCATGTGGCTTGACCAACCACTCTATATATAAAATTTAATTCCTTCATATTTAATGTGAAAGGTAGTTTGAGATAATGTAAAATCCTCTTTGGTCTTATGTTCCTCCTTAGCAAATAGTCCATCTTGCCTCTTAAGCTCAATATGATCCATCCTAACTTGCTTTGGATTCCATACCAATGTTTGATACTTATTATACATTATAGGAGATTAATATCTCTTTTTTAATCTTATGGGCCTTCTAACTCTATTAGAATATAATATTTTAATGTGTCCTATATTATGACAAATGTAACAAACAACATTTATATAATTACCATGGTTTCATGATGACTTATCCTTTATTGCATTAGGCTATCTAATTGGTGTTTTCATTTTGTTTCTATTGATTTTTTATAACTTCTCATGATCTCTCTCAAACTTTCTCATTTTTTTGTGATCTACTCATGCTCAATCTTCAAGGAATCTAGCTCTTCCTTTAACTGGTCATAGTTAACTTCCTTTGACTTAAACCTTGTGTTGACCCCTTCTAACTAACTCCTAAAATCCTTGATAGTCTTATTTTTGTTTTTAAAATCATCAAGATAAATTATAATCTCATTTTAAAGGTATAATTCAGATTATCCTTACTCACTATCACAGTAGAGTTCTTCATCATACATGTTATCTTATTCCTATTGATCACAAGACATTCTTGAGCTTCTTAGGATCACCTTTAAGTTGTTAAACTTGTATCAAAGGACTAAGCTCTGATACCAATTATTAAAATCACAATTAATAATATGGTGTGGGGGGGGGGTTATTAGTCTTCAAAAAAATTTACAACCTTACTTTACCATTCATGTACTCTCAAAATAATATAGTGAACTAGTAACACATTAAGAGACATGAGCATGAGATAAGAGAATAACACATAAAACACTTATTTTAGTGGTAAACCCTTAATGGGAATAAAATAAACTAATATATTAAAATGTAATGTATTCATATAATACAAACATAAATATTTAGTGAATCACCAATTTCACTTGGAACACCAACACCAACTAGCCAATCACCCACTTGACTAGGCTTTAGAAAGAACCTACTTACAAGGAGGCACCAACCCCCTATATGAATCAAAACCAAATAATACACATTATTTAATTTATAAAATAAAAAAGTTATTTATTCTCAACTAATTTATGATTTCCACATCTTCATCTCTTCACACTCTTATCCCTCTTAAACTACCTTTTAGGCTCATTCGCTCAACTAGGTCTCTTCAAGATAGGCTAGGTCATTTGACCTTGATAGTCATATACAATACCCATATTATATATTCAATATAGTTTATTTTAACCCTAATTATAGTATATAATACCTAATTTATCTTTTAAAAGTGATTTATCTTGCACTTAAATACCCATATACTCTAACTAGCAAATTAGGTCTTGTTCTTATACTAGGATCTTGACCATACACCTCTTACTCAAACATACACACTTTACCACTTATATTTTAAAAAATATATGAATTAATAAATTCCATAAACATTAATAAAATATTATAATAGTTTCTCATATCATATAGGACCAAAACCCTTTTTAGGCCTTAAGGAGACCTAATTCAATTAGGCCTTCATTAACACACATTACCCTTTGAACACCATGGAATGCTCTTAAACTTATCACATGGTAATAAAATATAATATTATACCAAAATAAACCATTTTTAATCTCATTTGGTATCCAAAACACTTTATATCTCCAATTACCACTTGAATTATGCCATTAGTACTGTTTACAATTAGGCTTGTGCATACCTAGAAAGTTTGTCTTGAACAACTGAAGCATAAACACAAATTTAAAAATAACATGGAAAAAAATAATATATAAATAATTTAAATGGCCTAATGTTCATAACCATATGATTTATACTTCCAAAATTAGGTCATAAGTACTCAAACCCTTCTCTACAAATATCCCACTCAAAATTGCCAACTAGCCTCAAAACACAGTCACTAAAACAATGACCTTCAACACTTGTAGAAATTATTTAAAAGAATTAAAATGAATGTATATGATCCTATTATTTCATTATATCATTATTATGTGGATATATAATATGGTCAAATGTAAACATTGGTCTTGCAGACCAATCTCATAGTCTTGTATCTCATTGTCTCATATGAACCATATAGGTCAACTTATGAGCAACATTTTCATCAAATCCACTAAAATACAAAAAATATATCCAAAATTAACATGTATTTAAAGTATTTAAAAATTTATCAATTTAATTGGATTCATCCCTAATCTATGATAACACATCCCTAATTAGCTTCTCACTTTTTCTTGGGTTTCTCACTCTTTACACCATTATGCCTATTAACAATAGGTTGTCTTGGATGATCGATTTAGCATATCTGAGGGATTAAAACTGATAATAAACCACCATGTACATAAAATAAAAGTATAAATATTTGTCTTCATTCCATTTATCATCTCTAAATTTCTCAACCTTGACTGCTACAATAAATCCCCAAGAAATAATATCTTTTTTGTAGGGTCCACTCACTCACCTGACAAACCAATCACACTTTGTGGTTTCTAGGAGAGTTTAATACAAAATAAAACCACTTAAATATACATACCAATACATTCTAATAACTTTATAACAATATCTTTCACATTAGGTCATTTTTAGGGTTTTAGAGATCGTGAACACTATTTTTGGTGTTAACAATTATTCATAAAATATTTCCCCTTATTTCCAAAAATAATGCCTAGAGATATTATCTAGGGCCATTCACCATCTATCCTTAACATATTAATTTTATATTTATAGGTTATACATGGTAATTAACACTTAAAATTCCTTCTCAAGTTGAGAACCCTTCATTTTATACACCCAAGAAACCTCAAACCCACTTTTCATGCCTTTTATTTTAAACTTTGACCTCATACTTGGTCAAAAAACCTAGGACAACCTATAAAACCAATAAAAATTCTCACATTATCATTATTATCTTTAAATCTAAATCTCATACATCATTTGGCCACCATATATCTCTTTGCTTGCTTAGATTTTGACCTACAAACCACATTAGGTCATGAAACTAACCTTCAAGCCTCTTTTAATGCATTATATACTTCAATTACATGTTAAAAAAATATCTCACATTATCATAAAATGTCAAACATCCTTCATATTCCTTGACAATAGATCATGATGCCTCATTAGGCTAAGTAAAGGTCTAGACGTGGTCTAGTCACATATTAGGTCTATAAGTCCCACCCATGTAGGCTCACTATGAGACTCTTGTGAGTGATCCAATTATTATTTAAGAACCCATAATTTTGATTTGTCATTTTCTATGTCATGTGAGGTAGAGTGTACAACTAATTTTGGTTGAATGTAGGGGTGTTCTAATTAGCATGTGAAATTGTATTCAAAGATGGGAATCAATTATTGAATTTTTAGTATCTTGAAATCTAAAGATTGAGTTGTGGATTAAATTTCTTGTCAATATTAATATATTCTTGATATGCCAAATATAAAGTATTGGTTGTGGCAACCTTCATAAAAACACTATAGTAATGGGATCTAGAGCATTCTTGTATATTTTGAGTGCTATATTTACATCTAAATTATATGCAATAATTAATCAAGTGTATATATTATAAAATATTTAATTGAAGGCCTAGATTAACTCATTGGTCTCCCTCTTCATGCTGGTGAAATGTTGCTACACCAGACTTGGATTAGTCACTTACATAAATTGTGCAAGAAAGTATTTTGGTATTAATTACATAAGGTGATATAACTTTACTATAAATTGAGATACCAATCATAATAAGGATCCTATAGAGTAAATGGGAGTAGTTTGTATGTAACATCCTCATGGGTAACATTATTAATCGTAGAGTGACTTTAAATATTTGATATGTTTTTCTATTGTCATTCCATTTGAGGGGGAGAAGGTAGGTAAGTATTTATCTAGTTTATTTGGTAGATCATGTTGGTCTCCACATATGGAAATAGTAGATCTAACTAACCAATGTTGATACATAAGAGGATTGATAAGTGGGATGCCTTTTTCTGGATAAGGCATCCTAAATTGGTGTATCTCAAGGATGTCAGGTATTCACTAGTAAATAAACAATAATATATGATTAAAAAAACTACTAAAAACTACATATAAATGACCAAACATGATCACATGACCATTAGTAGTTTATTGCTAGTCATTTATAACATGACAAAATTGATGACTAAACCATTTTTAGTAATTTATTGGTTTTTTTGATTGATTGATTTGGTAATATATTTAGTTGTTGATTTAGTCATTGATTATTGTAATCTGGTCACTTATTTAGTCATTTTTTATTTACTGATATATTTAGTCATTTGTTAACTTGTCACTTATTTAGTCATTTTTATTCAATGATTTGTATCCATTGGTAGTGTATTTAGTCATTAATTTTAATCATCAATTTGGTAGTATATTTAGTCATTTTTATTTACTAATTTCACTAGTCATCATTATGTCATGATCACATTTGTTATAAGTATTTCAAAACAACAATATAATGAGATCACATAAGGAATTATATGATTAAAAAAACTACTAAAAACTATAATATAGCAATATATCAAAGAAAATAAATATCACATGAGGTAGCCTCAATCTTTTAAGGCACGTTCTCTCATGATAAATCTTTAAAATCTCTTTCACATGTGTAATCATTATAGGATTAGCCTATATTTTACTAAATATTAGGTGTGGGATTCAAAAGCTTCTAGATTTTTTTATTCAATTTTTGTTATATATCCTTGGTGGTGGTTCACTTTGGTCTAGGTCACTTTTTAGCTATGCAACAATTTAGTGAAGCTTTCAGTCATGGGAGGAGAAAGACTCAAAACCAAGTTATTATCATGTGATTAAACCAAAGTGGATGCTATGCTCTGGAGTATATGTTATGAAGGTGGAATTTATCATTTTCTTTAATGTATGAATGGATATGATGAAAACATCTACGTTCAGTTTGTTTTGAGCTAATATGGTGAATATAAAGTTTAGGTTGAAGGTATAGAGTTTGTTGTTAGTGAGGAGTCAATTGTTAAGGCCATAAGTTTACACTACAAGGGTAGAAGATTGAAAAGACTCATCAAAGTTCAATACCTAGAGGGGTTGAGAAAATTCCTCACTGAAGGAGAAACACTGGTGAAGTTTTATGGAGGCTTTGATAGAGAGAGCTTTCTTAACCCTTAGGATAAGGTATGCTTCACCATCATGAAATATTTTACCCTTGATTACCATTTCACTCTTTTGAATCACTTTCATCACAAGGTATTGGTTAACTTCCCTTTCTTCCTCTTTTCATCCCTAGAGATGTTTTTTAAGTCTATCAAAAATTCCATAGGAAAAAACCTAGGTACCTCTGCCATTCCACTCCACCAAGGTCTTATCTTCAGGTATTATCACTTTCACTTTACATTGTGTCCCTCTAAGCCTTTAAAATTTTAGGTTTTATATAGTTCCCATGACAATGACCCTAATGAATATCACATTCCCTTGAGAGTGGGTACCCATGGTTCCCTACCCTTTTCCATGAACATTCCCCCCCCCTCTTCAAAACTATCCCCAAAGTTTGAAATATTTTCCCCTCTCTATCTAAGCTCTATTTTTCCCTCCCTAATAGCTACAAATTCTAGATCCCCTATCCCTTATCACTCTTTAGCTATCGAAGGGTAGTAGGAGTTAAAAAATAACCCTTCCTTATATTATCAATAAAAAGAGGAAATTGATTATTCAGATCAATTCTAAGAAGATAACTCAAGGAAAGAGTAAGAACAAGAAAGTAGTGGGGGTGGAGCCTCAGAATTTGGCCAGTGATAAAGAACAGTTTGAGGACCAAGTGCAATGTGAGGAGGCTATAGAGGAAGGGTCTAGTTTTAAATTTTAGAGATATATGGAAAGAAATATGAATATCAAGATATGTAAGAGAATAGAAAGGGGAAAATTTTGTTGGTAAATACTATGGATAATCCCTCTACCTCAGATCTAAGAGAGGAAGTAGGTAAATAAAAAAATAAACCCAATATTGATCAACAATTAGAAGAGGGAACCAATTATTTTAAGGAGTTGAATGACTCCAATTATGATTCTAACAAGGAATATTTCATGGATATTAGTGAAGATGAGTTGAAAGGGAGTTGGAGGAACTAAAGAAGGGTTTGCACTCCTTTTATAATAAAATGAAGGTGCTAGCCACTATTTGCTTGAAATTTGTCCATTGTGCATCTTTTTCCCTATTGATTCTTCAAGACCTCTTAGAAGAAGATAAAGATATATAAGGAAACATTTCAAGCATGGAGGACCTTCTCAAGCTCATCAAAGAATATTGGAAATATATGATCCAAAACTAGTGTTTTTGTTATGGTTAATCCCTATATTTTTTGTTGTTTCCTATTTTGTTTTTTTCTATTCATTATTTTTCAACTATTAGTGGCCTTTGGCCTAGTTTTCTACCACTTTGACTTATGTACTTGGGATCTACACCCTCTTTCTAGACTTATAATATCAAAAACATATAATCGATGTAATTTTAAATGATCACTTTATTAAATAATAATTTATAAAATCTTCAATATGGATTATAAATGATGATTATAAACACCTATTACACTATTTTACTTATTACATTTTGTAACTGGGGGTATCTTTTCAGCTTCTATTGGATGCATAAGTAGTAGTAGTATAGATATTTTAAATATATTTATCTAAAAGATGTGGAGAGATGTCAAAATTTAGACTCCTATTTTAGATTTGTCATATATCATACTGATTAAGACTCCATTAACTTCATTAATTTATAGCTGATAAGAGTATGAAAAAATTTAAGTCATAATATTAAGTACAAGAAAAGTAATTCTAATTAGGTTTTAGATTGCTTAAGTCACCTCCAATTAAGTAATAAAATTACCTTAATATTAGGCACAAGAAAATTAGATCCAATTATGATGGAAAATAATTATGTCACCTCCAATTACAAAAATAACAATAGTCTTGGATTCATGTGGCCATGAGACTTTTAAATGGCCCATGTTGTATGGTAGTGATCCTTAATTTTATTCACAAACCACATAAAATGCATAAATATTATTCTACTCAATATGTAGAGAATGACTATGATGAATCCATGAATATTTCTCATGAATCAACATTTACAACATTAGGGAATATAGCTTACTCTATGTTGAAACTCAGGATGAATTAATAAATGTTTGGGTATTAGATACCTGTGCCACCAAACATATGACATAAAACATAGAAAAAAATAATAATTAATTAATTTATACATAATTAAATAGCTATTAGTAAGGTTAAATACTAAAATTTTATTGAGAAAAGGCATTCTTATAGTAGATACAAAATAGAAATATGTGTCTTTGCTTTGAAAAATGTGATAATACAAAGTGTGTTTATCAGTGTTGTGACTAAGAAAAATGAGTTACAATTCCTTTTTTTCTTATAAATATCTAAAATAGACAAAAAAATACTAAGGATATACCTAAAAAATACATCCAAACTATTGCATAAAGTAGTGGACCAAGTTGTCTAATAACTAGTACATGATGAACATCAACTATGTCATTTTTTAAAATATTTTAGTGGCCACTATGTGAAGGCCCCTTATTTTTATTTTAGATAGATATAACCATATATTTTGTATTCATAATCAAGGGTTATGTTACTTATGACCTTTAAAATATTTACATTTGCATCTCTTATTTCTTTCAATTTGACTCCGTGTATAATAGATAGTGAGTGAATCTGTGCAATGCCCATAATAGCACCATCAAATGAATCCAACACATGAAATTTATCCCTTTGTTGGAGTTTATCAATAAATTATACAAAAAAAAATAAAAAAAATACACATTATATTGAGATATAAAACACACATTATATTGTAAAAATGTAGCAAGGTAACAATCACATACAAAGTTGCAGAAGAAATTTGAACTGATTATTGGTTCTTTATGAAGGAAATAGATACCTAAGAAAAGGGGATTCACAAGGTGTTGATGGAAATTTAGGATATGGTAGAGTTAAAGAAAGTCTAAGGGAGAAGATTTTGGCTATCAATTTTGTTTTGAATGCTGGAGGTGGTTATGTATGAAGCTAGGATGGAAGAGTGCCCTTCACAATGATATAATGACTTTGTTTCAATACTAGCCCAATATCAAAAGACATTCTACTTATCATTTTTTTATGGTTTATAAGTTCCATAATTCTAATTTGGTAACTCTAGAAGGAACAGAACATAAGATTATTCCAAGATAATGAAATGAGTCTCAAATCCCTACAAAACAAGATTGAAGCAAGTATTATGGAAATAGTTAATAGTAAATTAAACTCTATTAACTTAAAAGAATAGTTTAAGAATGAAGAATGATAAAACATTGTGATAGATAAATTATACTATTATATTATCTCAACTAATTTAGCACAACTATGATGATTATGTTGTACATTCTTGTCCAGTTCATCATGATCACCATCAATATCAATAGCTCTATTGACATCATGAAGGTGTTCTTTGATAAAATTGCTCTGCATGTGGTTTAACCATCATGCAAAAAAATATACAAAGCATTCAATAGTCAAGTAAAGAATAAAAGTTATAAATTTATCCAAAATAACATTTTATGGATCACTCCAACAATAAAGACATTGGGTTGGATTATCCTACGCTTATATTTCAATAATCTACATATTAAGAGACATTTGTATACAAAATTTCCAAACAAGAATAAATGATATCAATAGAGCCTCTTACCTTAGTTGAATCCATGGATTTATGCTCATTCCATGCAAAAATTATAGGGTTAATGGAGGTAACCAACTGTGAAACTTGTTGAGTGAGACCAAATATGCAAATCATTACCTATTGGTACCCTTCATTTGAGTTGACATGATCTACAGAGTCTCATACTAGGTATTTAATAGATGGTTGTGAAATCTCTATTGATGAACTAGATTTCCACTTTATTCCACTCTTAGATTTACTAGGTCGATCGAGTGCTACCATATAATTGATAATATCTTCTACACCTACTTCTCTATTACTATTTTCCACCTAAAATACAATGTCAATTTCAACATATAGTTGATTCAATAAAAAATTTAAATAAATAACATAATGTAAATTGAACCAAAAAGCCATAGACTTACTATAAATTTGTCCATTTTAGCTTGCAACCCACCTTAGCCAAATGTATATCCAGCCCTCACATTATCTCTTGCTCTCTTACCTCTATTACTCTTTGCCAAATATTATTTATAATGCATACTTTATTTCAATGCCTCCCACTATTTAGGAGATAGAGTGGAGTCTAACCTCCCTTTTCCCTCCATGAATTTTGTTTTGCAATTGTATCTAAAATTGTTCATCAAAATTCTCATCTTTTTATTGTAATATTTTATAGATATTTGCCCACCAACAGTATCAAAAGAATTTTCCATTTTTTTTATAACATTTTCCATAGTTCATGGATCTTAATCTACAAAACTTGATTTATAAATATCTAAATGGGCCCTACATCTTACACCCAACTCAGAGGCCTAGTCTGTAGAATTTGGCCCAATGGGCTCACCATATCTCGATACCTCAACCAAGAATGGCTTATTTCATTCTAATTTTCTTTAGTTTTCTTTCCTATTTGTATAATTCTACAAATATTTACTCAATCTTTTTCTTTTGACAAAAGCAGACACATCTTCTATTAGACTACTACCAAATTTTTTGGCTAATTCACTAGTTTCATCAAAAATTCTAGATGCAATAGGTTCAATTTAAGGCACAATAGATGCAAATAGTCTCTCTTAATGAATTTAATTAACTAGAACTTCATGATCCTTGGCCACATCAGGTGTGGCATGAGTAGGTAGATCAATACCGATCTCCATAGATTTCACTTCAAACACATTCATTAATGTGTAATAAATCATCTGCAGACCTATTGTTCCTTTTCTCTAAATTTTTTCAATAATATATCTTAAAATTTATTCTAAGAAATAATCATGATGTTTCAAATTACCATGTGCTATATTAGGCTACACATCACCATGTGCTATATCAGGTTGCACATCACCATGTGTTATATCAGGCTGCACATCACCATATGCTATATTAGGCTACACATTATCACAAATATTATTTTCACCAACTACATTTTTTAAATGATAAATCAGGCACATGTCATTGTTTTCCATTAGTGCTCTTATTTTGTTTATGCCATTTTATAATTTTAGAAATGTCTCTACACCTATACATTCAGAGTAATTATGGGATTATCAAAAAGTGGTGAAGAGCCTTTCTAGGAACCATAGTTGATTTTAACCCTTGGCTATACCTTACTTCATGACATTTTAGACATTCACTCTCATTTGCAAGATTATTGAAAAATAATACACAACCATTCACACATGTGTGGATGTTTTCATACCCTAAGCCTAGCTTAGTGTTTTTATTTTTACATTGACTTCATTTTGTTGTAAATGTGGAGTTAGGTGGTAACAATGAACTTAATAATGCCAATAACTGATCTACACTATCATTTGTCCAACAAAACACCACTTGCAAGTTAAGAATGTGAAGGATTTTTGTCAAATGACTTAACTTGTAATTAGCATACACAATATTTAAAGCATCCTCCATCAACTTATCCCAATCACCATTTAGACCCTCATTCAACATTCTATCAACTTCAAACCCTTCATTTAAAATTTTTGCCTTTTCATCTATCTTTGGTGCCACTTCATCTATGTTTTTTGCCTCTTCATCTCTCACACTTTGAAATTATATCATATCTTCATAATAATTTTAATCCCAAGGGATTATACCACTATTCCCATATCTTATCATATGTCAATAAATCAGATTTCTTTTTCTCACCTTTCCACCAAGATAGTCATTACATGGACATGGATATTTATCCACATCCCTCTCATCAGTTACTCTCTCATCAAATTCATGGTATTGATCTATATTCAACATTCAACATTGATCCATCTATAATTTTATACACTTAGTAGAAAAAATATTTTTGGAAAAAAATAAGAAAACTAAAATTTTAAGTTTTTTTTTTAAATATCAAGAAAAAATCAGATTTTTAAAAAGATGTAAAAAATTTTACACGAAGAGACAAAAACCATTTTTTTAATTGGAAGGCATTTCCATAGAAATAGAGTTATAGAGAGAAAATTAAATAGAGAGATTAACTAATAAATTGTAAGAAATAGATTTTTGTGGTTTATATTCAAATTGTTGATTATATTGCATTGCACATCTTTCAAACTCAAAGTATTACTTTACATTGCATAACTAATAACTAGATGTTGATAGATGACAAAATTTCAATTAAAATATAGTTTTTACAAAGTCAACCTAAGTAGTTATGTAATTACTTCACATTGCATAACTAATAACTAGGATTAGATGTCAATTGAATTTGCTTGTCATATCATTCCATGAGACCACATTTCTTTGAGGATTTTTTTTAAATAGTTCACTCCCTTGTCTATGCTACCACATTTTTCATACATGTCTACCAAAGAATTTTATCCAATAGTTCACTACCTTGTTTCTATGGTTAAAATCCTAAAATAAGTGCTTTTAAACAAGCTATGGATGCTTGGAAAAAATCTATCAAAGCATAATAGTAAGCAATAACATAGACAAGGTAGTGAACTAGTTGAAAAAATGTCTCAAAGAAATGTGGTCTCATGTTGATGGAATTCCATCCATAAAAATTCACTTATCATGGAATTTTTCATAGAATTCCATCACCATGAAACCACATTTATTTGAGGCATTTTTTCCAAAATTTATCTTAGGAGTCCATATTCTTTTTACAATTATTCTAAGAGTCATTCATAAGCATCCCATATCATGTCCATGTGAAATACATTTGTATTTTTATCATTGATGGGTTTTTTTGTCTCTTACTATAGCCCTACACTACATTTAAATAGATTTGGTCGGTGTGTAGGAACCAAAGGAAGTGAAAAGATAGTTACTGCTTCCCCATAGCATGTAAAAACTTCACTTGTGATGTTGTTATATATAGATACTGGTTATCACAGCCTCACAAAGGTCTCAAAAATAATTAGTAGGCTAGAGGCAAGAGTTTGAATAGCACATAATATTTCACTGTGACCTCGTGACAAAAAAAATGTTGACCTATAGTGATGTGGTAAGAGCAAATAGTAAAGATTCATCATAACCCCATTATGGATAAGAAAATAAATGGTGGTATGGTGGTAAGGGCTAAGCTGATAGATAACACATATCATAGCCCCATAATAATTTAGAGACTCCTTTACCCAATTATTTTCATCATTCCCAATATCCAATGATCATATGAGACAAGGTTGACCTTGGTGGTCCCTTAAGATTCCTCTGCCACCTACTATTATTAGATTACCTTATTTGATACAATTCTATTTTTTGGAATTTTTAGTTGATACATGATCTTTTTTTTCCTTAGGAAAAAATCATAATTTAATATTTGAAAATAGGAAATTGGATAATTTCATATACATCTAAAAGCATACCATAGGGATGAAATACATGGATATAACTATCCAAAAAACCCAAACATAGAAAGAGTTGAAGTGTAAGGTACTTAAATAAAAATAAACCAATATAAAAAAATGTTTTTCAAGTAGACAAGAAAGATGTTAAAGGTAAAGAAGTAGCCTTACCACATTAGTCTCATCTAAGTGTTAGAGTGAGCATTCACATTTATTCATAGAGTTAAGTTTGATTTGAAGTGTTTTGTTATAATCATTATATTATTTTCTTTGTGTGCACAAACAATATTTTTTATGTATTTATTTATAAAATCCACCTATAATATGATTGATCATAACAATCAAATGGTTATTATGAAACCAAATCATTAGCCTATTTAACATCCCATATCATGTCCATGTGAAATACATTTATATTTTGATCATTGATGTGTTTTTTGTCTCTTATCATATTCATAAAGTACATTCAAATAGCTTTTATGCGTGTGCAAGAACCAAAGGAAGTAAAAAGATAGTTACCGCTTCCCCACAACATGCATAAACTTCACTTGTGGTGTTGTGGTATATAGAGACTAGTTACCACAGCCCCATGGAGGTCTCAAAAGTAATTGGTGGGATGGTGGCAAGAGTTTGAGTAGCATATAATATTTCACTATGACCCTATGACAAATAAAATGTTGACTTGTGGTGATATGGTAAGATCAAATAATAAAGGTTGACCATAGCCCCATGGTGGACAAGAAGATAAATAGTGACATGGTAGCAAATGTAGACTATTATTTTAATAAATGTGATGTATGTATGGTAACGTAGATTAATGTTACTATAGCTTTATATGAGTTAGATGGATGACCTTTGATTGGAATTTTATGAAATGAACTTGGCAATTATATTTAATTGGAGATTAGTGGACTAGGGGAGTAGGTTTAAGGTATTTTAAAATGGTTCTCTAAGTTTTATTTATATTTCTATATGTATAATTAAATTTTTTAATTGAATTATATTAGTATTATGGTTGCTTTTTAAATGTGGAGACCACCTTTTTAAATTTTCATAATAGTTATTATGTTATTTTATGTTTTTGGTATAACAGCATATAATCTCATAACATTTCACAGCCTTATTTTATGATCATTTATCATCTCTTAAAATTATCAAATTTGAATTCAAAGTCACTTGTAAATAGATAAGTGTTGTAACTCATTTCACACAAAAGCATTATCAATTACACACTTAATTTTGAACATATTCATAATATATGAGAGATGTATTTTTTTATTTCAATATTCTCATCAATTTTATTATTCTACCACATAGTGTCTCACTGATAAAGGGTTATTCAATGGATATAGTTAGAGATATTAACTCTCTAGAGTCTACACTCTAGATTTTTTTAATATTTTCTTTGACACTCTAGGTTAAAAAGTTAATTATAGAAGGTATATATGAATATCAACAAATGAATTCTCTACTCAATAACCCTATTAGGAGAATTTTATATGATCATGGTAACCATCTCTTACCAAATCCAAATGTTAGAGCAATAATAACCACAACTGTAATTGCACATTTCTAGGGTCAAATTTTTAATATAAATTTTATGTAACACTCTATACAATATATGTCATTTCAATCTATTTTTGTATCTCATATAAGGTCTTGTGGGCTAGTGGTAAGTATATAAAGTATGTCTTAGGATCCCACCATAGTCAAATCTAATGCTTGTAGTGATATAGTAAATAGTGAAGGGATGTCAAAGGATCCCACAATCCCACAATGGTCAAATCAAAGGTTGGAAATAGCATGGTATGATTTATAAGAGGTAACATGTATCCTACCATCCCACGATGATGTGTATCAAGTCTTTTAGGATGATTGTTTTAGAGAGAATTACAAAGCAAGTTAGTCAAGCATTAGTCCATAAATAATGAAACATGCATAAAGAACTAACTAACCAAGCCTATCTATTCCTATGGGAATTAAAAAGGATAAAAAGAAACAAATGAAAGAAAACAACGCCATATTACCTTCCCAAATGGATTCACCATACCCATGTGGCTCAAAAACATGTTATCCCTTGATCAAGCATCCTTGTCATTTTCAACAATGGCGGTAAGCTCCTCCAATGCTTTAAGAACACTCCATAAAACCTAGGCTCTTGAATGTAAACCACTAAACTAGCCTATAAATGAAGCTTTGTGGAAATAATCTAGCATTATAACTTTGCAATATTTAAGATTTGAATATATTTGAGCATAATAACCTTGCACCAAAATAGGTTATAAATGATGTTCATGGTCTCTCTCTCTATATATTTTTTAGATTGGTCAAGACCAACCATGACCATCCATCTCAAGATTGAGATGTGTGGTCATGAATAATCCTAATATTTAGAATTAAATCCATAGATATAATCAAGATAAATAATCATTAAAGAGGCATGGGAGGCAATGAAGAGGAATGGATGACCCATAATCCTAATATTTTATGCACTTATGGCTTGATGGATGCCACCCCATAGATGATGTCACTAAGTAATGCAGATAATAAGAATCAATTTTCAAATATAAATATTTAATAACTCTCATGGAAAATCCACTTAAGCTCTTGATCTAGATTAATTAGGCTTAAACAAGGTTAATCAACATTTATGTAATTATCTAAAAATTGGTCCTTAATTAATAAAAATGGTCCAAAATTCATACTACTGAGTTATAATTTGACTCGAGAAGAATTAAAAGGTGATGTTAGATGCATTAGAACTATATTCCCATTTAGGATGTTTCCAATAGAAAATAGAAAAGGTATGTGATGTGTACAAATTAATTATAAGAAAAGAGTGATATAAGGCACTAAATGGTCAAATGGTCATTTTGACTTGAAATGATTTGATCAAAGTTAGCTAGACTATAAAATGCATTGCACTATTTAGGGATAATTTAACCTAACTAGCACTTGTAAGTGACAAGTTCAAACCATTTAGGGTATTTTATGGATTTTGACCTAAAATGTGCATTTTAATGCAATTCAAGTAAGATAGATAATTTAAACACAAATGGTGTTAGAAAATGGATGTCTACATTTTCCCCCTATTTGAGAATGTTTAGTGAGACATTCAAATAAAACAACATCTTTTTAAGGAAAAGAGTTGTCAAGAAGAAATTATAATAGACCCATGATTCCCTCTTGAGATGACATATTGGGATGGAAGAGAAGGATGGAATCTCAAAAAGAGAGAGAAAGTGAGAGATTAATCCATGGAATAGATCACATCCAGACAAGTTGATGCTTACACACGTGATTACCATCAATGATCAAAATATAATGAGAGATATAATAGGCCCCAAAGATGGGGGGAATGGGAAAGATAAAATCCATAAATGTAAGGGACACACTGTAAACATACCCAATTTGAGAGTACAAGATATGTATTTATGTCATTGATCAATCCTAAGATAAGTTACACACTAAAATATTGACATCATAGCCTTTAATGTGGAGAGCTTGGAATTAAAGTAAAAGGGAGAACATTCTGCTTCAGGAAGGGAAACACCACTAGAATAGGGTCTCTAAAGAGAATATAATAAGAAGCACTCTAGTAGAGAAGATTTGATCATGATAAAAATAGTTGTGCCCTAGTAGGGCAAATTTTGATCATTAATAAGGAATAAATAATGATTTTTCCCTTGTAGAGCTGATTTGATTTGGACATTGTTCAGATGTTGTGCCCCAGCATGGGTAATTAACAAGAAAAATAGGTCAAGAATATAACTAAAAAGATAGGTTAAAGTGAGTGGGCACAAATGTACATGTGATGGTGTAATGGATTAGAAATCCATATAAAACCAAGCATATGAGAATGCACAAAGTGATGAGAGAGATGAAAAGAAGAATGAAGATAGCTGAGCTGACCTCAATAAAAATTGATCACTACCCACATAGTTCCATGGACTCATTTTCCAACATGAACTTCAAGCCAATGTAGTTCACCCAAGTTTGGGAGAGAATGGGATGAATAAGGATGAAAAATTACCAAGAAGTGATTAGACTCATAATGTATGCAAAGAGATGCATGTCCAAGCATAGAGAAAGGAACTTAAAATGCATGCTACCTAGAAGCCTAATTCCATATCATGAGCCTAAGTTTTGAAAAGTGTGCTTTATAATTATTCATTGGAGCTGATGTTGACATTTAAGACTTTGAGACCTAAGCACAAAGTGCTTGCTATAGTAAAATATATTAGGCATCATAAGTATGAATAACATAGAATTACATAAGATTCTAATTTCACTAAGCTAGTTCAAATGTGGATACCTATAACTAAGGATAATGTTAAATAATGACCAAAATAAGAGTTACAACAATTTACATTCAAACAAAAAAGAAAAAATAAATAAAAATATAAACATAAATGAACCTAACTTGGAATCAAGATAGGATTTTCAGTAGGAACAAAAAAAATTTTAAAAAAAAAGGCAAGAACTTCTTAATGACATGAGACCAAGATATGAATAATCAAGATCCATGTGGACCATCAAGTCATTCTTGAACATAAAAGAGAAAAGTAAAATGAAACATAAAAATAAGACACCAACAACAATCAAATAAATAAAATGGTCCAAGAACAATGTAATAACATAGGATCAAGATATAAACAATCAAGATCCATGTGAATCATCAAGATGTTCTGAAACACAAAAGAGATAAGCAAAAAATAAATAAATAAACACAAGACCAAGAAGAGACAAGAAGTAATAAAAAGAGAAAAGAAGAAGAAATAAAAGGAGAGGTATGAAAGCATAACAAAATACCAATAAAACACACAAAACAAACACCAAGTTAGTTTTATTTAAATACATATGTTTATGCATGTACAATAGAGGCATTACTTTCTACCACAACATAAAAAAGAACAAAGACAATTATTCCCTAATTAAAAAGGAACAATGATAGAATAAATGAGGGAAGAGAAGAAAGGGAAGAGGTTGGCTGAGCTGAATCCAAATGTATAAGACAAGTGGATGCTACCTACATAGTTCCATGGATGCATGTTCCAACATGAACTTCAGTCTAAATGTAGTTATCCCAGGAAATGGGATAGAATAAAAATGATGATCAGACTAGCATGATTAATGTTATATAAGAAATGTGTTAGGTTGTGGAGGTAAAAGCTTCACTGATGCAAATAGAGGAGGTTGCTGAGTGTTATAGTAATTGACATTAGTCTGATCAACCAATGTCAGTCATCTTTAGTGTATGAAGTAACTGACATAGGTTATGGGTCGGCTGACATCGGTTAGACAAGAACTGACATCGACAACTTGTGTGTGTGTGCATTTGAATGCGCCTCCAAAACTATTCTAATTTTAGATGGACAATTAGTTTGCATGTAAAAGACTAATTTTATTCTTGAGTCTGTGTTTCTAATTATTGTAATTGGGAAGTCTAATTATTATTTGTATGGGATCTATTTAAGAGACCCATGGGGCTGTATTATAAAGTGTGAAGGATCAAAAGGACTTGTCAAGGACAAGGACAAGGGTTCTTCCAAGTGTAAGATCAGTTGATCTATAGGTGTGCAAGATCAGGGAGATCTACATGGTAAGTAAGGTCAATTGATCTGTAGGTGTGTATGTGTGTAAGGTCAAAGGAGATTTGTGGGGTAGCAAGATCAAGGAGATCTGTAACACAACAAGGAGCAAGATTAGGGAGATCTACTTGGAGTACTTTGAGTACTTGGTGGACTAGAAGTAGGCAACAATGGTTGAGTTGATTGTCACTTACTGGTGGAAACAACAACTCGGTTATTGAGTTGATTGTGTTTGTAATTAAGAGAGAGATAACTCTTGAGGGAGAATTATTGTACGCCTAAGAGGTGTGGGAAGAGTGTGATTTCTTCATTGTATTTCCTTCTGGAAGAGTGTTAATACAAGATTGTATTGTCTCTCATATTCTATGTTGTTTCTAAATTCTAGTTACATATTACTCATGGTTAAATTCCATGTTTAGTTACTTATACAAAGGTAATAAAGTGTACTCTTAAGAAGTAGGATCCTAACAATTGGTATCAGAGCTATGTGTTATAGATTCCTGACAGCTAGCATCAGAGCTTTCTGTTCTAGATCCTAACAAGTGGTATCAGAGCCTGGTTCAGAGCAGGTTAGTGTTTGTTGATTACAGGTCACTCTCATGGGTTTTTAATTGAGTGAGAGTAAAGCAATGGTAGAAGAAAGTACACTAAGAATGGAGAAATTCAATGGCAAGAATTATCAATTATGGAATTGTGAAAAGAAAGGGCATGTAAAGAAAGATTGTTGGTTGGTAGAAGATCATCATGAAGGAAATAAAGAAGCAAATGATGCAGGTATTGTTACATGGGATGCTCTTATATATTCCTTGGATAAAGTATAATCTTGGGTTTTAGATTCTGTTGCCTCTTTCCATGCAACCCCAAATAGAGTATTTTTCCATGATTATGTCCATGAAGACTTTGCAAAGATTTATTTAGGGGTTGGTGAGCCTTGTCAAATTATTGGCAAAGGGAAAGTGTAGCTGAAATTGCAGATGGGCAACACATGGGTGTTGAAGGATGTCATGCATGTCCCAGTCCTGAAGAGGAGTCTAATTTCTATAGGAAAGTTGGGTGATAAGGGTTGCACAGTTACTCTCACAATAAAATCTTGGAAAGTTTCCAAGGGTGCACTTGAATTAGCATGTGGTAAGAAAGTAGGTACTCTTTATCTATCTACTTGTATTACTGATTCTCCTTCTATTTTATCTACTTCAGATGTTGATGCAAAGATGTGGCTCTATAGGCTTGGTCACATGAGCGAGAAGGGAATGGATGTTCTTAAGTCAAATGGTAAGAGTTCAGATTTGAAAAGCTTAGATCAAGATTTCTGTAAGCATTATATGTTTGGGAAATAGGAGAAAGTGAGGTTTTTCACAATTGGGTCAAAAAAGAAGAAGCACAGGTTGGAGCTTGTTCATGTAGACATGTGGGGATCAGCTTAGGTAGCTTCTATTAGAGGATCACAGTATTATGTTTCTGATGCTACAAGAAAGGATTGGGTTTATTGTAGGAAGAGGAAATCTGATGTTTTTGACAAAGTTAAGAATTGGAAACCCTTGGTTTTCAAGGAGAAGATGATGGACAGAGATCAACTTAAGAGGTTGAATAATTCTAATCAGGTCAATGTTGATTTGGACAAGTTTATGATCCAAAATGAGCTCGTAGGTAAAAATCATCACTCACAAGAAAACATAGTTACTGACATCGGTCAGGTGAGAACTGATGTCAAATAAGTAGGAACTGATGTCAGTCATGTGCAAACCAAAGTTAGTGATGTCAGGTAGGTGGACACCAATGTCATTCAGGGAATCAATGTTGGTGATTAGGAGGAATCGACATCGATTGGGTGCAGACTGAGGTCAGCCAAAGGTGACCGACATCGGTCATTGTTAAAATAGATTTTGGGCAGATAGTAAGCTGTCAAGGAGTCTCAAATGCCCATGTGGAGGATTAAAAGGGTAAGTAAGCCTCAAATTCATTATTCCCCTTCTTTACACTACTTGTTGCTCACTGATGGTCAAGAACCAGGAAGTTTTGAAGAGGCAATGTAGGTAGAATCCAAGAAACAGTGGGAGCATGGCATGAATGAGGAAATTGATTCCTTGGAAGAGAACCAAATGGGAGATTTGGTAGAGTTTTCAATTGAGATAAAAGCAATGAAAGATGAATGGATTCCCAGGTTAAATAAAGTAGAGAATGGATAGGTGAGATAGAAAGCCAGGGTATATGGTCTTGAGCAGGCTCCAGGACAATGGTGTTTAAAGTTTGACAGGTGTATGACAAAGCATGGCTTTAGTCAATGTTAATGTGACCATTGTGTTTATTTTACCAAGTTGGATAATGGTCATGACATTATTTTGTTACTGTATGTAGTGTATATGCTTGTTTTAGGGTCACACATGTAGGGATTTGCTGAGCTAAAGGTAAAAGTAGCTCAGAGGTGTGCCAGGAAGGATTTAGGAGGAACAAAGAAAATCCTTGGCATGATTATTTCTAGAAATAGGGAAAGTCACAGGTTGATTTTGTCTCTAGAGGATTATGTGAATAAGGTAGTGGAGAGGTTCAATATGTAGGATACAGAACTGGTTAGCACACCTATGGTTGGACAATTCATAGAATAGTGTCCTGAATCACATGATGAGGTTGAGTACATGAGTACTAGACTTGATATTGCCCAAGTTGTGGGAGTTGTTAGCAAGTTTGTGGCCAATTTAGGAAAGGAGCATTGGAAAGCAGTTCAGTGGATTCTTAGATATCTGAGAGGGACTAGCAGTAGGTATTCATGTTATGCAGGGTCAGGCACTTCTCTATATGGGTATGTAGATTTAGATATGGTAGGTTACTTGGATGACAGGAGAAGCACCATAGGATATATGTTCATTGTTGGTGGTACAGTGGTTAGCTAGATTTTAGAGATACAAAAGGTTGTTGTGGTCACAGTGGCTAGCAAGGATAAGAACCCTACAGGTATGTTAACAAAGCTGGGAACAAAGGAGAAGTTGAATCTTCATTTAACTTCTGTTGGTCTTCAAGATTGAACTTGAAGAGGGATACAATCGAGGAAACAAAATTAGATGATGTATAAGTACAAGTATAGGTGCAGTTATTTATTTCCAAGTGGGAGATTATTAGGTTATAGAGTTAAAAGCTTCACTGATGCAAATAGAGGAGGTTGCTGAGTGTTACAGTAACTAACATCAATCTGATCAACTGATGTCGGTCATCTTCAGTGTACATAGTAACTAACATAGGTTATGGGTTGGCTGACATTGGTCAGATAGGAACCGATGTCGGCAACCTATGTGTGTGTGTGTTTGCATGTGCTTCTAGAACTGGTCTAATTTTAGACAGACAGTTAGTTTGCATGTAAAAGACTAATTTTAGTCTTGAGTCTGCATTTCTAATTATTGTAATTGGGAAGTTTAATTATTGTTTGTATGGGATCTATTTAAGAGACCCATGGGGTTGTATTGTAAAGTGTGAACGATCAAAAAGACTTGTCAAGGACAAAGACAAGGGTTCTTCCAAGTGTAAGATCAGTTGATCTGTAGGTGTGCAAGATCAGGGAGATCTACATGGTAAATAAGGTCAGTTTATATGCAGGTGTGTGTGTGTGTAAGGTCAAAGGAGATCTTTGGGGTAGCAAGATCAAGGAGATCTATAACACAACAAGGAGCAAGATTAGGGAGATCTACTTGGAGTACTTTGAGTACTTGGTGGACTAGAAGTAGGCAAGAATGGTTGAGTTGATTGTCACTTACTGGTGGAAACAACAACTCGGTTATTGAGTTGATTGTGTTTGTAATTGAGAGAGAGAGAAATATTGAGGGAGAATTACTATATGCCTAAGAGGTGTGGGAAGAGTGTGATTTCTTCATTGTATTTCCTTCTAGAAGAGTGTTAATACAAGATTGTAGTCTCTCATATTCTGTGTTGTTTTTGAATTCTAGTTACATATTACTTCTGGTTAAATTCCATGTTTATTTTCTTATACAAAGGTAATCAAGTGTACTCTTAAGGAGTAGGATCCTAACAATTGGTATTAGAGCTATGTGTTCTAGATTCCTGACAACTGGTATTAGAGCTTTCTATTCTAGATCCTGACAAAATGGAAGATATGACAAACAAATGAGAATGATCTAGAAAACAAGAAGCTAATGAGATGAGAAATAAATATCTTTCAAAATGGCAAGTGCGTGGGACAAGATGAAATGAACTAGTGTTTCTATGCTTACAAAATGGCAAGAGGATTTAAACTTAATAATTGCTCACAAAAATGTGAGAGAATTCAAACTTAAAAATTACTTGAAAAATGGTGAGAGTATGGGATGATGGAATGGGAATGTACAAATGTATACGAGCATGAGATAATGATTTTGTTCTTTTGTGGATCATGTTTTGGTGTTTTTGGTATTTTCAATATTTTTTGTGTTTTTGGAATAAAATATGCACAAAATGGGACCATCTAGTGAAGGATATGCACATCCTAAGAGTAGAAGTTCCAATAAGATAGCTAAGCTAGTTTCAATAGCCCATGCTCACAAATCAGTGAGAGTGAGGCACTCTAAGAAAATAAGAAAGAGAAACAAATACCTTATACTAAGAAGATGTAGTCATTCAATTATTTGAAGATGCACAAGACTATCCTAGTTGAACTAATTCGTAAAACTACTGCTAAAGATGTTCATAATGTTCATGAGACATAATCAAGATCATAATTGGTCAAGGGACAAAAAGTGTTCAAGCTTATAACATGACTTAGACAAAATAAATAATATGCTTCTCAAAGAGAGCATTCTAAAATGGGATGAAGAATGTGTTTAGAGTGCCAAGATTTCAAATCCTTTACCATCAAGATTCATGAAAATTAGACCAAGGTATTATAAAACATGCTCAAAGTAAGATAAATGGGTGGGATAAAATTACAACACAATTTATCCCCAAGTTAGGGGTCTTATAGATAATGGTTCAAAGTTGTTCATGCATAAAATATCTTAAGGTGTATGATATTCATGGGCTCTAAAATTTATTCATCATTAGGTTTAGCCAATCAATATGCTCCTAATCCATAGTTCACTATGATAATATATGGTCTTGACCAATTAGGCTAAAAATTGCCTTTCTTTTTGGGTTCAAAATTCATGTTCTTCTGGTTCTCTTTCAAAACTAAGTCACCAATCTCAAATTATTGAGGGAGAATTCATTTATTTTAGATTATCCACAATCTATTTTGATAGGCCTCTAAGTTTTCTAGGGTAGCCAAATTCTTATCATCAAGAAGTTCTAGTTCTTATAGCCATGAGGCTCTATAGTCTTCATCATCTTCAATGTGCTCCAATGATATTCTTAATGATGGGATCTCAATCTCAATCAAGATGATAGCCTCAATTCCAAAAACAAGGGAGTATAGAGTAGCTCTAGTTGGGGTGTGATGATTGGTTCTATAAGATCAAAGGGTAGGAAAAAGTTGCAAATGCCAATTATGACCATCATGATTGACAATCTTCTTTAAGATGGATAGAATGGTTTTATTTGATGCCTCAGCTTGTCTATTGCCTTGTAGGTTATATGCAGTGGATTTCTTGTGCTTGATCTTGAATTTTTCACAAAGATATTTCACATATTAGTTCACAAAGGATCCATCATGATCAGATATAATATGGGTTGGGATGTCATATCGACAGATGATATGGTAATGAATGAATTTGGCTATTTGTTTCTTAGTAATATAAGTGAGAGTAATGGCCTCAATTCAATTGGTAAAGCACTCAGTTGTAGTCAAAATATGTTTATGACCATCTAAAGATGTCAGGTTAATTATACCAATGAGATTGAGACCCCATGTTGAGAATGACTATGGTATTGTAATTGGCTACAATGGTAAGGAAGGTGCATGTATCAAGTTACCATGCTGCTGACAAGGAGCACAATTATTTACATAATTACAAGTATTTTTCTCCATTCTAGGCTAATAATAGCCTATTCTAAGAAGTTTCTTTTCTAGGAATACACCATTGGTATGGGCCCCACACATTGCTTCATAAACCTCCTTTAGTGCCATCTTGGATTCTCCCAAAGATAAATAACAAAGAATCATTCCATCATAGCCTTTTTTATAAAGTATGTTTCTAAGGAGGATATAATGTGTTAAGAAATGAAGGAAATTTTTTTCTTGGTTATTGGAAAGATTGGTAAGAAATACATGGCTATGGAAATAGTTATAATTTTTTTGGTACCATGGTAACTCAGGTGAGGGATTTGTTATGTTGTGGAGCTAAAATCTTCAACTGTTGTAGACATGGAGGAGGTTGCTAAGTTCCATGGATACCAGCATCGATAGTAAGACCGACGTCGGTCAGATTCAATGCAGAAGGCAACTGACATCGGCAGGAAGTCGGCCGACCTCGGTCACCTCCAGTCAGATAGGGACCAAAATCAGTCACCTGTGTGTTCCAGAACTATTTATTGCATGAAAAGTTAGTTTGTTGAACCAAGTGTTTGCATGTAAAGGCTATTTAGAGTCTTGAGTTGCGTGTCTAAATTAAGAGTCTAAGTTATTGTTTAAGTCTGGGATCTATTTATAGACCCATTGGCATGTATTGTAATTATGAGCTAAAAGGGAAGGCAAGGAAGATCCTTCCATTGTAAGATCATTGAGTTGCAGGTTGTTGCAAGCTCATAGGAGATCTACATGTGTAAGTAAGGTCTATTGAATTTTAGGTTGTTATAAGTTCATGAGAAGATCTACTTGAAGTACTTTGAGTACTTGGTGTACTGGCAGGGTTATTACTGACTGGTTGGAGAGGTGAACACCAATTCTATGTGTGAGTTGTGTGTTGGGACCATTTTTGGTAGTAGAGTGAACTCTTAAAGAAGAATTACTATACACTTGAGGTGTGGGAAGCCTCTGGAAGGTGGGAGAAGAAGTGGCATCTTCTGTATTGTATTCTTTTCTGAATGAGTATTAATACAAGATTGTGTAGTCTCTCATATTCTGTGCTATTTGTGAATTCTAGTTACTTGTACTTCTAGATATTTTCGCATGTTTAATTGCTTGTATTTGGTAATCATATTGTGCTCCTTCTAAGGAGCAAGATCCTAACAAGTGGGATCAGAACAGGTGTGTTGTTTTGGATTCCCCACCAATTGGTATCAGAGCTTTTAGTTGGGATACTAATAGGTTGTATCAGATCTGGTTAGTGTGTGTTGATTACAGGTTACTCACAGGGGTTTCTATTTGAGTGGGAGTAGAGCAATGGCAAAAGAAAGTAAGCTACGAATGGAGAAGTTTAATGGCAAGAACTATCAATTATGGAGGATGTAGATTGAAGATTATCTGTATCAGAAAGATTTGTACTTACCATTGGGTGGGGTTGATTGCAAGCCCCATGATATGAAGGATGAAGAATGAGAGGTTCTTGATCAGAAGGCTCTGGGATCTATAAGGTTGAGTCTTGCATCGTCTGTGATTTACAACTTATCACAGGTTAAGACAACATTAGAATTGATGGAATCTTTGGCAAATTTATATGAAAAACCCTCAGCTTTGAATAAGGTATTTCTTATGAAGCAATTATTTAATTTGCAAATGTTGGAAGGTGGATCTGTACATAGTCATCTTAGTGATTTCCATGGTTTGGTAAACTAGTTAAATTTAGTCAATATTGTTTTTGATGATGAAATTAAGGCTCTCTTAATCTCATGCTCATTACCTAAAAGTTGGGAGAATTTGGTAATGGCAGTTAGCAATATTGCATCTGCTTCAAAAATCTTAAAAGTGGATGATGTTGTGAGTGTAATCTTGAATGAAGAGATACGCAAGAAAAGCACAGGTGAATCATCAGGAAATGCTTTGAGTGTGGAAAGCAAGGGAAGGCAAAGAGATAAGATAGAGCATGGGAGATCAGGGTCCAAGATAGGCAGGAGATCCAAGTCTAGGTATGGTAGAATAACCTGCTGGAAATGTGAAAAGCAAGGGCATCTAAAGAGAGATTGCAGGTCGGTTGAAGATCAGCATGAAGGACATGAAGAAGAAGTAGATGTTGTAGATTATGTTGCATAGGATGCTCTAGTATGTTCCTTAGATAAATTAGAATCTTGGGTTTTAGATTCTAGTGCATCTTTCCATGCATCCCCAAATAGGGAATTTTTTCATGAGTATGTCCAGGGAGACTTTGGAGAAATTTATTTAGGGGATGGTAAGCCTTGTCAGATCATTGGCAAAGGGAAAGTGAAGCTGAAATTGCAGACAGGTAACACATGGGTGTTGAAGGAGGTCATGCATGTCCCAGTTCTAGATCGGAATTTGATTTTTGTAAGAATTTTGGGTGATGAGGGTTGCACAGTAACTCTCACAGCAGACTCTTGGAAGGTTACCAAGGGTGCACTTGTTGTATCAAGAGGTAAGAAAGTAGGTATGCTTTATCTATCTACTTGTATTACTAATTCTCTTTCTGGGTTATCTACTTCAGCTGTAGATTCGAAGATGTGGCTTAATAAGCTTGGTCACATGAATAAGAAAGAGATGCATGTTCTTGAGTCAAAGGGTATGCTTTCGGATTTGAAAAGCATGAATCAAGATTTTTGTATGCAAAAGAAGAAGTTAACGTTTCTTGAGAAATTTGATGTTCGTGACAAGAATAGGAAAGCCTTGGTTTTCAAGGAGAAGATGATAGATAGAGATTAGTGGAAGGGGCTGAAGAATTTTGAGTAGAGCAAGGGTGATTTGGACAGGGTTTTGATCCAAATAGAGCTCGTGGGTAGAAGTCATTTCTCACAAGTAAAACACAGAGACTGACGTTGGTTAGAAAACTGACATCGAGATCTAGACAGGGATTGATGTCAGCTATGTGCAGCCTGATGTCAGTGACTCAGGGATAGATAAACACCAGCATAGGTTAGGGGGAACCGATGTTGACGATGAGGTAGTTGCATGGAACCGACATCGATCGGGTGTAGACTGAGATGTGACTAGCATCAGTCATTGAGATGGATTTTGGGCAGACAGCAAGCTATCAAGGAGTCTCAAGCACACATATGGAGGAATTAAAGGGTAAGTAAGACTCAAATTCATCATTTCCCTTCTTTACACTACTTGTTGCTCACTGATGGTAAAGAACCAAGAAGTTATTAAAGAAGTAGAGTAGGTAGATCTAGGAAATAGTGGGAGCTTGGCATGGATGAGGAATGTGAATCCTTAGAGAAGAACCAAATGGGAGTTTTGGGTGGAGTTGCCAGCTGGAAGGAAGCACTAAGAGACAAATGGATGTTCAGGATAAAGAAGAACAGAAATGGACACATGAGATGGAAGGCCAGGGTATATGGTCTTGAATAATCTGTAGGACAATGGAGGTTTGACCATTGTGTTTCTCTTTACCAGGTTGGATAATATTACCTACATTATCCTATTACTGTATTGTGTGCTTGTTGAAGGGTTACAAATATAGGGAGTTGCTGAACTAAAGGTAAAGCTCATTTAGAGGAATGTCATGAGGAATCTATGAGCAGCAAGATTCTTTGGCATGAGTGTGTTCTAGGGACATGGAAGGTCACAAGTTAACTTTGTTTCAGGATGATTGTGTGAGACCGGTTAGCACACCGATGGTTAGACAGTTCTATGAACAGTGTCTTGATTCACATAATGAGGTTGAGTACATGTGTACTAAACTTGAGTTTTCCCAAGCAGTGGGAGTTGTCAGAAAGTTAGGAGCCAATCTAGGAAAGAAGCACTGGAGGGTAATTCAGTGGATTCTCAGGTATTTGAGAGGGACCAGCAACAGGTGCACATGCTTTGCAGGGTCAAGTTATTTTCTACATGGGTTTGTAGATGCAGATGTGGCAGGTGATTTGGATGATAGGAGGTGCACCATAGATTTTGTGGTGGTTGGTCTTCAAGGATGATCTTGAAGAGGGATACAAAGCCAAGGAAACAAACTAGATGATGTACAGGTACATGTACAGTTGCAGCTATTTATCTCCAAGTGGGAGATTGTTAGGTTGTGGAGCTAAAAGCTTCAACTATTACAGACATGGAGGAGGTTGATGAGTTTTAGGGATACTGGCATCGTCAGTGGGACCGACGTTAGTTAGATTCAGTGTAGAATGCAACTGACATCAGTAGGAAGTCGGCCAACGTCGGTCACCTCCAGTTAGATAGGGACCAATGTCGGTCACCTGTGTGTTATAGAACTATTTGTTGCACAAATAGTTAGTTTGTTGAACTGAGTGTTTTCATGTAAAGGCTATTTTGAGTCTTGAGTTATGTGTCTAAATTAAGAGTCTAAGTTATCGTTTAAGTTTGGGATCTATTTATAGACCCATTGGCATGTATTGTAATTATGAGCTAAAAGGGAAGACAAGGAAGATCCTTCCATTGTAAGATCATTGAGTTGTAGGTTGTTGCAAGCTCATAGGAGATCTACATGTGCAAGTAAGGTCTGTTGAATTGTAGGTTGTTGTAGGTTCATGAAAAGATCTAATTGAAGTACTTTGAGTACTTGGTGTACTGGCAGAGTTATTACTGACTGGTTGGAGAGGTGAACACCAATTTTGTGTGTGAGTTGTGTGTTGGGACCATTTTTGGTAGGAAAGTGAACTCTTGAAGAATAATTACTATACACTTGATGTGTGGGAAGCCTCTGGAAGGTGGGAGAAGAAGTGGCATCTTATTTATTGTATTCTTTTTTGAATGAATATTAATACAAGATTGTGTATTGTCTCTCATATTCTGTGCTATTTATGAATTCTAGTTACTTGTACTTCTGGATATTTCCGCATGTTTAATTGCTTGTATTTGGTAATCATATTGTGTTATTTCTAAGGAGCAAGATCCTAACAAATGGGATCAGAACACGTGTGTTGTTCTAGATTCCCCATCAGGATTAGGATCAGAAATGGTGCATATCCTCTCTAAATCTAATAGAATATGTGCTAGTTAAAGAATATTTTCAATTATGAACTGATACTCTTTAATACCATCTTGCATTTGAATCGTGTAACTAATTTTTACCATGGTGTTGGTAGATCTATTTTTGACTCATAGAACTTGTTCAAACTACAAAGATTTAAAATGTGTTGTAAGGTTATCAATGATTTGCTTGTGAGGAATAAGATTATCATCTCTTGTTTGATATTGATCAGTTGTTTGATTTATAATTATCTACAAATATCCATAGACCTTTAATCTTTCGTAAATCTTCAATGTGCGTTAGTGATATTTTTAATGATGGGATCTCAATCTCGATCAGGATGATAGCCTCAATGAAAAAAACAAGGGATTATAAAGTAGCTCCAATTGGGGTGTGATGATTGGTTCTATAATCCTAGAGGGTAGGAAAAAGTTGCAAATGCTAATTAAGGCCATCATCATTGAAAATCTTCTTTAAGATGGATAAAATGGTTTTATTTGATGCCTTATCTTTTTTTTTGCCTTGCAAGTTATATGGAGTGGATTTATTGTGCTTTATCTTGAATTTTTCATAAAGAGATTTCACATCTTAGTTCATAAAGGATCCACCATTATCAGATATAATATGGTTTGGGATGTCATATCAAAAGATGGTATGGTAATGAATAAATTTGGATATTTGTTTCTTGGTAATATAAGTAAGAGGAATGGCCTCAATCCACTTGGTAAAGTACTGAGTTATAGTCAAAATATGTTTATGGCCATCTAAATATGTTGGGTTAATTTTGCCAATGAGATCAAGAACCCATGTTGAGAATAGCTATGGTGTTGTAATTGGCTACAATGGTAAGGAAGGTGCATGAATCAAGTTACCATACTTTTGATAAGGAACACACTTATTTACATAATTACAAGCATTTGTCTCCATTTTGGGCCAATAAAAGCCTATTCTGAGAAGTTTCTTTGCTAGGACTAAACCATTGGTATGGGCCCCACACATTCCTTCATGAACCTCCTTTAGTGCCAGCGTGGATTCTCCCAAAGATAAACAATGAAGAATCATTCCATCATAGCCTTTTTGTTGAAGTATGTTTCCAAGGAGGATATAATGTGCTAAGTGATGAAGGAAATTTTTTTGTTGGTTGTTGGAAAAATTGGCAAGAAATACATGGCTATGGAAATAGTTATAAAAATATTGGTACCATGGTAATTCAAGTGAGGGATTAGAATCAATAATGGTGTATATCCTCTCTAAATTTGATAGAATATGTGCTAGTTGAAGAAGATTTTCAATTAGGAACTGATACTCTTTAGCACTATCCTACATTTGAATGATGGAACTAATTATTGACATGGTGTCAATAGATCTATTGTTGACTCACAAAAATTGTTCAAACTGTAAAGATTTAAAATGTGTTTTAAGGTTATCAATGATTTGATTGTAAATAAAAAAATTTGTCATCTCTTGTTTGATACTGATAAGTTGTTTGATTTATGATTAGCTAAAAATCTCCATAGACCTTTAAGATTTGAATATCCCAATGTATGGAAAGATACAACCTTACAACTAATGCCTCATATTTGGCCATATTGTTTGTACAATAAAATTATATATGGAATGATTTGGGGATCAAATCCCCCTATGACATAATCAACAATATGCTAGCTTTAGATCCTTATGATGTGAAGGATCCATAAAAATAGAGTGTCCACTATTTAATTTTGTGTGATTCTTGTTCTATTATCATGATAGAATCATCTAAAATGTCAAAGTTGAGTGGTTGAGTGGCTGTAATAAGAGATTTTGCAAGTTGGTCCAAAATAAATTGTCCTTTGATTGCCTTTTGATTTTGGTACTCAATATCAAACTCACTAAGAAGCATAATCCATTTAATCATGCATCCTTAAAGAGCTACTTTAGATAAAATGAACTTGAGAGGATCTACCTTAGAGATAATAATAGTTTTATTATTTAGCATATAATGCCATAATGTTTTAGTGGAAAACACCATAGCTAAACATGCCTTCTCAATAGGCATATAATTATGTTCGTATGCTACCAATGTGTTTCTTAAATAATAAACTAGGTGTTCCTTACCATGATCATCATGCTGAGCCAAAAGTACCCCTAGTACAAATTTTATTGCTGATATATAAAGAATCAATGGCCTTCCTTGTGTTGGAGGTCGTAAGACTGGTGGATTTGTCAAGCATGTTTTAAGCTTTTGTAAATGTTATTTGACAATATTCATCCCATTAAAATTCTACCCCTTTCTTTAAGAGATGAGTAAATGGGTGGCACTTATCTACCAATTGAGAAATGAACATGTGTATAAATTGGACCTTTCCTTGTAGGCCTCACAATTGTTTAAGATTATTTGGTGGAGGCATATCCATACTAGTGGTAACCATTGTAGGGTCAACTTTAATCCCTCATTATGATACAATGAACCCTAGCAATTTTCCTGATGTGAACCCAAAGACACATTCTTAAGATACTTTATATGCATGAAGCCTCTCAAATATTCTTCATAGAATGTTAGGGTGTCTAGCTCTTATTCTTGATTTTGCTAGTATATCATCAACATAGTCCTCAACAATGTCATGCATCATGTCATAGAAGATGATAATCATTACACACTGGTATGTGGCTCCAACATTCTTCAAACCAAATGGCATGACTTGGTAGTAGAATGTCCCCCATAGAGTGGTGAATGTGGTCTTATGTTGATCCTTAGGGGCTATCTTGATCTGATTGTAACTAAAAAATCCATCCATTAAGGATAGCATCTCATACCCAATAGTTAAGTTGACAATCATGTCAATGTTAGGCAGAGAAAAATCATCTTTGGGGCATGCTTTGTTGATATCATGAAAATCAGTACAAACACATATGCCTAGGGTCTTTTTACTTACTTGCACTATGTTAGAAATCCATTCAGAGTAGTCTAGTGGTATAATAAAATTGGCTCCCAACAACTTTTCTAACTCAACCTTAACCAAAAGGGTGATGTGTGGATGCATCTTTCTTAACTTTTACTTGACTGGTTTAGCATCAAGGTGAACAACAAGGTGATGCACAACTAAATCTAGATCCAGGCCTAGCATGTTAGAATATGCCCATGTAAATATGTCTATATAATCCTTAAGAATGGACAATATATGTTCATGCTCTGCTTCAGTAAGGGAAGCTCTAAGATAAACATTGTTGGGATCCTCATGGGTTCCCAAATTCACTTCTATTGTGCTATCCATAAGGAGTGTAGATCCATTTTATAGAGTTGTAGGCAATATATGGTCATGATCTTATTTTTATACTATATCTTCTTGTTGTTCCTCCCAAATATCTGGATAATATGAAGAATCAAAATCTACCTTCTCATGTAAAGGCCAATTTGCAAAAACCTCTAAAAACTCAAGAGCAAGATGCTCAAATATTTGATGTTGTTTTAAAGAGATGCTTGTACTAGCTATGGAAATTGGGCTAGATGGACATTATACATTTTGAGGGGATGAGTAAACTTTCCCACCTGGGAGTACTTGAAATAGGTTTTCACTCAAAGGCTTGTCTTTTTCTTTACTTTTTTTCTGATCAATAAGTGCCTCAAAGAGGTTTTCACCTAAGGATATTAATGTTTATTATTTATTATGACCAAGAAAGTTTACTTGCTCTCCAAAGTAGAAAAAAGAATTTAATGAAAAATCAAAACCCTACCTATGATCCCCAATGGGGAATGCATATTGTAGGCCCATGTATTCTACAATTGATTCTTCATTTTGAAAAATCGAGGCATATCACCAAATTTTGCTGATCCCAATCTATGAGTTCAGGATGACAAAGGTATACATTATAGTGAGGGCTTGCTTCAGGATGGGAAGAACCAATGGTAAAGATATAATGTCCTACTTTAGGAAGGGAAGCACCACTAGTATGGGTTTTTACTTCAGGACAAGAAGCTCAAGTAAGTGTTATGGTCAATATGGCATTTGAGTCAAACAAATTTGAGTCAAAAAGCTCATAAAAAAGGCTATAATGGGATGGTGTGTCCTTTCTAGGAGTCTCATTACTAGTCATTTTAGAAGAGTCATTACAAAATGTTATGAGGTCTTCCTTTTGTCATTTAAATCTGATACCATGATTCCAATTATCAACTCCAACTGATAAGGGTTCTAAAATTCTTTATGCCTATGGGCCAAGACCTTTCACTATATAGTCAAGATGATCCATTATCTTGTTAGGGATAAGATAATTTAGATTTTGAAAATAATCCATAAGGCCTTCAAAATATAACCAATCTCCCTTGATAAAATCCTATAGATCCTTCTTTGGTGTAATTGCAAACACAAAAACCATATGAGGTTTTGGTTGCTCCTTCTTTGGTTGCCAAATTTGACTAGGTCTATTATGATTCTGGGAAGTTATAGGCTTACCAAATATTTTAGGATATTTTGGTAATTTATTAATATGGAGGGCATCCTTTAGATGGTATGTGAAAATGCCTATGTCTTTAATAATCACCTATTTGGCTTGAGCTGTAGGAAATGGATCAATTGAATTGGAGCTCAGATCACTAGGGTCTATATAATTAGATGGAGATGGATGACAAATAATGGATTTGTTCTTCTTCATAATGAATTTATAACTTGGGCAATAGTTGTAATTATGAAACTCTACTTTAAGATGTTTGCAATATTGGTATGGCTACTAATCAATAGGAATAGTAACCTTGATCCCATCATGGGGAAACTTAAGGCATTGGTGAAGAGTAGATGGAACTACTTGTACTTCATGGATCCAAGGATGACCAAGAAGTATGCTATAAGGAAGCTCAATATCCATAATATGGTATAATGTGTGAAAATAAATAGACCCAACCATGATTGGTAACCAAATTATACCAGATGACTCCCTCTAATGTTGTCATAAGCCTTGATTGTAATAGTCTCTGGTTTAATGTGTTTGTCCAGGTAACCCAATCATCATACCAATTTAAGAGATATGATGTTCAACCCTAAACCATTATCTATAATAAACCACTTGATCTTGTGATCCACAATGATTATCTTAATGTATAGTGGGTTATTGTGGTTTGAGCCAAGGGTGGACATGTCCTTTTGATCAAATGTGATTTTTTGAAATGAAGACAAATGTCCAACTAAGTTTTAGAACTGATTAAGGTTTATATCATTAGGCATAATAGACTCTTGTAAATTTTTTTTGAAGATGGTTCTATGGACATCACATGTTTGTAAGAGTTCTAATATGGAAATTTGCATAGGGGTTTTATCTAATTGATCTGTTATACTATAAGGCCTTTGAATTGTGGATTGAACTAGTTTAGTCTTTATTGGGATAATGTTTAGCTTTAGAACCATTGGCACAATGTTCTCATTGGGTTTATGGAAAGAAGTGGGTGAAGGACCCTAGATGGTAACTCATGGGTGTATAGTTATGACTGTACAACCTAGAGGTGGCAAAGAGTTATTATAATTAGAAGAGTGAGGCAAAGGGCCTTAGATGGTGACCTATGGGAGATTAACAACATTGTAATAATTTTGTCTCAGTAAAGAGCCTTTATAATTAGAAGAATGGTACTATTTTTTAGGATAAGTAACCCATGCAAATGGAATAACAACATGATGATGTGAACTTGACATGGTATTACTAGGGGGAGAGGGTGTTGACCCTATAATGGTGGGTCTCATGTTATGAAGAACATGAGATTAGCCACACGGTGTTACAGTAATAGTGGCAATGTGGGTTGTAAAAATGCATCCCACAATGCTATTATAGTCATAAGGTATATTGTTATAAGCCACATTATTAGTGTGGGCATTATGATGTTGATTATGTTCATTATGATTCTAACATTGTTGTTGGTTTTGATTCTTCCTATGTCCTTGATTGTGACCATTTTGATTTTTCCTCAGTGGTGGTAAATCATGTTGAGGAAAGGGGTCTTTGTAGATTCCCATATCCTGATTTGTTTTATGATTAGGGGCCAACTTAATTTCTTGCTCACCATTTTCAATAAATTTATCAATAATATGACATAATTGAATGTAATGATATGCACCATGACCAACAACACACTAAAAGTTACACTATTTATTCTCTTTGTACCAGTCTAGTTTTGGTTGATCTTGAGGAAATGGCCTTGATATTGGCCATATAATTAAATTAGATACAATGAGATTTTGTAACACTCTATTAACCAATTCTCCTAGCTTGCTAAAGACTCTAAAATTTTTATGAAATATTCTTCATAGAGGTTGTCTCTACAAAGTAGGTAGTGGATTTGAGGGAGTTAATTATACATTTAGAGGAGGCATAGCCTGTACCATTTGTACATGTCTTATTTCTATCACCCCATTTCCAACCATGTTCTTATTTTTGCTAAAGCCCTTAGGATTATCCTACATAACTATCTAAGGATTTAGTGATTTAGTCTGGTTAGATGCTTTTCCTTGTGAAAAAATATTAAAAAGGCCTCTAGCAATAAGATACTTCTCAATTTTCACTCCTTTATCAATAATTTATTCAAATGAGTTAACACAAGCTAACAATAGATTATGCACAACTTCAAGATGCAAATTTTGTATAAAGATATCAACCAACTATTTTTCTAGTAAATTGTGTTGAAAGTGGCTTATTAACGCTCTCCACCTTTGTAGATATGTAGCAAAACTTTCAAAATCATGCTTCTTGGCTTTGCATAAGTCAAAAATGATCAATTCATGTTTTATGTTATAAGAGAAATGGTTAACAAACTTTTTTTATAAGTCATTCCAATCTACAACTGATCCCTTGGGTAGTTTAAGTGTCCAATCAAGAGCTTGTCCTGCTAAACTTCATGAAAATAGTCATAGTAAGTACTTGCTACTATAAGTAACCTCTTGATATAAGATGAAGAATGGTTGTATGTGTTCATGCGAATCTCATTTCCATTTGTATTTTTCAAAATTGGGTGCCTCAAAATGAGGTGGAAAGGGGTTCTGTAGAATAGAAAATTCAAATGGATATGGGCATATCTCATCAAATTTGTACTTTTTGACTCTATTATTCATCTCCAATCTTTAGATAATTTCCTTCATAGAGTTCCATTCTTGCATGTTTAGTATATTTATGGATTGGATAAGATGTTTTTGGGATGTAATGTGCCCCTAGTTTTGTTTCCATTGGGGTGAAATGTGCCCCTAGTTTTATTTCTATTGGGGTGGAATGTGCCCCTATTTTTATTGTTATTGGGGTGGAATATGCCCCTAGTTTTATTGTTGTTGGGGTGGAATGTGCCCCTAGTTTTGTTGTTGTTGGGATGGAATATGCCCCTAATTTTGGGTGGATCTATAGGGAGTGTATACCTTTTGATCCATGATTTGGTTCTAATTTATTTCTTGGGTTGAGAACATAGGTCATTGATTCTTGGATTGTAAAACATTCCCTGAATTTGGTTTTTTCACACTTTATTGATTTTGTAAATTTATATTTTTATTTACCAAGATTTATGTTGGTTGAAAATCACTAGCCAAATTTTCTTGAGGGATCTCCTCAATTCGAACTAAATGTTTGGGTTTCTGAGTTTGTAAAGTAGTAAGAGATTCTTGATGATTAAAAAATGTATGTTTCGTATCAAATGGAACATCTTGTAAGGTTTCTTGTGACTTTAACTATTCATTTAGATTTCCTTGATCCACTATGGTAATGTTCTCATCTAATACTTGTTGTATACTTCTAACCATATCTTTGTGTTCTTTCAAATCATTATTATGAATTAAAGTGGTGACTAGGGAGTCTGTTAAGTCTATGATACGCTGATCTACATATCATTGACTTATTATCTTGATCTTAGCTAGAATATCTATATTTGTGGTTTTTAACTATATTTTTATTTCCTTTCCTTTTTTATAGAAATAAGGTATGCCTATTTATGAAAAATCTTACTCTTGTTGTCATTGTTCTCCTTTTCTAACTAAGGTATGTAATTGTTCTATAGTAAAATCAAAAGGTAGTCTAGCACCTGATTCTATCAATCTATGAAGGGATTCATCTTAATATTCTTAGGGTTGATATTCATTATAATCATATTTGAATCCTAATATTATGAGGATATCAAAATAATGGGTTTATCTTGACCATCATAAAATTGATCATCTACATAACTAAGGCCATAAGAGGCCCCACTACGAGTGAACCTTTGAGTCATGTCTAAGAAGATATGTTCTATGTGTTTGACTAACTTTAGACCAATGTTTTTCAACTAATCAAAGTATGCTTTGGCTCTCTCTTAAACAAATAACCAAGGTATCAATGAGACTATAAAATGAGGGTGGTTTGAAACCATGCACAATTTTAGAAGATTTGGTTCATGAGTTTACTCAACATTTGGTAAAGTTTAAATCTTATAAATAGGAAGATAGTAAGGTAACTCAAAAACCCAAGGTGAAAACTAGTACACCAAAGCCTAAATCTTTGTGATACACCCACACTACAAAATATAGCTTAAGCTTTGACAAGTTTACCTTAGAAGTTTAGGGGAAAATCTCTTCAGATTATGAAGAAGACAAAATGCACTAAGCAATTTAAGATGTAAAAACATACGTGAATCACTAAGTATAAAGCTAGGACCAAATAGTTATCACAACGTCACCACATGATTCTAGTAGGACAAAATATGTCTTAGGACTAAATTTGTGAGTGATACATAAGATGAATTGAGTCCACCAAGATGATAATGTTATTTTGATTCTTAATAAATTACCTTTAATCCAAATAAAAAATTGAACCCAAGTTAAAACAAGCTTAGTGCACAAATGGTGAACCCACTTTGACACACCATTCCTTAGAACTCAAAAACGTTCAATTTTGAATGTGGATTATAAATGAAGGATTTAAACAAATTCGGTAAAATATCTAGACTAAATTAGGTAGAATAACTATGCCAAATTGGATGACATGACATAAAGCTTTTGATAACAGTTTGAATAAAAAAATTTGAAATTTCTATTTGGATAATGTAATGCCTCCCTTGCTCAAGAAAATTGAGAAAAATGTCTTTTGGTTATGTTCATTGAGTTAACAAGAAATTTTAGACACAAGTCAATACTAAGTAGGCTAATGACAAAAAACAAATGTCTTAAATCTAAACTGACAAGGTATGGCAATGTGGGGTCTACTAAACTAGCAAGGTTTTGATCATTCTAGGAGAATAAATTGCATAATGAATTTCATGTCAAATGATGATCCAAAAATCAAAATCTTTGGTTGAAAGATAATTTAATAAATAATATCAACATAATAAAAATAATGCTATCTCTGAGAAGAGATGGTTTATTCATAAAATTTGTAGACCCAAACATATGCCTATCTCTAAGAAGAGATGTCTAATTTCCATTTTAGGTTACATCTTAATTTATACACATTTTTAAGGTAGGAGGAGGATGTTTAAGGTCACCAATATTGAGGGAGATTAAGTGGTTCAACTTCCGTGATTTACAACAATACGGAATTTGAGGAATTACTATTTTTAGAAACTTACTATTTTTAGACTGCACTACTAAAATTGAAATTTGGGGAAATTATATTGGGTTTTTTGGGGTAAAAATACATAAATTATATATGCATGCCATCTCTTCATGTTATCCTCACTCTTAGCTTTCCAACGGTTCAAATGGGGAGTCAAATGGAGCTGTGGTGAAAAAGTTATGGCTCTCGGAAGTCCTGCCACCAATTAGAGTAGAACCATCACCCGAATTATCACCTAGAATGTTTCTCAGATCAAATGATGAAAATTAAAAGCACATAAATTAAGTGACTATGGCATTAGTTAGTTGTAAAATTGTCTAGTCCTTTTTACAACCACTACATCCTACTATTCGCTCAGTGTAGTGTGATGTCCAAATGTAGATACATCCTACGTGTAACTCCAAAGGATTCAAATGAAGTCAATGCCAGGAGGTGAAACCTTGGGTCAAAACTTCCCTAAATAACTTGTGGGAGGTAATTATTTCCCCCTTGTAATCTAATTTTTCATGAAAATAAAGAAAGCATAAAATATAAATACTTTAGGTTCATTTTCAAGATCACCCAAACTTTGGCAAGTTTTTGGGGAGTGCTTTAGGAGTCATTATTTCTAAGCCTTGGATTAGGATATTTGAAATAACAATGGCACTTTTGATTCCAATGGTTCACTAAATGGGAAAAATGGAATAGTATACACACAACATTCCTCTTTCTGCCAAACATAATCCAACTAAACAACTATTACAACCAAGAATTGACAAGTGTGTTCAATTTTAAACCCAAATAAAATGTTTGGTGGTGCTCATTTGACCCCTTGGTATTAGTTGTAATTTTTTAAAAAAATTCACCAAAACATCTAAATTCATTGTTAAACACCCAAAATGAAGTTCCTAATTTATTTTTAAGCATGCAAGAGGTGATTTAAACATGTTTTTATCAAAGCAAAAGCTTGGTCCTACAACAAAATTGTTAGCATGTCCTTTATCTTTGAAACCCTTTTGAATTTGAAACAAAAAACTTGAAGAAGTAGGTATTGGGTCTATGTTTTTAGAAAAAACATAGTGACCAATGTCAGTTATTACCACTGATGTTGGTTATGGCCAACTGAGATATAGTCGGTGTCGGTTCTGCTAATCGACATTAGTTAAGTTAGGTAATCGATGTCATTATTTTTGTTGACATCAGTTACTGTGTAAAAACCATGTCAACCAAAAATGGCAAACTAAAGTTAGAAAATTAATTTTCAAGAGTTTTAAAGGCTTAAATAAATATTTTAAAGTTGCAAAAGGATCTCCTTCAAGTGTGAGATGCATCTAGTCCCACTAAACATGCCAAGATGTAGAGACGATTACAAAGCAAGTTATTCAAGAATTAGTAAATAAAAAATGAAACACTCATAAATAAATAACTAACCAAGCCTATTTATTCCTATGGGAATTACAAAGGATAGTAAGAAACAAATGAAAAAAAGCAACACCATACTACCTTCCCACATGAATTCACTATACCCATGTGGCTCAAAAACATGTTCTCCCTTGATCAAACATCCTTTTCTTTATCAACAATGGTGGTAAGCTCCTCCAATGCCTCAAGAACACTCCATAAAACCTAGTCTCTTGATTTTAAATCACTGAACTAGCCTATCAATGAAGCTTTGTGGAAACAATATAGCATTATAACTTTGCAATATTCAAGCTTTTAAGATATTTGAGCATAATAACCTTGCACCAAAATAGCTTACAAATGATGTTCATAACCTCTCTATTTATATATTTTTGAGATTGATCAGGTTCAACCATGACTCTCCATCTCAAGATTGAGATGTGTGGCCATAGATAATCCTAATATTTGGAATTAAATCTATAAACATCCTCAAGATAAATAAACATTAAATAGGCATGGAAGGAATTAAAGAGGCATGGGTGACCCATAATCTTGATATTTTATGCACTTGTGGTTTGATGGATGCCACCCCATAGATGATGTCACTAGGTGCTGCAGATAATAAGAATAAATTTTAAAAAAAATATATTCAAAAACTCTCATGGAAAATCCACTTAAGCTCTTGATCTAGATTAATTAGCCTTAAACAAGGTTAATCAACATTCATGCAATTATCTAAAAATTGGTCCTCAATTAATCAAAATGGTCCAAAAGTCATATTACTGAGTTGTAATTTGACTCGAGAAGAATTAGAAGGTGACGTTAGATGTGTTGAAACAATATTCCCATTTAGGATGTTTCTAATATTAAATAACAAAGGTATGTAATGTGTAATAATGAATTAGAATAAAAGAGTGATCTAGGGCACTAAATGGTGAAATGGTCATTTTGACTCGAAATGATCTGATCAATGTTAGTTGGCCCATAAAATACATTGCCCTATTTAGAGATACTTTGACCTAAACTAGCACTTGTAAGTGATAAGTTCGAACCATTTAGGGTATTTTATGGATTTTGACCTAAAATGTGCATTTGAGTGCAATTCAAGTAAGATTGACAATTTCAACACAAATGGTGTTAGGAAATGGATGTCTGCTATGGTAAGTGGTGAAAGATGTAGTATAACCATCCATAAGCTCTTGTGGTCCCATGATAGATATAAATAGGTCTTTTAGTGATGTGGTAAAGTATTAAATGTTGAAATGACTATATCACCACCCCACAGTGGTTATCATTGATGTCTATAATCAAAGTGCTTTCCTAACCATTAGATTACACCAAATTAATGGTCTATGTTTGAAAGACTTGAATACTAAGATTTGCTGATTTCATTGCATGAACTAGAGTAATGTAAAAATAACCAACTCTATAATAGAATAAAATTTGGAATTTCTTTGTATTTCATCATTCAAGCAAATTTAGTGGTGATTGTAGATGGAAAATTCAAGCATTATGTGCATGCTTCAGTCATCTTCAAACTAGGTAAGTCTACCTCATCACTCTCTTCATAAAAGTTGATATTTATTTTGTGCTTTATTTTCAACTAGTTTGGTAGAAAAAGTGACTATCAAAACCCTAGTTCATAAAACATCATCTATGACACCTAAGAAATCTGAGTCTATAAGTAAGAGCATTCAACCCCATATTCCTAAGAAGCGGTCCCTTAAATAGTCATTATTTGACATTTTTATAAATTCAATTCACAAAGGGTATAAGAAACTATTTAAGGATGTAGCATAGGGGTGTTAGGATGCTAGAGTCCCTACCTCAGGATGGAACCTTTTTTGGTATTTTTTTGAAAAGCAAGATGGATAGGGACTAGTTATAAACCTATGAAATTTGAATTTGGCTAAGCTTATGGTGCCAAATATATTCATTGATGTGGATTTGATTAGGATATTGGCACAAAACTATCATCCAACCACCAAAACTATTAGGTTTACAAATGGGTCACCATTAGTGGATATGGATAGAAATGTAATCATTGATTGCTTCATGCTCAACAAGCAAGCCCTCACAAAAGTTGACTTGAATAAGAGTGAACAAGAATATACTAGTCTAAGAAATACACATATGAATGATGAGTTACCCATGTACATGAGGAAAGGGGCCAACAATAGAAGGATTTCAATCCCAACCATTATAGTTTAGCCTTTTCTAGTTAATGACTTTATTATGTATTTCAAAAGGAGATATTTTTCTTTGTGTCAAGTGCTAATAATTGATGCCCAAGATATAATCCTAGTTGGGATGATGATGATGGCCATGAGAATACAAAACCTAGAGGTTAAACTTGAGTCTGATTTTACATCATTTATTGAGAATAAATTGCATGACGTATTTTTACAAAAAAGGGAGAATAAGACACCTATGGAGTTTAAATATTATTCTTTGTCATGTCATTTAATTTTATATCTGAACAAAAGGAATTGGTCTAGTAGGATGGACTTGAGCATGATTGATAAAAATGAATAGATTTTACCTACACAGTGTTGGTGTTACAAATGGGACACTCATTGTCAAAAATATAATTATGTTATGTTTCATGATAATTTATCAATCATAATAACGAATTCCCTTGGTAGCCTTTTTCCTATATTGAATAAATAGGTCAGAGAAATGTTAAGGCCTCTTACTCATAGGCCATAATAGGGTCATAAACATAACTTTTTTAATTGGTATTTCTTGCTTGACCATACTATAATAAGAGTATATGGGTGTACTCAACCACCCCATGTGTTACAAAAATTATGCCAAATAAAACTGCTTTTCTTGAATTCATGTGGTAGATGCTCTGGATGGATAAAGACGTGATGAAAAAATAAAATAAGGGCACATTTATTCTAGATTTACACTATGTTTGGTGGATGGTACATTGGCATAGATACCTTGGAGTAGTTTCAAGCCTATGTGAAGGCTAAATATTATTTAAAATCAGGGACCAAAAGGGTTTGTGATCTAGAGGGTCACATGAACTTTTTTAGAGAAGTCATCCTTACCAAGATGGGGATATCTGATCAAATTAATTTTGATGAGGATGCTATAAAAAATTGTGTCACTTTTTAAGAGGTATATAATAGGAAAATAAAATGGGAAATTTTGAAGAATATTGAGGATAACAAAAGAAAACAAAATGCCAAATTTTTAGGGTTTTTTGTTGAAGAGAAGGACCCTTTGAAAAGAATAGAATTAATCATTGATAATTTTGAAAAAATATATGAAAATTTTGAGAAGAATCCTACAAAGGATACCAAACTCCCTATCAAAAATCCAATAAGAGTTGTGATTCGAGAAACTAGTCCAAATGGAATGTCAATGCAAGATCCATTTGTTCCTGATTCACCACCTACCAAAAGGTAAAAATATTGATGATGTTTCTCCATTGGTTCCATATGAAATTATTGAAGGATTTGGTGACTTTGAGGAGGTGGATATTATTTTTAGGCATATTTGAGAGGAAGAGGAAGTTGATCCACCAGAAGCAAGAATGGATGAAAAGGCACAAGGTGAGCCTGAACTATAAGAAGATGAAAGGGTTGTGGCTTCTATGAGATTCATAAATGATGATTATTTCACCAATACCCTATAATTTAAAGATTTTTGGCTCAAAATGAAGATGAAAGAATTTGAAGAAACGGTGGAAATAAATAAAATGCATGCTAATGAATCTCAGCATGATCAAATTGTGATACATAATTTCAAGGATTTGAAAATTGATGAAATAAATATCATCCTTGATGAGGTTATAAAAATGGTTTTGAAGAGTAATATGTTGATCATCCATAGCCTTGAATTGAACAAAATGTTTTTGTTGGACCAAGTGACAAATCAAGATGACCCCATGATGGTTTTTGAGTTTGATTATGAGGATCGTGTAAGTGGTTGTGGGTTTAACCCAAAGAAAGAGACCCTAGAAATATGGGCCACATAGAAGAACACAAAGAATCCAAGATTTATTGATGTAGTGTAGGATTTTAGGGTAATAAATATGGTTAATTTTTTTTAGGATACATCAGTGTTTGAATATACCACCCTTACTATGCACTCTATAATGTTTGCATAAGCTATTGTCAATAAAATGGAGTAAAGATTGCATGACTCTGAAAAAACTCAAATTGAGATGAATGATTAAGTGAATAGGATATATTTGGAAAATGTCAAACTAAATCAATAGTTGAAGGGTGTTGATTCTCAAATCCAAGAAATTATGCCATACCAATCCCCTATGACACAAATAACTAGTGATAATACAATCCCAGTTGATCAGTTAAATGCATTGAAGTTAAATTTAGAAAAAGAAATTGAAGATTTTAAAAATCAAAATGAGAAGATAAAAGATGAGGCCAAATTTAAAATCCTTGAGGTGTTTGAGAAGATTTTGGAATACAAAGTAAAATTGGTTGTTGATAAGTGGGGAGATATGAATGAATGCTATTATTCCTTGTCTTAGGCCATTGATCAATTGAAGGTCAATATTTTTGTTTTAGATCCAATATATAATAAATGGTGACCTACACACCATATATTGCTAACCTTGTGCAAATTTTTACAAATAGATCCAGGTGCTCTGGCCTCACTCAATCCAACATAAAAGATAGTAAAAATGATCTTGGATGAATTTTAGTATGTGAATAGTGAGAGCCAAAAAATATAGGTAAAGATTTATTCTTTTACTACCTTCAAACACCAGTTTATTCTTTCCATTTTGATAGAGGATAAAAGGATCAAAGGTTTTGATGCATGGAAAATTGAATATGGTGAAACAATTTCTCAAGCCATTGATTTATTGAAAAAATATCAAAACATAAATAGTCTCAATTTCAATGTCATTTTGGATAGAGTAATTGCTATAAATGTTGTATATTAAAAGTTCATCATTGATGTCAAAGTGTTGTTGGACAAAATATGGAAATATCACCAGGCCAACCTACTCCAAATCAAAGAATATAAGTGTGCTAATGATTTCATAGTGTACTAATGGGAGAATCAATATTTGATAATTGAAGAATAAGTAGGCCAAGTATGTAGAGGAGAAATGAGCATCAAGATGTCATCAAAATGGCACCAACAAATCTTGGATATCCTCCTATTTTGTCTTTTTATTATTTTTAGGATTTCCAATATGTATTCAAAATATATTTGGTAGTCTTTTTAAGACTTGTCAAAAATTATATGTTGTAATAGGTCATATTAAGGGGTGGGTATATGAAAAGTCATTTTTTAAAATGTGAAAGGTTTGAAGCATAGTCTTCACCCCTATAAGAAGGAAACCAAGACCTTGGTAAATCTCTCTAGGAATTTTATTTTGGGAAAAGACATTGTAAGGCCTACTCTTCAAAGATATATTAATAAAAGCAAACCACATTTATCTGGTGCCATATATCTAGTTATCAATTACTTATTGAATATTCATGTTATACTTTATCTAGTTGTCTCTATTTTTGTTTCTCCTTGTTATTTTAATTAAGATATTAAGTATATGTCTAGTTCTTAAAAACACATTTATTATTTTTTAGTGGTTTATCAAATTGGGTTTCCTCAAGTAGGGATTAAATTCCATTAAATAGATCATTGTAACTTGGAAGATTCAATTTGGATAATTAATAAAACCCAAGTAATAATAATCTTGCATGTCTATGCTAGTCACAGACAATCCCATACCAAGTAATTCAAGTTGTGGCTAGATAGAAAGCACAAATATTTATATGAATAGACTCCATTACCCAATTATTGAGAAAGGCACTGATCAATTATTTTCTATAATAATTTCCTTATATCATATTCAAAAATTCCAATTTTAGTTTTTTGTTGTGTAAGAGTAGGAGCAATAATAGAATAAAAAAATTTAAAAACTATATAATTCAAATCATATACCAATTTGGATTAAGGTAAATTGGATGATTCAATTGAAAAAATTATGTAAATCCCTTAATTTACCTAAATTCACCAATAAATTTGAGGAGTAATTAATCATTGGTGAATATAAGGTAACACCCAACTAGGTAAAGCAGATCCTGAAGTGTAGAGAATCCTAACCATTCAGGTTGATTATGTAAGTTGGCCAAATTAGTTTCATAACCTAATCATAGAGCTTGGCATCCTTTTAAGGTTTTTCATACTATAAATTTGAGAACCAACAGAAGGCTTTGTAAATTTTATGAAATGCAACTTGCATAGATCCACATGATGCCTATGCATCTATAAATATGGGTGAGTTATTAGTATTGTAAGACCCTAGTGCAGCCTTAGATTCTCTTAAGATGGTTTCTGAAGAAGAGTAGAGAAGAAGTACCCATTGAATTGTTAAAAAACATTGGAGTTCTTTAATTTGAGCATGATAAACTAGAGTTGGCTCAATAAAATTCTATGGAGGCATTAGAAAATTATGTTCTACCTCTACATAAATCTCTATGGTTAGTTTTGTGCATTTTTTAATTTTAGGATTCTCATAATTAATGAAAAAGGTAGTATTTATGAAGGAATGGAAAAGATGCGTAGAGCCTTTGAATTATACCCATACTATGCAATGGCATTGAATCATTTAGCAAACCATTTTTTCTTCATATGGAAACATTTTATTATGGAATAATTGACTAAGATAGATCTTTTTTCAATTAACCACCTTCTCATGAAATATCATTCATATTATAATATTGCATGATATTATCATAGTAAAGGTTATTATGACACCACTAACATCTACTACATGGCATCAGTCAAGAAAAGCTAGAGGCCACAAGATTTTGTGGATAGGTTTAGTTGAAGCAGGGAGATCTTAAGAGTTATCTCTTAATTTTTGAAAAGGTTCTGGAGGTCCACCCTGAGAACTATGAGAGATTAAATTTTGTAGGCCATATATATGCTTATCAAGGGTAGGAAGAGAATACTTTGGAATTTTTAATAAAGTTAAATCACATAAATCCATGTGATGCCCATAAATTTTTCAATATGGGTGAGTTATTAATATCATCAGACCCTAGTGTAGCCTTGAATTCTCTTAAGATAGAAAATTCTCTTCTAAAGAAGAGTAGAGAAGTACCCATTGAATTATTAAACAACATTGGGGTTCTTCATGTTGAGTGTGATCAACTAGATTTAGCTCAACAAACTTTTATGGAGGCATTAGGAAATAAAATTTGGGTTGAATTCATAAATAAAATCCCTAGTGCCAATTCTATAGTTTTTTTGTGTGCTTTAAGGATACGAAATTATTCCAATGACTAGAAGAAGGTGGTGTTTTAATTGAGATACAAGTTCAATTCCCATATGTTCTAAAATTCATAGAGGAAAATAATGGAAAAATAGTCCCCTAAACCCTAAACTATCTATATGGTTTTGGTAATTAGTTGCCTATGTAAGTACTATAAGTTACCAATCAGAAAGCTATAGATTTTTTGTTTAATGTAATGAGGGTTTTGAATTACCTATGAATTCACTATAGAGGGCATCCCCAAATTTTAATTCACTACAGAGTGCCTCACTGACTTCAAATTATTTGTTGAAAACTCCAAATTCCTGACCCATCTTTTCAAAACTCTCCAAGTCCTCTCCAAATAAGATTTATCAACCATGCAAGTATATTTATAACCTAAAATGCCTCAATGCCAAGATAATTACCAACTAATGAAATGAGCAAATATTTAATGAATAATGAATTGCACACAATAAACTACCACCAATTTTTTTTTTAATTTTGTCTATTTGTATTTACATAACTATTTAGTAATTTTTATTTTTATGACTAATTTTTTTTTAGAAAATGACCAAATTAGTCATTTATAGCTGAGTTACAAAAAAATAGTATAAATTAGACATTTTTATTTTTTTTTGACTAAACTTTTTAGTCATGTAATCATTTATTTGCCAAATTCTACTAGTGATTGGTCTAGGCCTCCTATGATTTGATAATGGAAAAACCAAAATGTTAGCTTGGTCCCTATACTTTTTTACTCACATAGAAGTCTCCAATGCAAATCTATGTAGTGACTAACCTCTACTATTGAGAAAACACACAAGTGTTCCCTCCTTCTAGCACAAACTTTTTTATTTATATTGATGTGGGTTTTATGCACACCCCAAAAGAATTAAAAAGGTATCCCCTAACATTTTAGGATCTCTATGAAATTAAGGTTCCACTCCAGGGATGAGTTACATATTGAGAGGGTAGGTTGTTTAACCAATTTTGTTGATGGATGTGTGAAATCTAATAGAAATTAAACACTAAGTTAGTTGGATGGATGGAAAGTTTCTTTATATTGAGTAGATCTCAAATAAAACTCAAAAATAAGGGAAAAGCTAAGGCATAAATGAATCCTTTATGTTCCTAAAAATTCACTTATAAGGTTGTTTCTTTGGTGTAAAAATATCTCCAAGACCAATGTTTGTCACGTGTATCTATTTCACACTCATGAATAATCATAGTTAACAATTTAGGAAACTAAGTATAGAAAACTTAGTGATCTCAATTGAATATTGATATACTTAGGGTTATTATTACACACCCTTATCTAAGAGGTTACAACTTGGACAAGAAAGTTATCTGGATTAGATCAATCACATAGTAGATGAATATACCAAAGGAAATACTCCTACACACCTTGGATTAACAAATCAATCTATAATAATTTCTTAAAATAATGAAATTTACTAATCCTTGATATTTGTAGCACATCCAAGATCATTATTCACCAATTTAAGTGACCAAATTCATCTACAACATTATCACACTTCAAATTTATTTAATTAATATATACAAATAAACTAGAATTTCAATAATATAGAAAAATAAGAACAAAGAACAAACACAGATGCATGACAATGACAATGAATCACTTGATTTTTTCTTGTATATTGATCAAATTTTCAACCCTTTGAAAAGAGGGTTTTACATGTATTTAAAGTACTTGGGGAAGGGTTATAATCATCCTCAAAGTGTATAAAAATTTTAGTTTACACCAAAATAACTATAATCTAAGTTTTAGTTCAATATAAAATTGCATGTTATAACTTATATTTTACATCAGACATGCAACATGTGCATGTTCACAAAATAATTTTTTTTAATTATAAAATGGATGTAGCAAGACTTAACTAGCTATGAATAATCTTTACATGAAAAATTATACAAAACTATCCTTTGACTAAGGCTAACTTGGTTCTTTCTTGGCACTGCTCATGGTTGTGGTTTCAATTGAAGTAATAACTAGTTCTGAGCTAATAACTAAATTTGAACTAGTGGTTATAGTAGATTTGGTAACATGAATTGTAGTTAGAGATGAAATAGTAGGTTGAAATAAATTAGTAGGTGGTGCATATATGGTAACTTTATCTAAGTTATTAGGTGGAGTTGATTTACTTATTGAGTTGGGAAGGGTTGAAGTTATAATTGGTGTTGTAACTAGCACATTAGGTGGAGTCTGAGGTGTTAAACTAGTAGGTATTACAAAAGTATACATCTTCTTGTCCTGGAGATCTTAAAAATGTTTTTATCCTCTCACATGTTGTGCCTATACTATTATCATATCTAGGAGAGGAAAAATATTTGTCCTATCTACTTGTTCCATTAGCTTTACATGTTCAGTTTTGGTAGCTTAGAAGCCTACTTGAAATAATTCCACTTGAATTTCCATATTCATCACTAAGATCAATTTTAACTCAATATCTTCTAAATCCGGTCCTTACAAAATCTACTTAAAATTATCTACAATTTATTCTATCATTTGGTCAAAAATGGACTTGGGTACCAACTTCCAAGTGTTATCCCATGCACGTGTCAATTCTATCTCATTAAAAATTTGCATTGCATGTTTCTCTTATTCTATGATATTAGTGACTAAAGCATCAATAACATTGACCCTTTCCTAGCCTCTTAGGTCTTAATTACTGCTAGATTTAGTGCATTTTCTACCTCTAGGGGAGTCATCAAATCCAAATGGTTGAATGGCTTATTAGTAGTATACAAAAATAATAAATTCAATTTGTTCTCATCTTCCTTGAGAGTCTTAAACAATTTTATTATTGTGGTTATATGGGGATCCAATTATGCTCTCAAAGAATGACTTGTATCTAAAATTTCACATAACCTTAATGTTATACTTTGAACATCCTATTTTATCCTAGAAGGAATGTGGATTACATATTGTTGTTCCCTAATTATATCTAAATCTTATTCTAATTATTTTCTTACCTATTATGTTCCTTCATAAATGGTTGGCATTGCTCTAGTGTGGGTCTACATAGAGGACTTAAAGTCCTCTATATAATGGGACTGACCTTTTTTTTCTATTTTATCTTTTTGAAAGAGTAAATATATTCTCTTTCTTCCAAAATTATTCCTCATCCAATGTTATCTTCTATCTTTCTCTTCCTTACCCTTTTCACTGAGCTAGTTGATTTTTCAAAGAGCAAGGTCATAGTGGGCATCTCGATGATATTTAAGTTTGGCCTCTTAGAATCTAACACTCCTAATTTCTTGGACCAATATGGAAGATTCAAATTTTATGGATAAAATGGGCATGCATCTATTTGATTGTCTTATATGTGCTCAATATCAAGGGCTAGTTTAGGAATTAAAAGCCATATTATTTTGGACTAGTCTGCATTCCCTAGATGTGGCATGGGATGAAAAATGTAGATTGGTTTCTTTGTGGGAGCCCTTTTTGTGGCCACCATTATTATGGTTTTCACTACTCCTAATTAAGGCATTGTTAAACTAAATTGAGTAGAATAAACTAACACTTGGGTGATGGGTTGGCTAGTGGAAGTGGAAGAAAAGGTGGAGACTAAAGGAGTAGTTGTTGACCTAATGAAAATATGCCTAGTAGGTAAAGATGACAGAGGAGGAAAATCAAATAAAATTGGCAATGGAAAAAAAGGAACAATTGGTAATGACATAATAATAGAAAGTCCTAGAGGAGTAGTAAATAGAGCCCCCTTACCTAATTAGTCACCACTAGGGGGTGTCATTCCTTTTAACCCTTGAAAGATTAGAACCTTAGATTGTTATAGATCCTCTTAATCTACCCCATGGCTAGGATCACCTTCAATTATAGAAGGTGTTTGCCTAATTGGTACCTCTATGGATGGATTATATGGCATTTCTATGCTATATTTTCTTTTATAACAAATTGATGCCCTCTTAGCATGAGGAGCAGTCATTTGTTAGGTAAGAGAGGGAAGAGTCATACTAGATATTATGGTTTATGAAGCCACCATAGTATGTGAAATATATTCATCATCAGAAGAGTCCAAGCATATAATTCCCTCTTCCATCCCCATAGTGTTGGAATTCATCTGAATTGACTCTTCAAATAGTTATTTTTTCACCTTAATTAGTTTAATAGTAGATATTTAAACTTGAGGAGCCTATTCTTCCTCTTGCATAGCAGTAGATGATGTCTCTCCTTAACCTTGATCTTTTTGTGGAATGATTATCACAACACATGGATGTTGAGGGTCCTATCTTTGGTCTTAAGGGTATTAGAAAGGTTTGCCTCTCCATAAATAAGATGATGTCCATCCCATAGTGGTAGGATCATAACTTTGGCTTGTAAAAGTGTAAGGGAGGGATTTTATTGGATTACCCTCAACAAATAATCAAGTAGGCCAATAGTCCCAACCCTTTATTTGGATTTTATATCATCTTTTACATTGAAGAACAAGAAATCATGATTGAAAGTCTCATGCTTGTAAGGGATTCCTAAATTATGAATCATTTTTTCACTTTCCCATGGGGGTCCCAATCCATATGGGGTAGAGTAGCCAAGGCATAAGCCTTACTTGCATTACCATCCTCCTTAAAGTACCTATCATATGTGTATTGCATTCTCATAATTTTGAGGTGGGAGTCATGGAAGGCACTCTTCTTACTCTTGATTAGAGTCCTCATCTATCCCATTCCATAATTATAAATAAATTCAATACTCAACAACTTTATCTAGGATGAATTTGGGAAGATGAGAAGGGTTGACCTTGTGCCCAAGAATAATGATAACAATATAGTCTAGGTATAGCCAATAATCACCCAAAGATATGATCATATTAGCAATTCTCTTGGATATCCTAGTTAGAGGTTGGCCATGAATTTCCATCCAAACTTGAGGATATAGATATTCTATAATTCTATAAATGTTCCTCACATATGCATAAATGTGAATGAATGAGTAGAAGGTGCATATCTTATTATTGATGTAGTCAGGTTTTGGATTCCACAAAGGCCCATTATAGATAGTCCCCATGATTGCATCCAAAATATATGAAATCATGTAGAAGTTTCCACCTTGGGGAATCTTATCTTTGTAGATTATTTATTCCTATAGGTGAGTTTTAATAAATTTCCCCAGTGCATAAGTGCACTCTAAGGTGATACATAGGTCAAACAATGGTACATATTCTAGATGAAGGAAATGAATTCTTGGGTGGCCAAATAGTTTTTTTTAATAATGTCATGCTAATGTGAATTCAAATCTAGAACTAGGTGATGGGCATAGGGTTATTAGTGTTATCTTTAAGTGTAAAAGTCTCGCATGGGAGAAACCACTTCCTTACTACTTGTTCCACATTTTTTTTCTTACAACCAACCACATTGTGAAAATAAAATATAGAATCTAGAATGGTTAAACATAAATACATTATTAATGTGTTACCTGATATATATGAAACAATAGTGCTATTGATGACATAATGTAAGAAACCACTATCTGCAATTATCCCTTCAAAGAATAGGTCTGATAATAAGTCTATGCATGGCATGACTTCTGGCTTAGCAGCTATGTAATAAAGATCTTAGTATTTGATGGGAAGTAAGTTTCAACTTGTTTTTCTTTTACAGATACATCTTCCTTGAAAATGAATGGGTTGACGTTATCTATGACCTCTCATAGAGCCAATTAATTGGCATAGAGATCATCAAACACTATTGCCTCAAAAAAGGTATCTAGGTATTCTATTGAATCCATAATGGAGAATCTAGATGGTGTTGAATCTCACTTATATGCCCTAGATAAGGACACCATTATTGGTTCTTAGTGATGGTAAGGTTCAATCTCTTGAAAATGGTGGCCTAGAACTCTATTATGCAAATTATAGATTATTTTAGATGTAACTATGGATTTTGAAATTATATAAACCTATGTGGACTCAAGATCAATGACAATAAAATGATGTGAGCTTGGTTAATGTATTAATGTTATATCTTAAGTAATTTATTATATTTATTTCACCATTATCTAAGAGCTCATCACCTTCATTTAATTTGAAGTTGACCACCTAGTCCTAATAGTCATGCCACATAAGATGCTTACTCATTTTGGGGGTACAATGTTATTATCTTTGGCACTTTTCACCATATGATTTAGTGTAGGGGTCAACATTTGCATTAAATATAAATTATGTAATATGGTGAGTCTAGAGATCTAAATGAAAGACCCCAAAGACCAAAATGTTCTTCGAAGAAATTCATTCAAGAAGATTTGTTAGGGAAATTCATCAAAGAGAAATTTCCTGACCAAAAGGCTTCAAATGAAAGTTGTTGGAGAGAAAATTTTTGAAGACCAATTTTTCTTTGGGGCTATTTTTGTTCAAGAGGAAGTTGTTGTAGAGAAAGTTCCCAAGAAAAAGTCTTTGAATGAAAGCTAATGAAGAGAAATTTCCTGAAGATCAAAAGCTTTCGAAGACTAAAATTTATGAAGTAACATTGTTGCATAAGAGGTGCCAAACAAAATGATTTGAAGGAAATTTTCCAACTAAAAAGATGCCAACTAAAACAAAATCCAAAAGAAAGTTCCCAATTAAAAAAATTTCGAAGACCAAAATGCCAAAGACTAAAAAAATCTTAGATACATAAAGTTTTCTAAGACCAAAATGTCCACAATCATAAATAAATAAATTTGAATAAGTAAATCTTAATAAAGGAACCAAATAAACAAACCCAAATACCTGACATACATAGAAAACTTCCAAATTTTCCATTAATAGATTAGTTTCAATAAGTCCTTCTAATGGAAATGGGTTGTAGGAGAAAACACATGCACCGAATAGTGGTTTAATAATAAAAACACTCAATTTATATAGATACATAAAACCAACCAAACACACATATATAGCTCAAATAATAAATAAGCCTTATGAAAATAAATGGGGTCCCCACTTTTTAAAGAAAATGCAAGGTGGGTTTTGTTGAATACAATAGATAGAAAATGTATAATAATTTATATACTAAGATATGACATTCAAACATACATATGAATGTAAAATATTAATAAGTGACATAGGTTAAATATGTCAAGCATATAAAATGGATGAGTACTTAGATATTATCAGTGAATGTAATAATCTAATTATATCTTATAAGTGGACATTAGGATAAAGTAGGCATGTGATTCATTCATTTATATAATTGGTTCTTTGTTTGCATAGGGTAGGTTATGCCTATCTAGGTCAATATCATTAGTTGATATTTACTTGTGTTATTCAATATCGATCTATGTGAAAATAAGGAATTATGACCATATGATCACTTGCACCTATCACTATAGGATCTATATTTTCAATACCAAAACCTAATGATGCACTTAGCTCTTAAATATGGTCTCATTTTCATTGAAATCCTATAAAATTAGAAATATGTAATGGGTTGAGAAAACCCAAATACAACCCATTTAATTATTGAATGTTATCTATGTATCTAATACTTCAAGGATAGAAATCATGCCACACATAGTGTGATTATGCAATTTTTATCCTTCTCTCTCTATATATACAACTAATGATTTATATTTAATAATTTATAATACATACTTTGAATTGGATTTAGTGTGTTTAAAACTTGTCTTGAAAATGATCTTGGTGATAAGTTTACAAGTTGATAAGAATAGGGAAAATTTTATCAATGTGTAATAATATATAGATGTGTTTTAGATAAGTTCTAAGTCATTTAAATGAGACTTTGATTTGTTTATATATGATCCCAATTGGATGATGTATCACAACGCTGACCCTAAGGAGAGATTTTATTTTTAAAAATATCCATTGTTTGGATCAGGTTGGTATTGACTAGATAATGTTAGTATGAAATGGTGCAGGCTATTAAAAAGGTTTGAAATAGCCAATGAGGCTCATGTATGTTTATAAAAAAAAGAGAAGGTTTAAACTCATAAGATAGTATCTAAGTGTGAAATAATGGGATATTAATACCTTGTTTATGGGCTTAATTCTTGTGTGGTAAATGTGTGTCAAGATTATCATTGTCAATCACTAAAGACCAAATTTTAGTATTTACAAATGCTCCCATTTTACTATAGTAATAATATGAATATATAAAAATTATAAAAAGTCAATGAGTGTGTAAAACATAATTTATATTTGGTATGAAACTCCAATTGTGTATGTCACTCAATATAAAGACCTATAATTATGCATTAAATGCCCTTAAATTGATTATTTTAATCTAGAAACAAATTTTTGAATTTTTAAAAGAACAAAGTTAAGAGTACACCTAGTTTTTGGTGGTTACAACCATGTTTCCCTTGTTTTTTTTTTTTTGAGATGATACTTCCTTGTTGAATCATTAAAAAAAAATTCTCCCCTGTTGAATCACATGGAGAGTTGGGGTGATTGTGCCCTAAATTTGTGAAAATATGTAGGCTTTTGGGTTGGGAAGATTGCATATCCAAACCCTCATGAAGGTGGGAAAAGTACAAAATGTATAAACCTAATTAATTATGTAGGTAAAAGAGAGAACCATCAAGATAGGTTATCTCCAAAAATTTGAATAAACCACTACAAATGGATTATACATTAAATTATATAGTTTCACTCAAGTTTTATCCATGTAAACAAAAACCATGTTCAAAAGGTAATGAAAAATATTCATGCCCCAATCATGAACACATGTTTGATTGTATAATTTCACTCAATCTAGAATAAAATACATGACTAAAAATGAATGAACAATGTTCATTCCCCTATTATGACTGAAAATTTGATAAGTATGAAGTGGGATGATAAACATTTTCCATTCAACTATAAACTATAATATTGTGTATGTGTATGAACCTTTATCATGTCTTATGAATCTGAAACTCTTTATGTGTGTGGAATAATATCATTCCCTTTAAATATATACCTAAATATATAAAATTTTATACTTATATCATTTGAATTTGATAACCTATATCTCAAATTTATGTGTGTATGTAAACCTATAATTCTTATTCCTATAACTTGTGTGTATATTATTAAGCATACGTTCTAATTTTTTTATGAATTTTTGTTAAAGTATCTATAAATTGAGTGAGTATGCATGGAATATACACTCATAATCTATATCAACATGATAGTATCTATCATTTATATGAACCATCTAATATCTAAACAATTATAAATCTCTAAAATTTGTACTATGATCTGATTTTATACTCATGAAGGTTTATATCTCTTTGATAATCCCACTATAATTCCCCCTTTTAGGATGAGGGGCGTATCCTATAAGTCACTCATCTCATATAAGATTTAACTATATCATGTCTTGTATATAGATAACATCATGGAATATCATGTGATCATGTGGAGAGTATGTCATCACCTTAATGCATGTATAAATCAAGGCATGAATGTAACATATGTATTGTAGAGCATGAAATTATCATGTCTAGATAGATGTATCAATTAATCACACAATATAATGATATTTCAATATGACTACCCATTAAAATTACATGATATAGATCATGGTACCACTCAATATAATCAATTGAACAAGTAAAAGTGTTAGTATCACACACATGGCTAAGGGACACATATAAGGGACATGAAGATGTCACAATAAACAAGGAAAAGGTCCATATATAAGAGGACATAATTATTTTTTAAAAAAGTTACATCAAATATGTCACATCAAATAAGGTTAAGGGCCACACTCAAGGGACATAAATATGTCAGAAATAAGGACAAAGATCCACATACACTAGTCAATCACAAATAAGCCTATCATGAAATATAATATCAACATCAATAGAGCATAGAAAAATTAAATAGTCTACGTCATATATATCTATCAATTTCACATCATAGTATAATAACATATCCATGTAACATTGTGTAGGCTATGAGTAACTAGAAATACATATGTAAGCAATCTAGGTAACTCAATATAGAATAAAGGCCATAAAATTATATATAATGTAATATTGAAAATTATGGAATAAGATGCCCCTAATATTGAAATTGCCACTACGTAGATGAAATTACAACATTTGTATGTCCATGTGTAATTGTATGTCATATATTACACTCATATACCATGAAAATCATCTATATAGAAATAGAATATCCCATATACCAAACTTGTGATAAGTAATATATGTAAATAGTGTAATCTAATAATCATGTCATCCAAAATTCTTGATTTTTTATTTTTTGAATTTTTTTAATGTATATATATATAAGTTTATTATTTGTATTTTTCAAATATTTGAGGTTTAAAAAATCTAACCAAGGATCACATTAATGGGAGGTATTATCACTTGGATTTTCACTCTTTGAGGAGATGGAAAAGATATCCTAATCCAATTGGAAAAATGGAAACACCTATAGGCTTGTGGGTAGCCTAAGGAATGATGTGAATCTCTAGATAGGGCTAGTTCCCTTGATGTACCACTTTGGATCACAATTACAACTAAACATGGGGGGTGAAAATGGAGAGAGATAAATGAAAAAAAACTATCCTAAGGGAGATGATACACCAGATATATTGTTGAATTATAACCATATGCATGTTACACTTGAAATCATGGGACAAATTAAACATACACTTCTCCAATCTTCATCTTCTCACATCAATGTTACATTGTGAGGTTATGGATGAATGTACAAAGATAAGAGGACTATAAAAGATTCATATGAGGATAATAATATGTATAATAACTCACTAAATCCTGTAAATTTCCTATAACACTTCACATTCCTTGCAATAAGAATCTTTCTAACTACAAATAGATGATAGAATGAAAAATCATGCTAAGGAAACAAGAGTTATCACTTATGCAAAATTAAACATTAAAAATGAACACACTAATAAAATTAATTTAAGAGGTAAAAATTAATATTATTATTGATTAAAATTTATAAAAATGAGTAGATATTTTCCATACTCAAGTGGAACGTAGAATACAATGGCCAAAATGGCTAGTTGTTATAGAACATGAGAGAGAGAAGAAGAGAGAAGTCCAAGGGTCACAAGGACAATTTTCAAGATGAGATAAGAAATTAATTGTGAATGTAAAGAGAATATTGGATTATAAATTAAAATTTAGGAATCCCAAGTCATCAAACTCTTACAAAGTAGCATAAAACACCTCATTCTAGCTCAGAAAAAATGCCTTCATGATTGGCCTTGTTTGAAATCCTCATAATTAATTGGTACTATGTATGATGATTAAGATGAATTTTAATGACATAATAAATTAATATCCATGAATTTATTGTATTCTTTTTATTTTAGAAACATTTGGATGTGAGCAATCATCATCTACTATCAAGAAAACTCTCTTTTCATGCACCCAACACACTTGGCTTACAAAAAGGCATGAATTGATCATGAAAATACATGGTATGGATTGTATGAAAATTTTATAGACCCTAAATGTCATTATAATAATTAGAGACACTTTAAATTCATCCCACTTAAAGTTTTCCACCCTTCTCACTAGCTTGTCAAATATGCCAATTTTAACTAGTTAAGATGAATCAGTTTTTTGGGGCACCTAAAATTTGTTTCAAGGAATTAAATTGATATGGGGAGTTATCTTAATTCATAATTTTTACCTCCATGTGATTTTAATATATTGAAACTTCCTACAACCTTTAAAACACAAAAAAGGTCAAAAATACCCTATTTTGCATCTCATCTATACAAGTTTGTATAACTAATTTGTATTGGATGGAGATTGAGTGAGTCCTATGAAATTTCCCATAGGTTTCATGAGAAATTTTTTCCATTATATCATATTTATATCTCCATTTCCATCGTTGGGTTACTAACAAGGGTTTTCAAGGATTTTAGACCTATTTCTAGTCTTAAGCATTGTTCATAAATTTTAGACATTGAAATTGCCAACAAATGCTACAAACCTGATGTTAAAGAAACCTATTAACATCTCCAAATTCTTTTAGTTCCCATGTAAATCACCAAGGGAGGTATGAGCATTTGAATTTGGCTATTTGAGATCATTTTTACAATTTCTACATGAGTAAGAGAATTTAGGGATTAAAAATGGATTATTGATGATTTTTTGGACCTCTAAAACATTAAAAATGATTTTAGTTATCCTATGCACATGTTAAAATCCATTAGAAACTCCATTTATCTCTAGAATTGAGACTAACTCCTTGTTTGGACTCTAGACATACTCTTGCCTCATGAGCCTATTTTTACTTTGAAGCCTAACCTTAGTTTTTGATGGTTCTTATGAATTTAAAAAGATAAATCACCTTTTATATCATCCCACAATCATGATCCAATCAGTTATAAGGGCCATCAAGAGTTAGAAACAAAAGCACCATACCATTTAGTAGTAGGCCTCTTTAGGGTCTAACATGCTTACCTATAAGGTCAAAGGATTATAATAACATGTAAATATCCATAAATTTTTTAATTATATTTAAAAACCTCCTTGAAGAGTCTCTTTACATTTTGGTCCATCTTTCAGTTCCAACTTTCTAAAACTGCAAGGTTTGTGTATGAGGGAAGTGCCCTCTATCTAAGACAAAATAGAGGGTACTTCACTACCTACTCAGACAAAATTTAATGTTTTAAAAGTTTAAATAATTCCTAAGGACTAATTTTAAAAATTTTGAGCTCTTGGTTCCAAGGACAGATCCTTCAAAACATGAGAAAACCAAGACAGGCTAGTTATGGAGACTGTGTGTAGGGTTTGATCTCCATGAACTGTATGTAGATTATTTAAACCCTTAACCATACATGTTTAAAATTTTATGATGGTGAAATTATAAAATTATAGTCATTAAAATGTGACTTTATCTTTCCACCATTATAAAACTCCATGCTCCCCTCCATTCAATTTTTCTAGTCAGGACTGAGTTTCTAGTTTGACTATGACTGACACACTTTATTTGCCCCTACCTATAGGTTATATTGGATTATTTGGTCATTTTAAATATTATTATAACTCTGTTTAAATTATAAATACCTTTTTACAATGATAAATATTCATTTTTTTCAAATTTATTCCCTATTAATACTAAAACATCTCTTCTTTGCTTACTACTTGTTGACTGAGACAACATAGTCAACTATATTTTGTATAAAAGGAGGTTTTTATAGTACACATATTATCTAATTTTTTTGATAATATTTAATTTATAAAACTATAATATTCACTTTGTATTTTTTGGATTATTTCTCTCGTTTCAAGGTCTTAAGACACCACTTTGAGCATCAACCTTAGGTCACTGGTTTGACTGAGATGCTCTACCTCTAAACCCTACATGTAGGTACATTTGTGATAAATAAGCCTTTAATATAATTTTTTTAAACTTAATTGAAGTATAAATAGTTATTTAACCATGATTAGAAACATTATGTAATGTTTATACCATACCCACACTTAGAAACCTCACCTAATTGCTCACTACCAACATAGTCATACATAGTTGCCTATAGGTTTTCATTATCAAATGGGAGGGGATATAAAAGTGTCTATAGGATCAAATATCCATATAAAAACTTCCTATTTTTTTATTAATTTTACATCAATTTCACATTATTCTTAGGTTTTCACGCATGACTCATCTCCACAACCTTACCCTTGGCTAGTTGTAGGTGCATCTTCTTAGTCTATTATACATACTATATGTGTGTATAGGGGATAAACTCAATGGACAAACCTATCTTAGTGATTATTAGGTCATATAGGATTAATTAAAACTTTTTGGAATCATTCAATTTTGAATATTTGGTCTATTTTTTCAAATTTTAAACAAATTTTGCTCAAACTCAAACTTTTTGTAGGTTCACTAGTTTTCATTAGTGCACGAGAGTGCACTTTTAGGCTTCTTGAAAACCATATTCCATTAGTCATTTTCCCTTGAAAAATTTCAAGGTGATTATCCAATGTAGAGGATAAAATTTAGGCACATTAGGATGAATCAAGAGCTTTGGTAACCATGGTACATGCTATTCATTAAAACCTCTAGACCTATATTTAATACCTTTAGGGAAAAGTGTACATGTATCAATCCTTTTTTATTTGAGAGTAATTTGTCCTTCCATTTTAAACTCCACCTATTCAAAAGGTTTTTCATGATCTACATAACATTTTATAACCCCCAAGAATGTTTCATAATTAGTCCATTTTCCCCATATGACACTTCAACTTACTATTGAGACCACCTATAGGTGGTCATTTCATATAAAAGTAGTGTGTACAAGAATGGGTAGTGTGTGTTGCATTTTACTTTAAAATGGGTTTTGACCTATATTAAAGGCTGAAAATAGACTCTCTCTATTTTAAAATCCTTCCTCAGCTCAAGTAATTCCTTGAAACATGATTAGTTTCTATGAGGGTACCTGGAGGTGAGCAAAATAGTAGAAGATTGTGAATGACTGTGTTGTCTGACTATCACATTAACTTTCTCACTCTTTGGAATTTTTTTTTGTTCATATCTTTAAATACTTATTAAAACCTTTAAATCATACTTATATCTCCATGAATGCTATACAAACCTTCAATATATATATATATTGTCATGGCTGATTGTGTATAACAATCATAGAGTAATTTGATTGCATGATGTTTTATAACTACACCCTTATGGATTATGATTTGGAAGATGATATTGGAATATTATGAGATAAAAAAACATTAAAAACATAATAATCAAACTATCATAACCTTTGGAACCATTTTAAAATCATGAAGATCTAGAAATGGTGAAAATAGGCCTATCATCCCATATAAGACTAGTCTACAAAACCAAGATGATTTTCTCATTAAATAAACATAAAAATTGAAACTAATAATTTATGTCATATAATAATATATATAAAATCCTTTTAATTCCACCTTAGAAATTGGTTTATATGGAATTTCTCAAACCAAGGCAAAACCTATAGGGTGCATAGATTAGCAAGCAAATTTGAAAGGTCAACTTCTTAGGAATGGTTCATAAAGATCACACAAAAATTCCTATAAAACCAAACATAAAATGTAAGGTGACTCAGTGTATAATATACCCCTAAGATAATTTTTCTTGAAACCCCTTATGCTGATCATACCAAGTACAATCCTGCAAGTCACTTCTACTTGCCAAGAAAGGTGAAAAAGAAGCAAAATAGTTTTAGCTCAAAAATGACACTTCCAAAGAAAAATGATAATTTAATTAATCATAATAAATATTAAGAGACATTGATTGATATTTCTCATGTGGCACACTTCCCAAAGAGGTTGTATAAGTGCCAAACTCTTATTTTCCTTAAGAAAACTACCTTTTTCTCTATTAAATTTGCTACTTTTAGTTTTAAATAGTGGATTAATAATTACTAGGACACATGTCACATTACATCACCCATTTTTACCTTCACACTTCCCAATAAATCTATATAACTCATTAAATTCCCCTTTTTGACCCTTAAAATGACTAAAAAGACTAAAAAAACTAAATACAAAGGCTATTAAAACATTAAATGACATCAATTAGAATATAAAACACATTTAAACATAATTTTAGACCCCATAAAACACTTAAATTCCATGTTTTTACCTAGGGGTGCCCCAAGTTGACCTAAAAGTCAAATTTGGTCAACAAATTGGTGACTCATAGGGGTAGTATGCCTGCTATACTAAGTAGGCCAGTAACCTTATCATCCCATTGGGATTATGGAGTCATATGACATCTAATACAAACAATGAAACCTTTGACCATTGACTTTGATAAGGATAAGACCACTAATTTCTTAAACTACTCAAAGTAAGGACACACACAAAACAAGATAACAAACTACAAGACACACACACACACATGTGCTCAAGGAACTTAGGGGAAACAAATAACAAACTAATATGGAAAACTAGAGACTAAGAATACCTCTTTCTAGGATAAAAATTAAAACTCCTTGAATCATCGTTATGGTGAGTTGAAATATAGTGTCAAGCATGTTTCTCCTTGGATTGAATGCTTTGTGGATTAGACCTATTCCTTTTCACTTCACTTGATTTGATATCAAGTATATAATACTTAAATAGGTATCTAATTTATATATACTCCTCTTGAACATTTTCACATAACTCATACTACTATCTACTCTTCATTTCATGGTCAATTTATATCTCCTTAGTAGGCATGGCTTCAAGAGGATTGACTTCTTGTTCCTTAAAAGATTTAGGCTAATAGGAGCTTGTTCCATCATTAAAAATATGATGTGTCTCTCCTAATTTATTTATAGTATGATATCACATCTTGATGAATTCATATATGTCATCATCAAATGCATATTCCTCTTGAAAGGATAAATTTGAAAGGATGTTTTTCCTTTGCATACTTACTTGAGTGCCAAGGTTTCCTTATCCATTTGTAATTGACTCATATCCTCCTTGAAGAGGAGTATATCCTACTCTAATTATTTCAAAAAATTCATCCAAAGGTTGATTGTGAACTTTTTCTTGACCATTCATGATATTTTGCATAGTGATGGAAGAACCATGGACTATTTCTTCCTCTTTGGCAAAAGGAAGACATTCTTTTTCATCAACCCAATCAAAAATTTCCACACAATACATCACCTATTCATCATCAATTAATACCTCTTCAAGACTATAAAGTTTTATCTAAACCTCTACATGAATTTGATCTTCAAGGGCTGTAAGATCTTCCATCTCTTTCTTTTTGGTTCCAAGACTAGGCATCTTGAAATCATGTGACTTAGTCTAATGAGGCTACCAAGGAGCTAGACTTTCTTCAAGCAAGAGTTATATTTACTTATCAACTATATAATATTATTTATGTTCCCATACCACATTTACATCAAGGAAAAGGGTGATGGGGTGAGGACAAGATGAAGTAGTTGGGGGAGGTGGCACATAAACTCAAAATCAGATTGAGAGTGAAGTATAGGGGATTCTTTTGGAAGCTCTTGAGGAATGGGAGGTAGACATTTGTCTAAAACCACTTGCTTTTATTCCTTCTAATTGATAACCAATTCATTCATATCTAATTTATCTTGACTATTCTCTTGAGGAAGACTAGATGCAATGTGTTTAGGAATATGATCTTCTTTTGGGTTTAAACCTTCCACCACACCTTGACTTATCAATTTTCATTTTTACCTCTAACTCTTAAATTTTATTGGATAAATTCTCTTGGATAAGTCTTTCTTGAAGATCATAAGAATAATAATTAGTATGAGAGATACATTAGGGATGACATGGAACACAAAAATCTTCTTGAGGAAGGGTGGCAGGAACTTACAAAGGATCAACTCCGTCCTCCATTTCACTCTCTTTGGTAATGCTTCTATCTTCTATCTTTCCCCATGATTCCACTTTATTGTTCTAGATTATGATGTTAGGATTAGAACTATTTTCTTGATGAATGGTAGGATGAGTTTGTATAGGATCAAGATTATTCTCAACTTCACACTCTTTGTCAAGACTTTTCTCCTCTTTCTTTCCACATAACTCCACTATCTTATTCCAGCTTAGGGTATTGGGATTATGAGTATCTTTTTGAGGTGGTTGGGATGAAATGTGAGAGGAAAATGAGGGATTGAAATCCACTTCATTTTATGATAATATGGACTAATTCATTTTCATATTTTCCAACTCAATCTACCTATCAAGATTAGATTCAAATACAAGGTTTATCTTCTCAACTCTCTCTTCTAACTAATTAGGAAAAGGATGACTTTGATATACTTGATTAGGCTCATGATTAAGGGAAAAATATGGCTTATAGGAAACTTTGGGAATTGGATATGAATTTTGTATATTTGGTGAGGTTTCATTTCATGAACTCTTATCCTATCCTCTAAAGAAGAAACTAGGCCACTCATATCAATCATCTCAATTGTGAGCCTTTGCCAATTGGCTCTCTCAATCGGTACCCACTCTATTTTGACCAAATATAATAAATCTCTAAACTTATTAATAATTTAATATGAATCTCTTCACCACATACTCTTAGAGTATCAAGATCCAACATGTACTTCTCATATCCCAAGAGTGTCTTCTTGAAGGTTGAAATGGATTGAGTTGAGAAGTGTTTAGGTTGACTAGGGGGAGCAAGACATTGAGGAGGATGATTATAATACTATTAATAATCATGAGAAGGCTGATAATGGACATGTGGGAATTGATATAGATCATAATAATATTGGTAAGGATCACACCAAGGTTGATTAAGAGCTTACTCTAGTTTATAGAGAATGTCACAAGCTTTAAATGTCACACCAACTTGTGTAAGACAAATCTCAACACCAAAATTATCCATGAAACCTCATTGAAAGAAATAAATAAATAAAAATTTTACCAAAAATATTCAAAAGGAAACCTAGGCTTCTTGACCAGATGATGTATCTTTGGAGTCACCATTGATGCTTGGAAAGATGACTCCAAAGGCTAATTATTGAGAGACAACACCAAAAATCTCTCAACCTCTTGAACAAAGAGTGTCATTAGGCATGAAAAAAATTATTTTCACATGAAATTTCACCCTTTTATGATATGTAAAATATCTCCTCATCCAAGTGGCATAATGGAAACACCTCTAGGCTTGTGGCTAGCCTAAGGAATAAGGTGAATCTCTAAATAGGGCTAACTCCCTTGATTTACCACTTTGGATCATAACTACAACTAAAATTGAGGGGTGAAAAGGGAAAGAGATAACTAAAAAAAATAATCCTGAGGGAGGTTATACACCATATATATTTATTAATTCAAACCATATTCATGTTACACTTGAAATCAAGGGATAAATTGAACATACACTTCTCCAATCATCATCTTCTCACATCAATGTTACATTATGAGGTTATGGATGAATGTGAAAATATAGGAGGAATAGACAAGATGCATATAAATTCACTAATTAATAAAATAACTTAATCAATCATTGAAATTTCCTATAACTCTTCACATGTCCTACAAGAAGAATATTTCCAATTGCAAATAGATGATAAAATAAAACAATCATACTAAGGAAATAAGAGTTATCACTTATGAAAAATCAAACATTCCAAATGAACACACTAAGAAAAATCATGGAAGAGGTAAAAATTATTAATATTATTTATTAAAATGTATATAAATGAGTATGGATTCACCATACTTATGTGGAGCATAGAATATAATGGCTAGTTCTTATAGAACTTGAGAGAGAAAGAAGAAGAGAGAAGTCCAAGGGTCACAAGGACAATTGTCAAGATGAGATAATTATTTAATTGTAAATGATAATGGGATATGGTATGAACCATATAAATTAAATAATCCCAAGTTTCCATAGAAGTCATTAAACTCTTACAAAGTGGCATAAAACTCCTCATTCTAGCTCAACAAAATTGCCTTCATGAATGGCCTTGTTTAAACACTTCATAACTGATTGTGACCAAGCCTAATGATTGGGATGAAGTGTAAGGACATTATATTCCTCTATATGCATTTATTGTAACCTTAGACCTTTTGAAACATATGGAAGTGAGAAATCATCATCTATTCTCAAAAAAATCTCTTTTCATGCACCCTACACACTTGGCTTACAAAAAGGCATCAATTGATCATGAAAATACATGAGATGGAGTGGATGAAAATTTTAAAGAACCTCCATGTAATTATAAGAATAAAATACACCTTAAATTCATACCATTTGAATTTTTCCACCCTTCTAAATAGCTTGTCAAATATGCTAGTTTTGATTAGCTAAGATGAATCAGTTAGTTGCGGCACTTAAAATTTGTTTCAAGGAATGAAATTGATATTTAGAGTTATATTAAGTCCTAATATTTCCATCCATGTGATTTTCATCTCTTGAAACTTCCTAAAACCTTAAAAACATATAAAAGGGTAAAAAAATACCTTTATTTACACCCCATTTGTACAAGTTTGTACATCTAATTTACATTAGAGGGAGATTGAGTGAATCCTATTCAAGTCAAAATAGTTTTCATGAGTGAAAAGTTCCATTAGATTAGATTTATATCTCCATTTCCATCATTGGGTCACTAGAAAGGGTTTTAGATTTGTTTCTAGTCTTAAGAATTGTTCATAGAGTTTAAATATTGAAATTGCCAAAAAATGCTACAAACTTGATGTTGAGGGACCCTATTAACATCTCCAAATGCCTTCAGTTCTCATGCAAATCACCAAGGGAGGTATGAACATTTGAAGTTGCTATTTGAGATCATTTTTATAATTTCTACATGATTGAGAGAGTTTTGGGCTTAAAAATGGATTATTTATGATTTTTTTCACCTCTAAAAACTTAAACATGTTTGTAGTTATCTTATACACATGTTACAATCCACTAGAAAGTCCACTTATCTCTAAAATTGAGACTAACTACTTGTTTGGACTCTAGACGTACCCTTGCCTCATGAGCTTGTTTACACTTTGAAGCCTAAATTGAGTTTTTGATGGTTCCTCTAAATTAAAAAGGCTCAAATTTTTTTTATTTCATCCCAAAAGCATTCTCCAATCAGTCATAAGGGACATCAAGAGCTAGAAATAAAAGCAACTTACCTTTTGGCACTAGGCCTCTTTAGGGTCTAACATGTTTGCCTACAAGTTCAAGGCCTTGGAATAAAATTTCAATATACATAATTTTTTCAATATTTCTCCACATTTTTAAAAATTTATTAAAAATTTAAAAACTTACTTAAAGAGTTTCTTTACATTATGGTCCATCTTTTGGTTCCAACTTTCTAAAACTGCAAGGTTTGTGTATGAGGGGAGTACCCTTTATCTAAGACAAAATAGAGGGTACTAAAATACCTCCTAAGACAAAATTGAATATTTTAAAATTTTATACATGTAATAAGGTCTCAATGTACAAATTTTGAGCTCTTGGTTCCAAGGATAGATCCTTTAAAACATGAGAAAACCAAGACAAGCTGGTTAAGGAGACTGTACATAGGTTTACTCTCCATGAACTATGTGTAGCTTATTTAGACCCTTATCAATACATGACTCCAATTGTATTATTTTTAATGAGAAAATTATATTCATGACAATGTGAATTTATCTTTTTCACCATTCTAAAACTCCACATTCCCCTCCATTCATTTTGTCTAGTCAGGACTGAGTTTTTAGTTTGACTATGACTGAGACACTTTGTTTGCCCCTACTTGTAAGTTAAATTGGAGTCTTTAAACCTTTTAAATATTATTATAACTCCATTTAAATTCTAAATATATTTTTTCAATGATCCATATTCATTTTTTTCACATTCATTCCCTATTCATACTAAAAATATATCTTATTTTCTTATTACTTGTTGACTGAGACAACACAGTCAACTATGTTTTAGAGAAAAGGGGGTTTTTATAATACACATATTATCTAAAAAATATGATAATCTTAAATTTATAAACCTATAATAGTTACTTTGTGTTTTTTGGATTAATTTTCTTCTTTTAAGGTCTTAAGACATTACTTTAAGGCTTAGGTCACTAGTTTGACAAAGATTCTCTACCTCTAAACCCTACTTATAGGTGCATTTATGGGCACTAGGCCTTTAATACAATTTTTTAAAACTAATTAAAACATAAATAGTTATTTAACCATGATGAGACTCATTAATTTATGTTTATAACACACCTACACTTAGAAACCTCACCTCATTGCTCATTGCCAACACAGTCATACACAATTGGCTATAGGTTTTCATTGTCAAATAGGAGGGCATATAAAAGTGTCTATAGGATAAAATATAGATACACCAACTTCCTATTTTTATCTTAATTTTACACCAAGTTCACATTATTCTTAGGTTTACAAGCATGACACATCTCCACACCTTACCCTTAACTGGCTGTAGGTGAATCTTCTCAGTCCATTATATAGATTATAGGTGTGTATAGGGGTTAAACATAGTGGATGAGCATCTCTTGGTGATTATTAGGTCATATAGGCTTCATGAAAAATATTTGGAATAATTCAAGTGTAAATATGAGGCCTATTTTGTCAACTTTGAAATAAATGTTGCTCAACCTCAAACTTCATGTAGGTTCATTGTCTTTCATTAGTGCATGAGAGTGCACTTTTAGGCTTCTCAAAAACCACCTTCCATTAGTATTTTGACCTTAAAACTTTTTAAGGTGATTTTAAAATGTAGAGGATACAAGTTAGGCACATTATGATGCATCGATATATTTGGTAACCATGGTACATACTATTCATAAAAACCTCTATTTTATATCTTTAGGGAAAGGAGTCCTTGTATCAGTCCTTTCTTGTTTAAGAGAAATCTATCCTTCCATTTTCCAGTACACCTCTTCAAAGGGTATGTCATTATCCACATAGAATTTTATAACCCATAATAAGGTTTCAAAATCATTTCATTTTCCCCATATGACACTTCAACTTACTATTGACACCACGTGTAGGTGGTTATTTCATACATAGGCAGTGAGTAAAAGAATGGGTAGTGTGTGTTGAATTTTCATTTGAAATGGGTTTTTACCTATCTTAAATGTTTAAAATATACTCTCTCCATTTTCAAAACCTTCCTCAGCTCAATTACTTCCTTGTAACATTACTAGTTTCTATGAAGGTACCTGGAGGTGAGCAATACAATAGAAGATTGCGAACAACTATGTTGGATGACTGTCACAGTCTCTTTCTCACTCTTTGGAAGATTTTATTGTTTGTTCATATCTTTATATCATAATTAACACCTTGAAATCATACTTATATTTCCATGAATGCTATAGAAAACTTTAATATAGATATATCACCATGGCTAATTGTGTATAACAGGCATAGAGTAATTTGATTGCATGATGTTTTATAACTACACCCTTATGGATTATGATTTGGAAGATGCTATTGGAATGGTAGGAGATAAAAAAAACATTGGAAAAATGATAATTAAACTATCATAACAATCTATAACCATTTATAAAGCATAAAGATCTGGAAATGGTGAGAATAAGCTTGTCATCCAACACAAGACTAATCTACAAAACCAAGATGATTTTATCATCAAATAAACTTTAAATTAAGCATGGAGGGCATATAAAATGAGATAAAAAATCCTATAAATTACACCTTAACAACTATTTCATATATAATTTCTCAAACCAAGGCAAAACCTATAGGTTACATAGATTATCAATCAAATTTGAAAGGTCAACTTATTAGGAATGGTTCATAAATCTCAACCCACAATTATATACAACCAAAAATAAAATGTAATATGATTTAGTGTATAATATACCCCTATGAGAATTTTTTTTGAAACCCCTTATGCTGATTTTACCAAGTACAAACTTGCAAGTCACTTCTACTTACCAAGAAAGGTGAAAAAGGAGCACAATGGTTTTAGCTCAAAAATGACACTTAAAAATTAAAAAAATCATGTAATTGATCATATTTAATCTGAATATACACTATCTAACAATTTTCCATGTGTCACACTTCCCAAGGAGGCTATACAAGTTCTAAACTCTTCTTTTCCTCAAGAAAACTACCTTTTTCTCTAATGAACCTACCACTTTTAGTTACCAATAGTGGATTAAGAATTATTAGGAAAAATTTCATGTGTTATCACCCATTTGGACCTTCAAACTTCCCAAGAAATCTATATAACTCATTAAATACACCTTTTTGACCCCCAAAATGACTCAAAATGACTAAAAGGACTAAACAATAAAGACCAAGGCTAGTAAAATATTAAATGACATCAATTAGCCTATAAAACACCTTAAAAAATAATTTTAGACCCCCTAAAACACTTAAATACCATGTTTTTACCTAAGGGTGCCCTAATTTGACATAAAAGTCAAATTTGGTCAGCATGAGGATCATGGGAAGTTCCTATATATAAATGTCCAAGTTTCATGCATTATGGATGGGAGATACAAACTATAGGTGTATTTAAATCTGATTAAAATATAGTAGTGTGATAAAACTATCATGATCACTCCTCATAAAACTCAATTTATGATGGGTATCTTTATATAGTGAAGGATTCTATGTGGTCTACCACATATTATAATAATGTCTTGATTCTTGGGTTCATTATGGAAACAATTAAAAAATTTATGGTGCTAAATAAGTATTAAATCTATTAGATGTTGGTTGTGATGGGACCTGAGTATCTCATTGATGTTATTAGTACATAGTTAGCTATATAATAGACCAAACTATGTTCCTCTGAACTAGGTATATAGATAGATCATGTATATGTGTATAAATTAACTTTTTATAATGATTGTAGATTCTATAGATCTTATATATGTATACAAATTGAATTTTTATTAATATCCTAGATAGGTGTATCAACCATATCTATATCATGATTTTAAATAGGTCTACCAAAAATATCTATATAATGATCTGAAACATGTGTAACAACCAATTATGGTGGTGGTGGGGATGGAGGAGGACATCCCACTAGATATAGAGGGTAATCATACTATACACTTGGAACTATAAATAACTTGTTCTATTTTACATACTTTAGGCATTAGTACACTGTAGATGGTACTATATATAATTTTTACATCTAATGGAATCCTAACAACATGTCAAAGACCATGTTACCTAGAATAAATAGGAATAGTGTGACTAATATGGTATATCCCACTTAAAAAGGTATTATTATGTGTCAAAATGTATTTCATTTTTTTCCATATAACTCTTTAAATTATTTTGATGTATCTTTTAAATCTTATAATGTGTGCTCAAGGGAGTAGAGAAGTGTCATAATTCAAACATTCTCACTTGAACCATTGTTAATAATGACACTAAGTATTGGGCTTTCATTGATATAGGCTTGTATAAAAAGTGTACGAAAATATGAATCATCAACTATCTTTTTATCATTGAATTCGACCATGGACCACTATGGTGAAGTATCACTAATTGTACCAATAAAAACATTTATTTGATGAGCATACATTCATAATGAATAATGTATGTTGTACATAATATACCTCTTGTCCTCAGTTTTTATTAGCTAATGTTTAGGAAATGTTTCATTAAATATATAAAAAATTTATTTCCTTTTTAATATAGTCTATATTCCTTTTTAGGGGTGACAAAATTAATATTTTTATCCTTTATATGATCTTGTACCTTATATCTCAATTTGTAACATTTGATCATTGAATGCTACACAATATGATGATAATAACAATATGTGTTTCCACCATAGTTATTTTATTTAAGCCTATTTGGATGGATATTTTATGGATGAATAAGTGTGATAAGGTTATACTCAATTAAATTTTTTCATAATACATGAGGATATTATAGTAATATTTAAAACTTATTCCTTAGTGTAGCAATCACTTGTAGTTGGTTTGTAGGTTGTGATAATTCTTTACTATAATCCTTGCTTCATTAATGTTATCATTTGGTTTAACCTTATAACCTCTTTTTATTTGATTTTTTTTAAATTATTTATAGGCCTATATATATATATATATATATATATATATATATATATATATATATATATATATATATATATAAGTTTGTTCAAAGATATTTACTTTACTTATCTATCCTTTACTGTATGGCATAGTTCTTTAAAATATTTCAATCTCTTGAGTATAATTGACTCATGGAGTGGTGTGAGTAAGCTTTGATTGAATATATCTTGTAAATTATTTTTATCCATAACATTTGTCATATTTGATATCATATTATTGTATTTAATTATATTATTTATGATTGGTTCATTGGACCATTTTTTGAATTTATAAATTTGTGTGTATGATATAATATCATTAATGTTTATGGAAAAATGTGTGATTAGTTGGTCAATCAAGGAGTTAAATTATCTATCATATTAGAGGGGGATATCATAGAACCATCATGATGCATATTCATTGACACTTTTTGGAAATAACTTGGTGAATACTTTGTCATCACATGCATAGTCCAATCATGTTGCATGGAATGATCTAAGATGTTGTTTTTTATCACATTTACCTTTGTATAATTTAATATTTGGAGATATGAACCCTATTGGTAAATGATAGGATGATATATTAGGGGGTAATGCATTATAGAACAAGGCTTGTGAATTCATGGAACATGCAATAGATGAGGTTGGTAATAGAACATGTAATCATAATGGGAGGTGTAAAGGTTGCCTATTTATGAATAGGTATTTGAATATGTTTGAGTTATTGTGTTTCACCAAAACCTTGGGAGGATATCACATGTGTCACTAAAGGTGTAGGCATAGTAATAGTACCAATATCATAGGTATGAACACCTAATGTGGTAGCTTGGGATAACTTTTTTTGCTCATATCTTGATATATATCACATTGCATCAATCTAATGTGGATTCATGTTAATATTTTAAGTGAATCTTGGTCATCCATGGCATCTTATTGATCTAGTATTTGTATTACTAGGATTAACATTCATAATAAGCCCATCAATATTCTAGATAATATGTGTTGTATAATTTGTATTAGGAATAATAAAAGATGTCATACAAGCTCTTTGTTGTATAGTGGTAATAATAGGCATCTCAAATTGGATGTTGTAATAGTATAATTTTAAAGATTATTAGGAATTATTAATTATAGACTTGTTAGTATATTTATATGTTATCATTTTGACCCATTTTCTTACACAACTTATGTAAATAAGATACAATATACATGTATAACAATTTGAAAAGAATAAATTCATAACTTGTGTTAACCAACAATGTTCATTCAATTGGCCATGATTAATGTATATTATTTAGGGTATAATGAGAAATCAGGGCTAAAATAAACACCTAAATTTTAAATTTAAAACTATATAAGGATGAAACCCTCATGAAGATATAAGGTTGAAGGTGAAAAGATTATTTGTGTATATAAATAAAAAATTAGATTTTAAAACCCAAATATTTAAAAATTGAAAAATATTTTTTGTGTATAGACATTATAAATGATATTTGAAACCCTAAGACAAAAAATATAAAACCTTGAAAGGATTAAACACTTAAGAAAACATAGTGTTTATCATATTTTGATATGTGTATGCATTCACTAATATGTTTTACCCTAATTTAGATTACTGAAATCATGACTAACCTTGATAGGGTATAATGATGTAGAATAATTTAGATATTAAGATATGTCATTCAAGCATACATTTGAATATAAAAGACTAAAAATTATTGTTATGATTTGATAAGAGGCATTTGCTAAATATATTAAGTAAAATAAAGGGATATGTACTTATATTTTTGAGGTAACTATCTAACTTTGACTATATTATTAAAGTGGAAATTAAGATAAAGTAGACATGTGGTTTGTTTTATTTTGTAGATAATTATCTATTTGTCCATGGTTGGTTACAAAAAATTCATTCAATATCATGAGTTGATATTGACCTATGCTGGTTAGTAATGAATTATGTGGAAATGAGGACATGTGACTATACAATCACCTACATCTAGTATTTTATGCTTTGAATTTATGAACCCTAACCATGATGATACATTTATCTATAAAAAATAGTTTCCTTTGCCTTGAAACACTAGGTGTGCTTGTGAGGGATAAAAACATGAAAATTTTGAGAGAAAGTGTAATGGCTTGAGCTAACCCCAATCACCCTCATTTGATGATTTACCATTGCTTATCTATCCAATAATTTTAGAATGGAGTTCGCTCCACATGTAGTTCTCCCACCTACTATGAGTTTTTAATTTGCTCCTTCACTATATGCATGTAGTTAATGAATTACATTTTATAGTTGATGAGTATTTATTTGGCTTAGATTTACTATGTTTCAAACTTGGATTATGACTACTCATAGTGATATGTTTGTAATTTAGGAAGAATAGGTTAGATTTTATCAATGTGAAATAGTTTATAGATGTTCTCTAGATATGATATAAGTCTTTTTTGAATGAGACCTTGATTTTTTTATATATGATCATGATTGGGTACTTTATCACACCATCAACATAGTAGAGAAATGCATACATCCTAATGATATATTTTATTTTTTAAAATAGCCATCACTAGGAGTAGGTTGGTACCAACTAGATCAGGTCAATGTTGACTAGTGATACTGACTAAATCTGGTGGAATGAACTTGTGTAAAATCAAACCAAACTAAATTTATAGATATGTCTATAGGATTTTATGCACTTATGAAATAGAGAGTAAAGTTATTGTAGGTGTTTAATAGTATAATGAAAGAATAATACTCATAATATATCATGCAAGTGTGATAGAATGGTGGATTAGGACCTTACTTATTCACTTAATTCATTCACGTTAAAATTATCTCAAGCTTATCATTATTAATCACCAAAGACCATATTTGAGTATTTATACCAGGATTGAATGCCATTATTTGTGAAAAATCAAGTCAAATCATACCCAATATTAGGTGTAATGTTATATATTAGGGTATTATTAGGTGATCAAATGTCATTATTTCAGATAATTTTATATTATTATGTGTGATCAACTCATTATAAGTAAAATTACAAAAAAATATGCATATATGTAACACCACATGTCATTATTTCATCATTTGATATTTTTATTTAGCATGATTGGGGAAAATTGAGCACCAAATCACATTATATTGTTATAATTATGTTTATGGGAATAAATTTTACAAAATTACATACCTCATTGAATTAATCAAGTGATTCAATCAGGGACTCAATTGGAGAGAATCTAGCCTTAAGTCACACTATGTGGTCATAATTAGGTTTACAAGGCTTGGTTGACCTAAATTACATCACTAATTGAAATTAATGATTAATTGATATAATAAGGGACTCAAATGGAAAAAATTGAGGTCTAATTCACATTATATGGTTGTAATTATGTTCATGGTATCAAATATTTTTCCAAGATCAAAGTTGTCATAGTGATTGTACCCAATCTTGAAAAAAAAGGTAAATGATCAAACCACTGTCAAATAAAAATTAGGAGTGAAACAATATAAATTAATCCATATTATTTATATTTAAAATAGGTGTAAAAATAATAAATATTAAAAGTAACGTCCCGTAGAATAGTGGTAGAGGAGCCTAGTATAGGCATGTAACTCCTACCGACTTGCTAATAATGATTGTCATGTGTAATTCCATATGAAAAATGAAACTTAATCAAGCTAAATCACATGTGTAGGAATAATCAAAATAAAATAAATAAATATAAAATAAT
>JARHVA010007531.1:632500-662738 GCA_037957365.1 Torreya grandis | reverse complement strand
TTTAAACTTGTTAAACTCAGAACATAGTTGTTTCTCTTAGTTTTTGGCCTTTCACACTTCTACATGTCTTGCATATACTCTATCTTGTGCCCATTATCCATTATCTCTTAGTATGACTACTCTTATGTTAATGGCTGATGTTTTGTATCTTGTCCAAAATGCTTAAATTGTACTTATATTCTATCTCTACAAGTTTTAAACATGTACCTACTTCCTTGATCTTGGTCATTAATGCATATTAGTTTTGACATTAGTACCCTAATATAAATCAAATTCTATCTCTAAAAGTTCTAAACATGTACCTACTTCCCTGATCTTGGTCATTAATGTATCCCAGTGTCAACATCAGTGCCCTAACATAATCAAATGTATAATGTCCTAAATTCATCAAATTTATAAATAAAACATATCCTAATGGTGATACTAAGTGATTTAATTTAGTCCAAAGGGACTGACATAAATATAAGATTAACCATAATTCATTACTCACATAAAAAAAGACCAAAGAGACTAAGGCAGCTTATCAAAAATACTATACCAATCATTAAATTGAACATATATTCACCATTTTTTAACCAATCACAGGTAAAAACATCTATTGGCTTGAATTTTTAAAATAGTATCCCAAGATCTTCATTTGCCTAGTTATAATATAGGTCACTATTGTACTTGATTTATACAACTTACACGATTCACACACAATACAACACATATCAGATAAATACATGAGTTTTGGACCCTCTTACATACTATTGGCTATGTATAAATTACCCATTGGATATGTGGTATTTAGTGTTAGCTCGAAACCATGTGCCCACTAACCCATTTTTTCCCAAGGTCACCATGAATATGAATAACTATGGTTTTTAAAATTCATAAGGAACTATAGTCCATGACCAAGATTTGAATGAACTAATATAACACTTAACCAAAGTCAAAAAAACATTTAATTAGTTGAATCCTTTTCTATAATGTATTTCATACAAGTCACTTGATTTGAACCTAGATAGTAGTGTCGATGTAATTGTTCTAGGCTGACATTAGTGTCTAAAACTCCAGAAAGATCAAATCTAGAATATGATAACTATTCTAGAAGCATATTCTAGTCTACTTTCTAGCTATTCTAGATTCAACATTTATAATTTATTTTCATATATAGATTAGTTATACTTTTTATATTTAGCCTAACATAGCATAATAATTAAGTGTGTGATTATATATGGGTTTAGCATTCATTTGGCCTGATGTAAATTTTATTACCACCATTATACATTGTCATTTATATATTCTTAACCCTATTATACCACCAAGGTAGAATATATACATGATATCCAATTTAATCTTAAATTATTTTATAGCATCTACATCATCCCATATTTTTGAGTAGTGTTTGAACTTATACTATAATGCTACTAAATCAAATAGTGTATATATAATTGGTCATGTTGGCAATTTAATGAGTAGATGGAGGAGGAGTGCGAGATGAGGAATCCATTAAAACTATATAGGATTTTTTTGTTCTCTAAAATCTTAAAGTTTCTTTAATCAATATTAAGCTAGATTTCACAATTTGTAAAAGATGTCAAATAAGTAATTTGATCAAATCATACTTTGTAAACTAGTTATATTTATATAGTTTCATTATCTCTAATAATTTAATTCCTTAAGTTTCTCATTCATCCAAATTAATGTCAATAATTACTTTCCCACCATTCCTTACGTTTCTTATTTTTATTCTGATTAAAAATTACTAAACAATGCACAATTTTATTACCATGTGGCTTATTTTACTACACTTGGGTGCTATATAATACTTGTATAATAATTATCCTATTTTTTTGTTTTTGGATTTGGTCTTAATGTGTTTTAATATAACTTTTTAGCTCGAAGACATGTCTATGTATGTCATTAATCAATTGGTGACTGGAATATATTTAATTTGTACTTTATATCTTTGGTCAGGGGTTAGCAGGATTATGACACCTAGAAGAATCCTAGTGATTTTATTGCCTGGGGTGGAATAATATTCATCATACTTTTTTATAATTATGGTACAATTAGATTTCAACAAATGGATAAATATTACTTCTCCAAATGATTATTAAATTTTGGTTTCTTAAAATGATGACATAAGGACATATTTATCTACTTCACTTACCTAAAAGATTGTATAATATAGGTATATTGATTTCACCCATGATTTAGTGGGATGATGATGCATGTTTAAAATATTTTCTTACACTTACTGGGAGGATTTCATTATGTTTTTTCACCACTTGAGCACTAAATTAGAGATATGGTGACACTTGATAGAATCCATGCAAACTAGAGGATCTTAAGATTTTAAAATCTCTATAAGTATTGAATAGCTAAAAAATAGAGGGATAATTGATAATTATCATTATCTCAATGATATAAATGAAATAGGGACCTAGTTGATTATCAATTCCCACTAATGAGTGGATAAATGTTATGTCGCTAGATCAAATGAGCCAGGAGATGTTATTAAGATAAAAAAAAAATTAAAATATTCAAGCATAGAGTAACATATATAAGTTAATTGTAAGAAATTAACAAAGTAGAAAAAAACATGATATCCCCATTATTTAATTAAACCTATAAACTAAACTTATAGAAAATATTTGAAATTAAATTCCAATGTGATAAATAAATCAAAAATAATTCATAAGTTTTGATTTTCTTTCTTTTGGAACTTTAAAATTCAAATTATACATTGAGAACAACCTTAGACTTAGATATACTATATCAATATTGAAACTACTAAGGTTGATATATACCATGAAATGCATATTTTTAGTAATAATGGGTCCCTATTTGAAATATAAAAATGGGGTGTGCTGCATAATAAAAAAGACACAAGTCATCATCATAAATATACATTTAAGGTCTAATTATCCATAGAATGATGTTAGGTACAATCAATTATATCATGAATGGCATATGTAGTTATATGATGTTATTCTACAATCATAAGGGTCCATAGTAAACTTTCAATAATATCCCATTCAACAATATCCCAATATTGTGTCATAAAATGTTCTTAGTTTATTAAATTAATAAGATATTTAGAAGAATGGACATGTTCCCATTCTACGTAAGGTAAGAATATTGGCTTCTTTATAAGAGGCCAATATGGTTATCTTGATGTCATGTAGAATATTCTACACAAATTCGATATGAATATTATAAAATCCCAAAATGAGGATGCTCAAATTAATATTTATATTATTCACCAGTGAGCATGTGCCCATTTGACATATGATATTAATATTATCAACTATGAAATATTTTTATCTTGTCTATAATGGAATTGGTTGATAATATTCCTTTATCTTTATCCTATGTATAATATCCTAAATGTGATTGATTGAATATTATTTGGAATTTTTATGTTCATATTATTATTTATCTTATTTAGAATGGCCATGTGCCCATTTTACACAAGATTGAAATATTATCAATTGTCAAATATTTCTATCTCATGTAGAATGTGATTAATTGGTAAAATTATTAATGTCTTGTGTAAATTAAGGACTTGCCCATTATTAATAATATATAAAACATCATCTCTATTTAATTTTTGTTCATTTATAATACCAAATAAAATAATAAAAATTTAATATTAACAAACACATTTTGTCCTCTTGAATAAACATTTTAGGTATAATTCTCTATTGGATGCTACTAGATACAAGAAAATTATACCAATGGAATGGCATATGTAGTTGTATTATGGTGATGTACCATCGTAAGGTTCTACATTATACTTTTATGTTCAATAATCTATTGAATAATCCCCCCAAGATTGTGTCACAAAATGTGCAGTGTTGATAAAATTATTAATATCTTGAGAGGAATGGGCATGTGCCCATCATACACATGGTAATAATATTAGATTATTTATAGGAGGTAAATATTATTATCCTGATGTCATGTATAATGTTATACATAAGTCTAAGAGATACTATGAATTATATAATAGTGATGCATAATTCAATTGTCATTAATACATAATCAGAGCAATTCAAGTATATATGTTTATATCATGCTTAATTTTATATATTGGTTTAATCTCCATTAAAAAAGGGTAATTATAATACAAAATATATACATACACATCTTATCCTCTTTTTTATACATTTATATTTTAACTCTTTATGGGATGCTAATAGGTAAAATTGATAGTATGAACAACATATGTAGTAATCTGATGTTGTGGTGTCATCATAAGGTTATGTTGTATATTTTTATGCTCAATACTACTTTACCTTGTGTATAATACGATTAATTGATAATATTATTACCTTTAACCTTTGAATAATTTTATTCATATAATTGAATTAATATTGGTTAAAATGTGGATGTTCATATTATTCTTATCTTATTTATAATGGTCATGTGTCCATTCTACACAAGTCTATGGGAATATTATCAATTCTCAAATACATTTATTTGTGTATAATGGGATTAATTGATGAGTTCACCTCATTATTTAATCTCAATCTAATTTTAGAATGGCTATATTTGGACCATGTGTCAAAAAGCATGAAATTTGTTCATGAACATCTTAGATTAAATCTAATCCTAAATTAGAGAAAAAATCTATTTAAAAAAATTAGTAATAGATAATAATAAAAATAGATCAATACTTGACCATTATTACATAGAATGGGCACTTAGCCATTATCAATGTTGAAAATAAAACAACTTCAAATGATGAATTCATAGTTCATTGTTTTAGCCTATCCTAAGTTACATCTAGATAAACTATTATGTTAGATTGATTAATTAAGTATTGTTAAGAATGATGGAACATTAAACACATATGACACATACTGAGACTCATAATTATAGATGTGTTCTTAAATTTCATATATTCAAATTGGTTACATAAGATAACATAAAACATATTTCTCAAGACAATTATATATCATTAATACAATGGTAGATAATATCAGATAGGTTATCTCTATCAATTTTAGTAAGTCTAAATAGAATGATGTATTATAATAATATATATATATATATATATATATTTAATGTTTGTATATTCTAGTTTATGTTTCATTAGATTCTTTGGTGTAATATATGCAACAATATAACCATTTACTTCAATGGGCTTTTGTCTATTAACTCATAAGCTTTTAAAAATATGCCAATACAATCCTTGTATGTAATCCTTTATCTCTTCAATGAGACAACCCAAAATAAATAATCATGCAAAATTTCTACGTAATTTTTCTTTGTATAAAAAATTTATTATGTTTATTGATGATGTTAGTATTTAATGATTTCCACTTAGTAAGATATGTAGTGGCTCAATCGGGTTTCTGATCCAACTATATATTTTATCATATCAATTTAATTATATCATTAGGAGTGGGATGGTTAGAAACAACATTAAAATAATGCTCAATTTCAATTATCAATATATTGAGATTAACCATGATGGCATGAAGGTATTTATGAGTTTGCCTATTTATTTAAGGTATATGATTAGTTTTACTCTATCTTTCTATTGTTCCTAAACTTTCACATGAAGTTCAAAAAATTGCATCATTTTGGTGCCCTTTAGATTATATTAAATATCATACTAGGTTTCCACTTGATTTATCTCTTCTTCTACCTTGACTAGGGGTTTATTTTCCTTTATTGTTACATTCCAATCACCCTAGTTTATAATAAAAATATCTTGTGGCATTTGATATTACATTATGTAGATAAGCAATATTAATTTTACCTATGTTGTGGTCTTGGATGTTATTATGCAAGGAATTTGAATTATGTTCATGTTTGAAGTCTTATATGATAGCTTCCTTGATGTTCTATCTATCTACTTATGAGACCGATTAATGAATAATCAAATTGTACAATGTCTTTGTGAATCTTTGTGTGATAGAAATATGTGTATATTATTAAAACTATGGCATAACCTTTATCGTATCATAGATTTCATCTTATAATGTTTCTTATAACACATTATCTCTCTGCATCTATACATATTATTCACTTTACTATAATATATTTCCTAATTTCTACTTCATATAGGTGGTCGATATGTGCAATTTCAAATTTATTAGCTATGGATTTACATTAGTTGTAATGGGATCAATAATGATAATGTTGATCTTATATCACTAGTATAGAATGGATTTGAATTAAGAGAGTTAATATTTGAGTGGAATATTTAGTTAAAATTTATTATATTCAGAGGTAAAAGTGGTGATCATTTTTTGACTAGACATGAAAGGTGTAGTTTAAATTAGTTGATTATTAATGGGTGGCGGTAGTGGTAGCGATTGAAAAAGTTTCATTTTAGAATTTTTTTCTTAACTTTTGATTATGTTTTTTCTATATGTTTGTTATCTTCTTCAGTTGCCACCTTCTTTTTTATCTTCCTCTAATTTTTGTACCACTTATATTACCACTTTTTTATTTTTTATTAATCTTCCTTCTCCTTTTCATCCATCTCCTCGACCTCTTTTTATCATTCTCCTTTTCTCCTTCTCTTCATTTTCCTACTTATTTTTTCTTTCCCTTTTTTCTCCTTATCTTCTTTCTTATCCTTCCCTCTTTTATTGTTCTCTTCTTTATCCTTTTTATGTTTCTCTACTTTCTCTTTTTCTCATTCTCTTCCTTATACTTTTTCCAATTATCTTCCTTCTCCTTTTCTCCATCACTTCATTTTATTTATTTTTATGTGCCATTAATTCCTCAAATACTTCCTATTTGGTAAGGGTATATTCTTGTGTCTTTTTGTCAGCCTTTACTTTTTATTTTTCCATGACCTCTTCATAAACCTCCTTTCTTATCCCTCTTTCTTTCTTATTATTTTTAAAATTTAATTTTTTATTTATTTTTTTTAACATATTTTTGATTCTTTTCTTCTTCTTACCACTTATTTATTTATTCCAAATTTTTTACTTATGAAACTACTTTAATGGTATCTTGTTGTTCCTTAGATAATTTGATGGTAGAGGTTTTTTTAAAGGATTATTCTTACCATTTACCCTTTGTGTATGTCCATGATTCTTCTACCATCTCTATATCTGAGATGTTGATAGGTGATTCTTCATGAATTTGGTTAGATTTTGTTATGTGGGAATTTTACCTTTCACTTTTCTATTTTTAATTATTATTGGGTGGCATATCCTCTATTTTTAGTGTAAGATGTGTTCATTATTTTTTTGAGTGGATAAACCTAATACCATTGGGTCATATGTTTTTGTCTTTTTTAGATGCATGTGTTCTTGTCATTTAGTGTGTTTCAAATTGTACATATTTTTCTTGAGTTTTAATTACTTCCTTAGGCACAACATCTTTTTTTTGTGGCTTTCTCCTCTTATTCATCATCATCTATTGGTTTACTATTGGATTTTGTTCCATACATTTTGAACAATAACTACTCTATATAAGACCTAATATTTTGTGGGATAGACTTATCTGGTGCTTCTAGGAATGAGAAAATGATTGTGAGGATTTTATTAATTTCATTATATAAAACTTCGTAACTAAAAGGTGTAATTATTTTTGGATATAAAAAATATTGGTGGATGTATAGATAGTAAATGGTGGAGGTAATGTAAAATATTATGTTATATTTGACAATAATTCCTCGGGAAATTCTATAGTACCCACTAAGGGTTTGTTATAATTCATCCCTCTGTCAAGCACAATAAAAAATCATACTTCCAAAGTCATGGTATGTAAATGGTTTATAATTTTCTATCCTATGGTTTTGGCTTCATCCCATTATAGTTTTTTATCTATTTTTTTTAGAGTGTTTGTGTACAACATTGATAAATAGAGTAATAGAGATCCATATTATAAATCATGCTTACCTCACTTGATATTCTTATTGGAAGTAGCTACTGAGAGGGTGGAGAGTGAATTAGTTGCTTAGAAATATCTATTTAATTCCATTCATAATTTCATGAAGCATTCATTTCACATAAAATATAAATATATATAATTTTGACACTCACTTGCCTTTGAAACCACACCAAACCACAAGGAAAGACTCACAAAACAAGACACACCAAATGAAACACACCTATTCATAACAACACTTATGCAACACATAGACAACTTAAATAAAGACACATACCTATCCTAATATTTAAAAAACCTCAAAATTGAGGTGAAAACCAACTTACCATGATTTAACTAGGGTAAAAAATGATTCCTCTTGCATCCTTGCTACTCCATGAAAGTAATTTATCATGTCAATCATGGTCATCGTCAAATACTTGGATATGTATAAGGTGAAAGGAATGACCTTCCTTATGTTTTGTCATGAATTCAAGTGGGATATTTTGATATTTCTTTAATGCTCTATTTCACCTTCCAAGGACATTATTTATAGATGCAACTAGCTTAATCTCTGTCACGTCCATTTGATATTTTTTAAACTCTAGATTGGGAGACATGACAACTACCTCAACCTTGTTCTATTAATTTAAATGATGCACTTGATGTTTGGGATCATCAATCCTACTTTGCTTTCCTTTCATCACTTCTTCAAACTATTCATGTTTAGGTTGAGCTCTTGACTATTCCTCGATTTCACAAACTTTTTCCTTGACTTCATTAGGTCTCTCTAGGGATGCAAGGTCATTGATAGTACAAATTCATATAGCTTAATGTTTATCAAAGAATTATATTTAATACTCAATATGACAATCAACATCTTTATTTTTAGGCTCATTATCAAACATATCATCTAACTCAAACTTATTTGGAGGAGGAATAGTCTTACCTAGATTCTCAAACCCTTAACTTATGGGATTGAACCTTTTCCATAATTTATCTTATTCCTCATGAGTGTCATATTCAAGGCTTTTTTTTTAAAGTGAAATTATAGTTACATGTTTATTATCACCATAGTGTTCTATTAGGTTATTTAATCTATCATCATCATACACATGAATCACATAATTTCCTTGATTAACTTGTGAGAAGAAATGCTTAATGCTTACCTCAGATTTATCATATGTTTTTTCATGGATGATATAGTTACAAAGTTATTTTTTTCAAAATAATTATATGGATCATGTTAATAAGGATATATACCATGTTCATATATAAACAAATTGGAAATGCCTGCAAGATTTGAAGGAACACCATCATCCACAATAGTTTCTTCTTTCTCATTGATGACACCTTTGTTACATATATTATCTTGAAGGATAAGAAAGACCAATAAATTTTGTGGTATCCTCCTATCTTTGTTGTGAAATCTCTTTAAAGGTAGATTACAAAGTGGGCAAGAAAGTCAACAACCATAATGTTGTAGAGGATGGGCAAACTAGGGAAGTCATGCAAGAAAACCTTAAACCCTTTGATCAATACCAATAACTTTTTAGGTGTAAAATTTAAATAAATCACTAATTTAATTTTTGGTTCATAATTTAGACCCAATTTTTCAGCTACATCATTTGACATTACTGATGTGATAGCTCCACTATTATTTATGTAGTTATGGACTGGCTTACAACCCATAATGAGAATTAGGGAGATAGGTGGAGGAATTTTAAATTTTGAATATGGTTATACAATGTTATTATGGGAATTTTTAAGATAAAAATGAGCATGACCATGGCTTGATGATGGAAAACTATCATGGATAGTGGATAGTTAGTTTTGCAAAAGTTCATTTTGGCTAGGCATATGAAGGACATCCCAAAGGTAAATATATGCCTTAGCACTTTTTCATGAATATAAAATGATTAGAGAAGAAATTTTTATCTTATATTGTGTCCTTGGAGGTAAGGAAGTGCTTGAAACTTGGTGTATTGAAGTATTTTGAACAGGACTTACAACACTCTGACTTGAAGAAGGTACAAGACTGTTAGGGATTGCCATGGTTACATTCATTCCTTGTTGCCTTGACAGAGGATTAGGTGGACTTTTAGACACACAATTATAATTTCCTAGAGCCTTAATATTAGTTATATTATTGTATATAATTGAATTTACTTGATTAATCAATAAATTATCTTCAACTAAGAAGTTAGTAAAACTTACTCACTAAGGCTATCAACCTTCACTTGATTGAATTAAGACTTCATATTATACTGATAGTAGATGAGTGAGTGACTCTTCCTTGAGAAAATATAGATTATTATGCACCTTCACTATAATCCATGAATTAACCTTCTTTCAATTCCTTTCCTTGGATCAAATTTCTATGCATAGACACCATTGCTCTTGTGTTAGATGTTGAAGAAGGATTGTATGCATTGGAAGGCATATTGAAATAAGGATTCCCTTGACCTCTCCCTTACACATATTATTAACCATATTGATAATGATATAAATATTTATTCTTACCCACACCTTTTTTCATTATTTCTCTCCTAAGTTGAGCTTCTAATAATTGAATTCTTACATCTTTATCCATGAGATCATCTAACTTCTTAGAAGTAGTCTTTGGCTAGGGATAAGCATTAAGAACTTGGAAAACACTTGAAGCAACAATATAAGTATTTTCCAATAGAGGCATAAACTCTTTTGGAATAAACTTTCCTTCTTGAATCAGTATATTTTCAACTCTAATGTCAAGGTCATATGTATTAGGTAGAGTGAAACCACCCATGAATTATAACATGATGGATATATTAGTGCCAATAGATCTCAAGTATGTAGAGAACACAAAGCTAGAATATAGTGTCATGGGGGGAGGCAACCTATAAAAACTATTTTTGAACCTCTCATTAAAATCATTCATTATCTCCTTAGGGGCACTTTGGATCACATTAAGTTGGTGAATGAGTGAAGTGTAGTCACTTTTATCCTCAAATATTGAAGTTAACAAAACTCTAAAATCATCCCATTTTGTAATGTAACCAATCGAAAAAGTCCTATAACAATCAAGTTATTTCCTTTTAAGGGAAATATCAAGGAGTATAATAGAAATATTGACCTTAGTGACATTGTGAAAAGTATATAAGTTTGATATATCCCTAATGTGTTCACTAGGAGTGACATGTACTTCACCATTAAATATAGGTACACTCTTTATAGCATTATGGGGAATGTCATCATAGGCATAAAGATGAATTGGATTTTCAATGTTAAAGGATCAGAAGGCATGATTTCTATCCATTTTTTCTTAAATTTCTTCTTCAATTGTTTGGTTTAATTTACTACCAAAGTTGTCTTGCTCTTTAAAGGGAATAATAGTTTAAGGATGTTAAACTTCAAGAGGAATTTTAAGTTGAAGAGGTATATTTATGTTGTTGAAAAATCTTCTAGAAGATGACATAGTAAGGAACATGAAGTATAAGTACAAATTTATGACAAAAAAATGGTTTACAATCATATTTTACCTTGAATGGATTAACCAAATGCTAAGTAGCATACCATATGTAGATGATGTTGTCAAGACCAACATTCACCTTGACAAGTTGTATTTAGGACAATGGTCGCACTGGGCATGTCAAAACTATTGTCACCAAATATTTCACCATAGAGGAGTTTTTTCAATCCTACTCAAAGATTTTGGAAACATTGGAATACATCTAGGCTTATTGGTTTCCTATTGTAGAGGTATACCTCTAGGTTTAAGGGATATCTCCATAGATTTGCCTTTAAGTGCTTATCACCTACACTAATTGAATGCTTGTGTGGAAAGAGGTAGGATTATGCATGAAATTAAAATAATCTAAGATGGTGATACACCATAATAATTTAAAAAATATCATTATATTCTTTGCACTAAGAAACATGACCTATAACACTAACTTCAAAGTCCTAGAATACTCTAACATCGGTATTTAAATATATAGGTGATATGCCTGAGACAACTCAAGGTAAGTTGACAAGAGGTCAAACTATAGATACTAAGGGAACTTGTACACTTAAAGGTAATCAAACACACTAGTTTCACTCCATATGACCTGTTATCATGAGAGTTTATTTTACTAAACATGAAAAGATAAGGAGAAGAATGGATATAAGCTTATCATTAAACCTCACCATAAATCACTTTAAACACTTAGAAAAAAAGTTTGTGAACTCAAGTAAAAATTTCAAATATTATTCCAAAGTACAACATCAAACTAGTATGGATTCATCATACATGTTGTGGAATTAGTATACAAGAGCCAAAATGGCTAGTACTTATAGAATGTGAGAGAGGAAAGAGAGAGAAGTGGAGCTCAGGGGTCAAAATACCACTTTTAAATGAATGAGAATAAATTATGTTGTATATTATTAGAGTATAAAATGAGCCATAAAATGTCTCCTTGGATAAATTTCTCTCCAAGAATAAAAACTCATCAAATGTGTAAGATTCTTTAACTACCTATTTCAAAACTACCTTCAGCATTGGTTTTTCTTGAGCACTCCAAGGCAGACTAGGAATAATTTACACATGTTCACTTGATGGGTTAGTTAAGAAAAATATATAAAATGAATTGGATGTGTCCCTAATCATTGATATAATTTTTGACAAGTGTTCTCATTACCTATAGTCGCTTTCATCCTTCTTTCACTCATTCCTCACCTTTGTCACCAAAATGTTCATCAATTATTCAATCCAATCCATACATGGGGTGGTATGACACCTCTCAAGAGGCCTCCTATTCCTACATCCATTAGCTAGTAATTAAAATTTCTCTAAATTGTATTTATCACCTACTCACTTGATGATCACCTTCCATTCACTATTTCAGTTTGGACTTCTTAAAGTGAAGGAGATAGTAGAGGTACTTGTGTGATTTTATAAAATAATAAATAAGAATGAGGGATTATATTAGGTCCCACTTGATCTCCAAAAGTAATCTTAATCCTTTAAGACTCCTCTATTCCTAAAAAATACCAAAACCTACCAAGAAAGCTAGTTTTGTACCATGTTCATATAAATCAGGTAAAATCCAATATGTTGGGAAAGATCCAGGGGAAGTTGTCTACAAGACCAAATTATTTTCCAAGTCACACCACCTCATTTTGATTACTGTTCATATTTTTATTTCCCATTGGGTCATTATCGAGGGTTTTGGAGGGTTTCAGGTGGTTTTAACCCTTAACACTTGTTCATAAAAGTTTAACATTTAATCCTCAGACAATTTACACTATAAAATTATTTTTGACCCTATTAAACATCTCCAAAATACTTAGGTCCACATGTTAAATGTCCTTAGATATATGAGCTTCTAAATATGGATTTTCAAGCTCTTCCTTACATTCTATGCACCTCAAGTTGTTCTTATGCCAAGAAATGACATGTCTGTGACATTTTATAAAAACCAAAGGCTTTGAATCTGCTTATATCTCCCCATGAATGTCCTCAAATGTATTATAATGTTTATCTAGCCATATAAGTGGTATTAATATCTCCTAGGGCTTTAGACCTAGTCTAGGCCTAATAGGCCCATCTATGTTTTTGCATGTCTGTGTCATCCTATTTGGTCTCTTAGTGCTATGAAGACTTATTCATGTTTTTACATGTTTAAATCAGATCTGTACACCTTTTGTTAGTGATCTAACACTCTATACATCTTACTATGTTTCTCATTTCTTGCCTACATGGTAGTCTATTTGGGAGTACCCTCTATTTGAGATAGAAAAAATGTTAGTTTCCCTATTATCAAATGAAAAAAAGGGTATGATAGGATTTTTAAAGTTATGGGGATTCTCTATATAAAATTTTAGGGTTGGATCACACTTTTAGCATTTTGAAACATCATGTAACTTTAAGGTAGACTTTTGGAGCACTAAATGTGTGTAGAGTTGGTGAATTGACTAGAAGCTATATGTTTGAACCCTCCATGACCTATTTATTTACTATGAAAATATCATGATATGGTATATATCTAATTTTAGGTTCCTTTAAAACATGTTCATCATCAAAACCTTTCCCAAATCCTTTAATTTATACCTTCTATTTAGACATGCCTAGATGGTATGTTATGTGACTTTGTTCTTTGCTTAGAAAATGGCATACTTGTAAGTGTATACTATAGTATTATATATTATGTACTTATTGAAGTCCTTTAGGATCATATCGTAGTTTAACTTATCTAGACTATGCCTTATGTTTAGACCAACACACAAACTATTGTGTTAAACTTGCATTGTCCCTATATATTCAAACTTTAGGTGTCCATTATAGTCAATTTTGAGATAAAAATAGGTCATGTAGGTGAATTTAAACTCTTAGATCCTGTGATACATATCATACGGTCTTTTTGATGTCTTTGTATTCATCTCCAACTAGAAAGTGTTAATGTTTGTTGGCTTCTAATCTTCAAGGTTCATATCATGAGCTTATAAGTACCTAAAGTTAGACTATAGGTGACCTTTTTAGGGATAAGGTTACACCTATAGATGATGATATAGGTTAATACCCTGTACTTAAAATCTTCTTAATGTTATTTGAACCACTAGTGTCGTTCTCACCTAAATAGGGTCACTTACTATGGAGATATGTTTCTATCATTATAACTTGAACTATAAGGTAATTTGAAGTTCAAAATGATGTAAATAACACCAAAAACCTACAATGAAATAATGCTTGAGTTTCAAACCTTCTTATGTCACCTTTTTTTTTCAAACATTCATGATCTTTTGCAAGGCATTGCCCCTACATGTGGGAAATATTATGGAATCATTTGGACCTATCCATACCCCATGAATTTCAATATGGGAGGATTTAATGAAAGATAAAAAACCCTATTTTGAGAATTTAAGGTAAATTTTCCCTTAAGTCACCTTCTCAACTTGTGTTGGGATATCATAGGTCTGTTTGTCATTTCATGGTTTTATCATGGCTACCATGACATTTTTAACACTTGAAGACCTTAATTAAGGTTAAAACTTGTCTCACATACTTTCTCTTTAATCTTAGTACTCTATATGAGTCACTTGTAGGTGCACATCAACTCGTGGATCTTTTGATACATATCATAAGGTCTTATTGATGTCTTTGTAGTCATCTCCAACTAGCAAGTGTTCATGTTTTTATGTTTCCAATCTTCAAGTTTCATATCATCATCTTATAGGTGCCTACAATTATACTATAAGTTACCTTTTTGGGTGAAAGGTTACACCTATAGGTGATTATATAGGTCATTACCTTGTACTTAAACTCTTCTTCATGTTCATTGAACCACTAGTGCCCTTCTCACGTAAATAGGGTTGCATGCCATTGATACATGCTTATATCATTATACCATGGACTATAACATCATTTGGCGTTCAACCCACTATATATAAAAATAATAACCTATAATGAAATAATTATTGAGTTTTAAAATTTCTTATGTCGCCCTTTTTTTTCCAAACATTCATGATATTTTGCAAGGCATTGGCCTTACATGTGGGAAACTTGATGGAATAATTTATACCTATATATACCTCATGCATTTCAATATGGGAGGATAAAAAGAAAGGTGTAAACCTTAATTTCAAGGCTTCAAGGTAATTTGTCCCTTGAGTCACCTTCTCAACTTTTGTTGGGTTTGCATAGGTGTGTTTATCATTTAATGGTTCTATCATGGCTATCATGACATTTTAAACACCTCCAAACCTTAAGTAGGGTTTAAAATTGTACCAAACACTTGATCTCTAATCTTAGTACTCTATATGAGCCACTTTTAGGTGCACATTAGCCATATATGGGACTAAAATACCATGTACATGATGAATTAGTCATTTTAAATAATATTAAACTATTTTAATGATTTAAAATTAATTATCAGCACCTTAGGTAACTTCTCACCACTTCACCATGATTGTGCAAGGAGATGAATGATTTCATGTAAGTGGATGTTATAGGAAAGTTGATTATGTACCATACATGACTGTGTTCTTGCTCACTACATGACCTTGAAACCATATCTTCATAAGAAGGGACTATTTAACATGAAGTGAAAGATAAAATATTAAAAGGTCAACTTTAATTTTCATATATATGAAGGTCAAATTAAGATGGAATCTCTTGTAACTGATGAAACTATCTATAAACTCCATAGTGTATCTCAACTAACAATTTGATATGTTTATGCTTTCTTCTTTCACCTAATACATGAAAAACATGTAAATAATCATGTGGAGAGGATTTTCATTCTCTTGAGGACCATGTATAGTTCTTTGTTTTTATAAATTATCTTAAATAAGGAGAATACCTATAGGGTGTGGGAATAAGTATGCAAAAAGAGGTAGTAAACTTATAAAAAATCATTTACAAAGCAAAAGAATTAAATAATTGAAATAATATAATTAAATTTATGTGGAATAATTTTATTAACATCCCTTAGAGGCATTTGACCCAATTCCTCTCCTACTGGCTTTACCATGAGAAAATGTGTTGACTAATCTTGTATTACAAGAAGAGTGATGGAGTAGAATGGTTTTGGGAAAATTTTGGGAATTTTAAATATGATAAAATTTATAATTTAATTTATCAAAACTGATTATTCATTTTTCAACTTTCCACACATGAAAAAACACTTGCATAGGCCATACAACTACCAAGACTTCCTCTTTCCTAACTATTTTATTGATCTGACTAAAGAACCTACATGTTTTTAGTTAGATATTTCCACCTATGACATTATTCTAACATTTAGAATGTCACAATAAATATTGATACACTTTTATACTATGAAAAATTGTACCAGATTCATTAATGGCTCAAATATGATCCTATATGACATGAAATGCTACAAGGACTATAAGTTGACTATAACCAAGGTTAATATATTATTTAATGACATTTATAGGACCATGACACACCCTATTACATCATTATATACCAATATATAAATATTTATAATATAGGTGGTTGACCTATTTTGACTTGTGGTTAAAATAGTCAAGAGTAAGTGTATAATGAGCTCCATTGAAAGGAGCAAGAAAGACCATCAAATCATTGTGCACAAAATGAAGTGGTTGAAGAAAATATCAAGAAACTACCATTAGGTAATCTATATTTGTGTTTTTTATGTAATGCAAAACCATGAAAAACTCTATCAATAAATGAAACTGTAAGAAGACCCTCTACCATATTGTGAGTGCTTAAATACTTCAAATATTTGTCATTGAGATGTCCAAATATCTCATGCCAAAGCCTACTCTTAGAATATGCAAGAGAAAACAAACACGTCTCTATAAGAGGTGTATCATCAAAACCATAAAAATAATAGAGTTAAAAATTATTATGAATATCAACCTATATATTAAGAGCGTGTGGCTCTACCAAAGTTCAAACTTCAACACCCTATAGTGTAAAAATCACTATCTTTCACTAACTAGAATGGAAAATGTAATAAACTTAATGTATATTGGTGGTGATGTCTAGAAAATATAATCCATTATTTATGTGTCAACCATCTAGATATATGTCACCCTTTCCCTTAACATAAATAAAGGAAAAATCTCCGAATTGGGTGTTGGAAGTAGAATTCAAACCAAGAGATACAAATGACTTGTTGGAAGAAGTCATATAGTGTGAATCACCAAAATCTAGAACCCAAATATATGAAATAGGTGATTGTGATCTCCTAAAAATATTAATTGATTTCCCACACTTATGAGATGGAGAAGTGGAGATATAACTATTATGTTTCCTAATGACCTCCTTTAGGGATTGCATTCTCTTGAAACACCTAGACTCTTTGTGATCAATACCCCATGATAGGAGCATGATAGGATATACTTATTCCTAGATTTGGAAGATGACTTGGTTTTATATTTTTTGGTGTTGGGATTAGGTGCATTTCAAAATGGAAGAGTTCTCTTCTTCTTACTCTTTATTTTTCCTTTGTTTTTAGGATGTGATGCTACTAATTTTTTCTGAGATGTGGAAGACTCAAGGTGATACAATTTGGATTCCTACATTGTATGTATCTCACAAATTAATTCTAAATTTGGCATTTTTCATGTGGCACCTAAGGCATCCATTATAGATAAAAGGTAGAAGCAATGATTTAGAATGGACTACTCAAATTAGACAAAATCAAGTACATACACTCTTCATATTTATTATCTCATCCACTCCCATTCACCTATGTCAATTTTTTTTTAAACTTACTAAGATAGTCTATAATACAGGTAAAGTCATCAAGATTGAGTGAAGTAAGCTCCACCTCAAGCTGCATGGTTCTCAAATGACCTAATTTCCCAAATATACCCTTTAGCTTAGCCCATATTTTTAATGGAATGTCATATCCATCAAAATGAAAAAAATAACTATCAATCACATAATTCCCTATTAAACCCATACATTATTCAAACATACATTAGTGCTGAAAATTTTCAAAATCTCATGTAAATTGTGGTTGAGTTTCATTTATTAGGGACCATAATCTTTTGTGTTTTATGATTGTTTCCATTGAAGGTCTGCATGTATGATAATTATGTGTAGTTAAGGTATTATAATGGTAAATAGAAAAAATATAACCTTGACTAGTGAATCACAAAAGAGCATAAGGAATTAAAATGAATTGGTACTGAGATAACCCCCTATAAGATTCGTTTAAGGAACACCATACCCCCCGCCCCCCCTGCCCCCCTGCCCCCCCCCCCCCCCCCAAATTTTGTAGCTGTAAAAAAATATTTATTTTTAAAAAAATTAATAATATAAATGGATATATAATTGAAAAACATACACTTTAAAAATAATATAACTCAAATTTGAGTTATGGTTCAAAAGTTAGAGCTTTATGAGTTCCTATAAAATTGGTCAACAATATTAAAAATACACTACAAACTGATTTTAGTGAAAATTTTGAAAAACATTTAGGAATCCAACCACTCATTGAAATTTTAATGCAACCGTATACTTATAAAATTCAAACAAAGTGAAAAAATATCATCCTTATTACCTCGGTATGTGTGCAAGTGAAATTATCTTTCCATTTAAAAAAAATTACAGCTTGTAAAAGATAAAAATGAAATATACAACTATTCTAATATGAGAAAAAAGTGGATTAATGTTGTTTTTACTAAGAGGGGTGCTTGGTTTTCCTTTCAACATAGATTTAAGATCTTCTCTCCTCCAACAAAGTTAGTTAAGTACATACCCAAAAGGAGAACATCTAATGCCTTGGGGCAAATCCAATTTTGAATGAAACCAATCAACAAAAAAACAAACATTTAAATGAAGATAAACAAACTCCAAATACATATATTTTTATTCCATAAAATCTATAAAGGAATTTTACATGGCATAAAAAGATATAAAAAAATAAAAAGTTAGACTTCTACACTTATGAAGACTTCCTCCTACATATCAGCTTCCATATAATATGCATTCAAGCACCACTCTTATCTCCTTTCACATAATAGATGGAATAAAAAAGACACATTTAACTATTTATAAATCCATGTAGGTCATACAAAGGTTTTAATTTCCTAACAGATCCTTCTAATTCCTCTTCAATCCAAAAAGGGACACTAGTTCTCTATAAACCCTTTCTCCATGCATAATAGACCCTATAGAACTCACTAAGTAGATGGAGACACCTAGTATATGATAATAAATATCTCCCATATATTCCCATTCCATATTTAGACTATTTTAATGCTTAAGAAAATTAAAAAAACTTTGATATGATCTACAAACTCTTTTTGGTAAAAAAACCACTGACAAAAATTGAATTGTTGATAAAGTGGTGTCCTAGTCTATAGTGCCACTACAAAAAATTGTAACATAGTATAAATAAGATATAATGCCTATTGTAATGTAGATAATAAATATGCCCCTTGATATTTTCCAATGCCTAGCTTTAGATGCCACACCATAGAAAGATCAATGCCAATGCTATAAAAATTAAAAAGAAATCTTAAAGCCCCTCTATTATATGCTTTAAACTCAATTTATTCAAAACTTCAATCGACTCAATTTATTTGAAGCTTCAATGAAAGTGTTGTATTTTTAAGAAGGAATAAAATATTGGGGATGTACAGTAAGGGAAGAAACATCTACAAGGAAAGTATCTGAAAAAACCATTTATAGTAGTGCATATGGACGCAACACCTCAATATTTTGGTACCATGATGGTAATGGTAATGGTAATGGAATTCCAACACAATATTTTTAAGTGTTAAAAACAAAAACATCAAACAAAAAGTAGCATATAAATGAGATTTAAAACAAGGCAAGTCAAATGTTATTCATAATGAAATAATAGTATAATAGGAAGCCATTGCGTAAGTAGGCAAGGAAAAATAAATAACTAACTTAACTAACCAATTTGGGATAAATCCTCATAAAGGAAAAACTATATAAATGATGAAATACATATCTATAACTATTAAACATGAGAAATATATACTATAATAGTCCAAATGTCTCCTAACCTCCCTAGCTATATCATTATGAGCATCAATAAACTGAGATTGTAAAAGCTAAGATGGTCATTACATTTTCATGTTAGGGTGTGGAGCTATAAGCTCCAACTGTTGCAGACACAAAGAAGGGAGGTTGCTGAAGATCCAAAAGTATCAGTGTCAGCAACATGACCAATGTCAATCATGACCAGTGTAAAAGGCAACTGGCATCGATAGGGACTCAGTCGACGTCGATAGCACCAGATAGACAGGGACCGATGTGGATTGCCTATGGCGATTCTAGAACTGTTGTTGACGAATAGTCAGTTAAGTGAAGCAAGTGTTTGCATGTTTAAGGACTAATTATAGTCACGAGCTGCATGTCTAATTATTTTATTGAGAGTTCTATTTTTGTATGCATGGGATCCTATTTAAAGACCCATGAGGCATGTATTGTAAATCAAGAAGGCAAGTAAAAGCATTGAAGCAAGGAGCAAGGTCAAGGAGATCTACAGGTGTAAGGTTAAGGAGATCAGCTGAAGCATTCAAGGAGGGGATAACAACTCAAGTTGTTGAGTTGGTTTTGGTTGAGCAAGAGAGAGAGGGAAGAAGGTCTTGAGGTGTGGCAAGCCTTTGAGGTGCAGGAAGAAGTGGCATCTTCCTTATTATATTTCCTTCTAGTAGTATTTAATACAAGAGTGTGTATTGTCTCTCAAATTCTTTGTTGTCTCAAGTTTCTAGTTACTTAATCATTTTGGTATAATTCCATGTTTAATTGCTTACAAGAAAGTAATCAATTGTGCTTCCATTGGATAAGGGGTTCCTAACAGTTGGTATCAAAGCTACAGTTTGTAGGAAGTAGGTTATTGTTTGATTATAGGTCATTCACAGGGTTTTCTGATTGAGTGGGAGTTCAACAATGGCAGAAGAAAGTAAGCTATGAATGGATAAGTTTAACGACAAGAATTATCAACATTGGAGGATGTAGATAGAGGATTATTTGTATCAGAAGGATTTGTACTTACCATTGGGTGGGGTTGCATGCAAGCCCATAGATATGAAGGATGAAGAATGGAATGTTCTTGATTGGAAGGCTCTAGGTTCCATAAGGTTGAGCCTTACGTCGTCTGTGATTTCCAACTTATCATAGTGCAAGACAATGAAAGAGTTGATAAAGTCCTTGGTGAATTTATACGAAAATCTCTCGACTTCTAATAAGGTATTTTTTATAAAGCAGCTATTTACTTTGCAAATGCAAGAATGTGGATTGGTACATACTCATCTTAGTGATTTCCATGGTTTGGTAAACCAGTTAGCTTTAGTCAATATTGTTTTTGATGATGAAGTAAAGGCTCTCTTGATTTTATGTTCTTTGCCTGAAAGTTGGGATAGTTTGGTTATGGCAGTAAGTGATTCTACATCTACTTCTAAAATCTTAAAATTTGATGATGTTGTGAGTGTGATCTTGAATGAAGAAATACGCAGGAGAAGCACAGGTGAATCATCAGGGAATGCTCTAAGTGCAAAAAGTAGGGGAAGGCAAAAAAAGAAGATAGAGCAAGGGAAATCAAGGTCGAAGGTGGGAAGGAGATCAAAATCTAGAGGTGTTACCTGTTGGTTTTGTGGAAAGAGAGGACACACAAAGAAGGAGTGTTGGTTGAGGGATAAATAGAATCAACACGAAGGTAATGAAGAAGCAAAGGATGCAAATATTATGGTACAAGATGCTCTCATACTTTCTTTGGATAGTCAGGTAGGATCATGGGTTTTAGATTCTAATTCTTATTTGCATGCATCCCTAAACAGAGATTTGTTCCATGAGTATGTCCAGGGAGACTTTGGAGTGCTTTATTTAGGGGATGGTACACCTTGTCAAATAGCTGGCAAAGGGAAAGTGCAGTTGACATTGTAGATGGACAACACATGGGTGTTGAAGGAGGTCATGCATGTCCTAGTTCTGAAGCAGAGTTTGGTTTTTGTAGGAAGGTTGGGTGATGAGGGATGCACAATAACCCTCACAGTAGATTCTTGGAAGGTTACCAAGGGTGCACTTGTTCTAGCAAGAGGTAAGAAAGTAGGTACTCTTTATCTATCTACTTGTATTACTGATTCTACTTTTGGTTTATCTACTTCAACTATAGATTCAAAGATGTGGCTTAATAGGCTTGGTCACATGAATAAGAAGGGAATGGATGCTCTTGATTCAAAAGGTATGTGTTCAGATTCAGAAAACATAGATAGAGTTCATTACAGGAAAAGGAAATTTGATGCTTTTGATAAGAACAAAGAAGCCTTGGTGTTTATGAAGGAGATGAAGGTCAGAGATAAGTCATAGGGGATAAATAATTCTGAGCAGGGCAGTATGGATAGGGGTTTTATCCAAGATGAGCTCACGGATGAAGATTTCATCACTTATAGGAACACATAGACACCGACATCGATAACCTGGAACTGACGTCGGTCAGGTAGATACCAACATCAGTGATGTGTAGACCAGCAGGGTCGATAGAGTCAGGCAAGAGAAGTCTAATGTCAGTCAGGCAAGAATCAACATCAATAGAGGGGACACCAACATCGGCCAAGGAAATGACGTTGATAGTCAGGGTCAGTGCAGGGAATCAACATCAGTCAGAGCAGACTGGGAGATGGTCGAGATCGGTCACTGGAATGGATGTTGGGCAGATAGCAAGTTGTCAAGGAGTCTTAAATGCCCATATGGAGGTCAGAAAGGGTAAGTGAACCTCATATTCATTGTTCACCTTCTTTATATTGATTACTGATGGTCAAGAACTAGGAAGATGGAAGAAGCAATGCAAGTAAAATCCAAAAATAATGGGAGCTTGGCATGGATGAGGAGTGAGAGTCCTTCGAGAAGAACCAAATAGGTATTTGTTGGTGGAGTTATCAGCTGGAAGAAAGCACTGGATGAGGGATGGATTCCCAAGTTAGAGAAGAGAGTGGATGGACATGTGAGACAGAAGGCTATGGTATATGGTCTTGATAGGCTGCAGAACAATGGAGGTTTGACCATTGTATTTGTCTTTACTAGGTTGGATAATATTAGCTACATTATCCTATTACTGTATTGTGTTGCTTGTTGCAGGGTTTCATATACAGGGAGTTTTCTGAGCTAAGGGTAAAGTTGGTTCAGAAGTATGTCATGAAGAATTTGGGTGCAGCAAAATTCTTTTGGCATAAGTGACAGGTATAGCATCACAGGTATATAGGTATACAGAGCCAAGGGAACAAAATAGATGGTGTATAGGTATAGGTACAGTTGCAGCTATTTATATCCAAGTGGGAGATTGTTAGGGTGTGGAGCTAAAAGCTTCAACTATTGCAGACATGAAGAAGGGAGGTTGCTGAAGATCCAGAAGTATCGGCATCGATAGCATCACTGACATCAGTCATGACCAGTGCAAAAGGCAACCAATGTCGGTAGGGAGTCAGCCAACATCGATCGCCTGTGGCAGTTCCAAAACTGCTGTTGATGAACAATCAGTTAAGCGAAGCGAGTGTTTGCATGTTTAAGGACTAATTATAGTCATGAGTTGCATGTCTAATTATTTTAATTAGAGTTCTATTTTTATATGTATGGGATCCTATTTAAAGACCCATGAGGCATGTATTGTAAATCAAGAAGGCAAGTAAAAGCATTGAAGCAAGGAGCAAGGTCAAGGAGATCAGCTGAAGCATTCAAGCAGGGGATAACAACTCAGGTTGTTGAGTTGGTTGTGGTTGAGCAAGAGAGAGAGGGAAGAAGGTCTTGAGGTGTGGTAAGCCTTTGAGGTGGAGGAAGAAGTGGCATCTTCCTTATTGTATTTTCTTCTAGTAGTATTTAATACAAGAGTGTGTATTGTCTCTCAAATTCTTTGTTGTCTTAAGTTTCTAGTTACTTAATCATTCTGGTATAATTCTGTGTTTAATTGCTTATAAGAAAGTAATCGATTGTGCTTCCATTGGATAAGGGGTTCCTAAAATTTCACATGCAAATTAAATATCAAAACACCTTAGTGCATCCCCTTCACTTGACCCCTCTAACCTTATGTGACCTCTAGGAAGCCATTCATGTCCCACCATTTCATCCTTTGATAAGACCTCATCTCATGAATTATTGGTGTCAACCTAATGGATTCAATAGATGTAGCAATAAAAATTGACCTAATAGGACTTGATTAACACTAAAAAGGTAAGACTAATTATGTATTTTGATCAAACCTCAAATAAATTGATGACAGTGAAAATAAGAACACTGACTATGAGTGGAAAATAAACTAAATTAATAATATATGAGGAACTCTTCTCACTAAAAATAAAAGGAAGTATCTTCCTATAGAGTAGGATAAACTCCAATAAGCCTTTATTTCTATCATTGATGCCAAAGGGGGAGTTGTGAATAAATTTTTTAGAGTGATTAAACAAATGAATATAAAAATCAAAGCATAGGGTAGAATTAAAGCTCCATATGACATTTCTTAAGATGTAAACAATTATGTTTTGTCCTTATATAATCATATGTGTTCCATTCATAGATCTTGAGGTGGATCAAAACCTCAATGGGGGTAATGTATTGAGACTTTTTAAGCATTTATAAGTTTTGACATAAATTTTACTTTATTTCCAAGGTGGTGTTGTAAAAATCAAACCCCAAGATGAATTTACTAACAATAAAATATTTAATCTTGGCTGAAAGTTTATGATAATAGTGAAAAATATAATTTGAATGAATTACATAGTCAAAAGAAGAAATTGGTGAATCATTTAACTAATCAATATCACAAATTAAATCATATTCATCAAGACATGTGTATTCCTTCCATAAATACACCTAAAAGATATGTGGCTAATATAAAATTACTCATAACTTTACTCCAATCCTTAGAAGATATGTTCAAAACATAGGTTAGGAATATAATCTATGGGAGTAGTGCTTAGGTTGTAAAATTTATCACATTATTCAAAGATTAGGTGTATTAATCACAAGTGATCGATGCATATTTCAACATATCATTGAAACTACATAGGAAAATTATGGGTAAGATCCTTGTTTTTTTCAAAACTCCAATAAAAACAATTAAGATAATAACATAAGATTTCATCACATGTGAATTTGAATACAAGAAGAGGAAGGAGAATTAATTTTTGGTTTCCTAAGAAGGGTCTTTGTAATTACATTCCTAAACATTGTAAACTACATTGGATTTTCTATATCATAATTGACACAATTTAGTAGGACCTATGTTTTTTATAGTTGCTTCCACTATAGATCCTTTGCATGCCAAGCCAACACCAACATCAATGTAAACTACAATCACATATTTAAAAAATGTGATAATGTCAAGGCCTTTCATGACCAGTGCCACATCAACATCTCATGTTTTTAGCATGATTAATCAATTAATTTTAGCTAGATTATAATTTAGTTCAAGTCTAGTCATCATGGGTAGTTCTATTTAATATTTGTGAAGTTATTTATGAAATCTAAACTTGGTTTATTATTGATATTTATTATTTATATTTTTTTACATATATACCATATATTTAAATTAAAATTTGTTTATTTTATAAAAAAACGTGGTCATGGAAGACTTACATGTCTAGTTAAGGGTTGGTCTTATTTTATAAATTAGTAAATTTATAAAGATCTTTGAAGAAGATGTGGTGCCCATACAATTCTATACATGTTTAAATTTTATCCATTGTAAATGGAGGAGAATTTTAAATTTAATGAAATAAAATATATTAATATAATGGTTTAATGATTTGTGAGAATGTGTTATCTCTTATGATTTAATGTGTGTCATTGAACAATTTTCATTAGGTCAACAAATATATAGGATTTTTTCAATACATTTTATTTATATATATTAGAATGAGTGTTATTTTCTATTAGTAATGATATCTTTGATTATAATCAATGCATCATATTACAACTATTCCATTATAATATTCACTATGTTGAATATGTTATGTGCTTAAAACTAATCAATAACATGCATGGGCTTATTAAATATGTCCATCCTATTAGATGAGGGAAAACAACCCAGGGAAACCAACCTCAACATTTCACATTGCATGGTTAGATAGTTTTTCCATCATTATAGTTAGTGTCATCCATGAATTACACAAGAGTCCCTAAAAGTACCTCTCTTTGTTCTCTCCTTATAGAAGGATAAATGATATAAGAGACATCAAACCATTTTAGACGTATTTGGTATTATTAAATGTATTTCATGAAGACATTGTATGCATATTAAAACTTTCACCTTGTAATATGTGCCATATGATTCATTTATTAAGCTTATATATAATCCAACAACATCACATGATGCATTCAATAATACATTTGTTACATTGTTTAGGTAGGATACCAACCCTAGTTAAATATATCAACATTTTTATAATATGAAAATGGAATCCAATGACGCAACTAAAGATTTCAATGAGATATTTTAGAATATATATAATTGTATATACATTATGTATATAAATACTATTACATTATCTATGTAAATATATAGTAATGACATATATTAAATGATTGCAGTGCTTTTGCACAACTCTTAGAATATAAATACATTGATTGAGGTTTATGCTTAAATGATAAATGGTTACTATCAATTGAATCATTAATTACAAGTTGTGGCCATGCCAAACATCATTTTAAATTTCCAAGACATAACCCCATTCCAAACACCAATCAGAATGCCATGGACAATAATAATAACTAGGTATTCACTAATTTTCTTTGACTTCATATTGTGCCAAACTAGACTCTAAAGTTTATAATTATTTCTATATCCATTATTAATTAACAAAATCAAAACCAAGCCTTGGAAATGAAATTAATGGTATGAATATATACCTATGGATCATAATGGTGGAAATAAAAAATAGGAAATTTAAATTTCATAGGTATAAATGACCATTTAATAAGCCAAAAAATAATCTAGATATATCACCCAATAAGCTCTTTGAGATAAACATCTATGAGGTAGCCTTGCCCAGCCAGTGCATGGTTCTTAGAACTATACAATAGATGAATTATAATGTATAATTTTTTTTAATACCTATGAAATATTAAAAATATATATATAGGGGTATGATATAATCCCTAACATTATGATCCATCCATATCAAGTGCACTTAATTCTTATTATACTATAATAGAGTTTGAAATATATGACTTACCATTCTGAATTAAGGATGAAAATGAGCTCTAAGATAACATAGATGAAGTTCATGATTTTATATATCTTTAAATGAATAACTATAATATGATAAATAAGAATCAATAGTTGGTCACTATCTCTAAACCTCTAAACAACAACATAGTCATTCATCCAAATCTAAACGATAATAATAATATACCACTACCAAAAGGAAATGACCAATATCAATAAGTTGATGCACAAAATAAGAGTTTATATATCATAATAGAGGATATAATTAAAATAAAATAGTTTTTTTCCCTCCATGATTTGGATCATATTACACAACAAAGAGAATTACTATTAAAATCATTGATAGTAAATAATCTACTAAAAATTCCAAGACTACACACACCAATATGTTCATTTATAAATACAAAAATTAGGTCCCACATTTCCTACTAACTATAAAAATATTTTAAGAAAACACATAATTTTTTAGTCAATTCAGGAGCTTCATCCAAAGTTATGCCTAAATGTATCTAAATAAACTTAGGTTTGATCCCTAAAAAAGTCAAAAGATTGGTCCTAAAATTAGACATGTTTTCTATCCCACTAGTTAGAAAATTTTAAAATTACCATATGAAAACTATTTCTTAGCCACATGCTCAAAACTAGATTGAAATTAAAGTAGTCGACATTCCTAAAACTTATGGTCTGATGCTGAGCCTTGATTGCTAAAAAACATAAAATGGATATATGGAAAAAATATTTTTGTACATGTTTTTACCTTGGATATTACATATAAATGGACACATTATGAAGTAACAAATAGGCATATAGGTGATGATAAATGTTTGACTAGAAATTTAATCCATGCTTGTGTATATTTTACATTGGACACCTACATCAAAGATGGACATTTGTATTAATGTAACTATCTAGGGTCAATGTAAGAATCCTATGGATGAAAATAGTCAAAATACAAAGTAAGAAGATACCATAGCCTAATTAATATTTAAAAATGATTCGAAAGAACTATCGTATTTCATATTCAAATTTCACATAAAGTACGATCTCTCTATTCCTTATTTTCATTGTATTTATTATGTATACCAAAAAAGGTAAATTTGTATTATTGGTTATATTTTAATTTGAATATAAATAGTCTTATTCCTTTAAAATTATGTTATTTCTTATGGGTTTCCCCTTTAAATTAAAAATGGATAAAACATCAAATTAAAGGAATTTAGTCTTGATATCAAACTTTATAAAATGGTAAGAGGATAAGGTATCATCTAGCTAATAGCAAAGATTGATCCATGCATATTTATTAAATAAATCAACTAGTCTCAAGTAGTTCAAGGTGATAAGTATACATAGATTATTCATTATTTACTCATAGGCATGTAACCTCTTCTATTTAATAATGAAGCTCCAGGTGATAAGTATACAAGCACTGAAGCTCATGTCAAGACATCACATGATAACGAAGAGAGTGTTATAAAGAATAATTATGAAGGCATCTATCTAAGGTATTTATCTAAAGAAGACATGGGCGTCTTCAATAATATTCACAATAATATTATTGTTGGATACCCATTAGGGAATGTCAATACACAAAAAATAAAAAATGGGTTATTAATAGGATACTATTGTTAGAGATGCCCACAACCATGTTAAAAAATATCACTAATGTCAAGTATTTGTAAAAATAGAAGTAAACACAATAATGCCTTTGTATCCTATAATTAAAAGACTTCCTTTTGTGTTGTTAGGTCTAAATTTTTTATCAGTCATTAATCATAATTCATCATCTAGACACACATTTATGTTGAGTATGATAGATTATTGTACTATATGGATTGAAGTAATAGTGAAAAATTATTCCAGAGTCTAAAACATGATAAAATTTATTAAAGAGAATATCTTAACGAGATTTGCAACACTAGTTTCCCTAATATGTGAGAATGTTCTAGTATGTGATATTTATGATTTTGAAATCTTTGAATCAAGATATATGCCATGCTTAAATTGAGATATTGTTTGAGTGGAATGAACTCATAATAATTGTGGAAGTTACTTTGATTTTTCATGGAAATCTTAAAAAGCCTTCTCATTTTAAAATATCAAATGCATGTTTACAATCTCAAATTTTTTTAGAATGTGTAATGGTTAAATGATGATCCGTGTACCTTTAATACATTAATAATACATTAGGTATATAAATAAAACATATATTTTATTTATTTACAAAAGGTTAACTCATATATATATATATAAATATATATATATATATATATATATATATATATATATATATATATATATATATATATATATATATATATATATATATATATATATATATATATATAAGTTAGTATCTAAGAGAGGTTGGACTCTTTACTTACAAGACCTACTATAAAAAGGTTCTACCCATTTCTAAATATACACATTGAGACAACAATTAACATAATATTAATTTATGAACATTAAGAGATATATGTGGCCACTATAAAGGTTTGTGAATTATTTTTGAGGAATGAGAGGTTGAATGAACGTATTGGGTACTTGATTTTATCAATGAATGAATAATAACCATGTTTTTGTTACCTTAGTTGAGGTTTTCCATATTAAAATATTATGTCAACATTGATCTAATTTTTTGCTAATTCATTTCAATATGTAGATATATATTGGTTAATTACATGTACTTCATATTATTTAATGGCATCACAACATCAGATATGGTGATTTATTATCAAAATAGAGATATGTGAAGCTTT